>CAIGQQ010038995.1:1103193-1158005 GCA_903798035.1 Danio albolineatus
ATGTATCATATTTTTACTTAGCATGACTATACACCGGCATGCAAATATTGTTTATGTTTATGCTAACACATACTAAAAAACAAATTAAAATCTGTCACCTTAACAAAGTGAAACTGACAATTGAATTTCACACATTTTATGAAGAGACTTCTGGCCCTGATAAATGAGCAGACATGTGAATGTCAAACAGCATTACAATACTGTTCTAAATGCTAAAGAAACATGAGGTCTAATGTTTAAATATGTACATATGTACAATGTTCAATGATTTGCTTGTTACTTCATCTCACTTGTTTCTTTTTGATTTTTGTGAGTGTGACTTTTTTCAGTTGCTTTATCATTTGGGATTTTTGTTTTAATCAGCTATTTGAGTCTTTGATAGCTTTTAAGTACATTCCGATGTAATACTGCACCAAATATCCAAACATTGTCTAAAATACCGCAGTTATAATGACTGCTGTGCTTTGACACAATCATAGGCCAAAAATTGACCTTCCGTACGCCAACAATTTTTCCTATTTGACTTTTCAAATTATTGCAGAACAATCTTATGCGAACAATTGAAGTTTACAATAATTTATGACTCCTTTTATTCATTATAATCTCCGTAAATAAACAAAAAAAAATTATGAATTTTTAAGCCTATATACAATCACTAGAAATAAAAGCTAAGCATAGCCTTTGCAGCACATTTACACCGCCATTAAGCCTCCAACAGCCCTAAACTGAATTTTTATTCATATGCAAAGCTATTTCACTCATGCATCCATCACAATAGGGAAGAGAAGACATTGTCAACTTAAAATTTACATTTTTAATCCATTGAAGCTCCAAAATATGTAAATGTCTTTGCTTTAAAAATATATAAGTGGGTTCATACAATCGATTTGTGTCAGGACAACATTAAGGAATGAAGTTAACTTATTAGTTTTTACAAATTTAACTGGATTGAACATAAAACAATTAAGTTGGCCCAAAAACTGCAATTTTTTATATCTTATTTTTAATAATTACATTTAACAAACCCATTCTATGGTCATATTGGATAGATTCAAGTTTCTAAGCAAATTAACAGCAAGTATACTTTTTCATTGAATTAGCATTTAAATACATTTAGTCACTAACAAATATTCAAATGTGTTCTGAATAAATTTATTTTAAAAATTTAACTTGTTTTGATCAATTCAATTAAATATAAGTGTGTTTTTTACAAGCGCTTTTCAAAATAATTATCATCCCAAAACAGCTTTGCAAAAAGGCCCACATTAGTACAAGATTACAATCCAAGTTAGAAAAGTTAAGGACTTGTGTTACGCCGGATCGGCATCTCTGAAATCTGATATGGCACCTCATTGTACTGATCCCCGTCATCAGCCGCCCTCCTCCCCCGTCCGCTGTTCACTTTCACTTTCGTCCACGACACCTCTCCATCCTCTGGTATCATGCCGGATCTGTTACCCTGATCTGTTCCGGGACCTCGCAATTCACAAATTAAGTTGGACAGTACATGAATATAGTAAACGTGTAAATAGTAAATATACACTCAAAAATTTCATTAGCTGTTTGTTCAAACTACTTATTTACATTCAGTTAAAACAACACGATTCTTGAGTTCTTTTGGCAACACCTTAACGTTTTAAGTTCAATCCGCTTAAATTTGTTCAAATTAATAAGTTATCATAATTACTTCATGTTGTTCCAACACAAATCAATTGAGTGGAGCCCAGCATTTTTACAGTGTAGTCCTTCCAAAGTGTTTATGGGTATAATACATGTTCAATGAAATGTATTTGTGTATTAAGTGTTTTGTGTTGTCCTCGAAGAGTAGACTCTTAAGATATGACATTCTGTTAATATTGTGATATTTATTAGGCTTGCAGTAAATACTGCAGCCAATTTGGTGCCATTGTTTATGGTCAATTAAACGTTTTATCAGTCTTATCAGCGTCTTGCTATCACTGTCTACCACAGTCGGTCTTTCCCCTGCCCTTTATTCACGTCAGGTAGACTGTAATTATCATGACAACATTGAGTTTCGGGCACAACCCACAACTTCAAACTGTCTATAAATCATCCAGATTTTACCAAACAAATGTGAAACATATTCAAAACTATTGCTTCCGTTTTTATTAGCTACTTTTCAGTTTTCTTAGAACTACAGCTATCTAGAGTTTACATCAGATATCGCCTCTGCATGCCCCTGATAAGCCGAAGTGTTGCATTTCCTGAGGTGTGTGCTGTACATTCAACCACGAGAAGTCTTTTTACTTATTCAGTCTGTATTACTCTGAATGCTCTTCATGCATCCGCATCTAAGTTACCAATTTGAAGCTTAAATTACTGATGAAATTACTAGATTCTTCCATCTAAAACCGGATGTGAAGCCATCGTCAAAACAAAACAAACGCTACATCCTCTTTTCTCTTCTGTAGCCTGATCTGATTAAGTAATTACTGACAGGCGATTACTTCATCTGCTGACTAAACTCATGCAGGGCCATGAGCGCAGATACATTCTCGTCAGCTGGCCGTGACACCAATGGAAACAGACCGGGTTGCCTGTCCTTACGGTGGCTGCACATATAGCACATTATCTAAGGCAGAGATCCCCTAGCTCATGTATTTTTACTAATCGCTGTATTATCCTATGATTCACTGATTCAGATTCAGAGCAGGCCGTATGCACTTGTCTACTGGTTATAGCTAGTTCTGTTCAGGACAATGAGGCTGTGGGGGTTGAACAACAACGGCACTTCTGTGTGTCTCGCCTCATGGAGTAAAGACATACCAACAGGCCTGCTATGGAGAAATCTCTATATAGTGACATATAGATTTTAAAAGGAGAAATTAACATTCTGAGAGGCTAATGTTTGGGTAATGGTATCTGTTTGCATTGTGAGTTTTTAAAAGGATGGTTTATGATCCTGTGAGGCCCCTGTGGGCTTTATCCGTATTGGAGGCCCTTCTTGATTTGTAATGAGTAAATGGCAAGAGCATAATAGGAAGTTGCAATTGCCTGTTGTGTAAATTATTGCGAAAGTGACACTAATGTGTTGTCAAAGATTCAGTGTAATGGGTTTTGCTTGTGCCAAGCCTGAGGAGGGTCTAGGAACAGATAATATTTCTAGTTTCTTCATTTGTTTAATAAATTAATGCATATATACTGTAAAAACTCAATGACAAAAAGTCAAGACAACAAATATTTTTATCTTGCTTTAACTTTTATAAATAAGTTAATCAGATTTTAACAATTTTCACACATAAACAAAGTTTAACTTAATATATTTTTATTGGTCGATGTAAGGGTGGCGCAGTGGGTAGCATGATCGCCTCACAGCAAGAAGGTCGCTGGTTCGAGTCCCGGCTGGGTCAGTTGGCATTTCTGTGTGGAGTTTGCATGCTCTCCCCGTGTGCTCCGATTTCCACCATAGTCCAAAGACATGTGCTTTAGGTGAATTTAGGGTAAGCTAAATTGTCCGTAGTGTGTGTGTGGGGGGGTGTTTGACAGTGATGGGTTGCATCTGGAAGGGCATCCGCTACGTAAAATATTTTCATTTTCCTTCAGCTTAGTCCCTTTATTCATCAGGGTTCGCCACAGCGGAATGAACTGCCAACTTAACCAGTTTTACACAGCGGATGCTGACTTAGCCGGGACTCAAACCTGTGCTGTGAAGCGACAAGTAGTGAGCCAAGTTATAGTAAGTTTAACTTAATATTATTAGTTTGTTGTTGAGATGACTAGAAAAGCTATTTGATTCAACTAAAATATTTAAGGCTGCAAGACTTTTTTAACAGTGCAGGCGTTCTAGCGAAAACTGTGAATTTAACTAATTCAGATCATTTGAAAAGTTTAAACACTGTTTGAAACTAACAAAGAGATTTATGCATTTTACTCATTCATTTAAATATTTAAATCACATCTGCTTTTCAAAATGTGCGCTCTGTTGGTGCAATAGCCTAGTGGTAAACGTGCCGACATATGGTGCGGTAGCACTTCAGGGTGTTCCGAGTTGGAATCCCTGCTAGAGGATATTTCCCGACCCTACCCCTCTCTCTCTCTCATTTCGCTTCTTGTCTGATTATTGTCCAATCTAATAAGGGCAAAAAGGCCAAAAATAAATCATAGGGGGGAAAAATGTGCCCTGTTGAAAACATGTTTTGAAAGTGTCAGTTTAAAAAAAAAACTAGAATTGTCATTTCTATGTAAACTGCAAACATACAGCAGATTCTTTAGAAACTGACATTGCCAAACACTGGCCTATAAGAGCATGTGACAACATAAAAATGCCTGAATTTACAGTTCTCATAAAAGAGTAGTCTAAAAGGGCAGAAAATTAACTGCTAGGTCGCATGATTGATATGTGCAAATCTTACATTCATACCCCACACATTCATACTATATAATATATAGTTGTAATTAGGGCAAGACACAATCTGCAGACATTTTTTGCTATTTCGGCGCAGAATTGTGTAAAGAATCTGTGGATTTATGCAGAATATTTTTGGGAGTATCGTAACTAAAAACATAATATATGAAATAAAATATAACATGTTTTTAACTTTTATTTAATGTTTATATCGCAAATCCATTTAGATTCACTTATTTGGTAAGCAAAACAAGTCTCTCATATAATAGATCTACTAAAAGACAAAATGTATTACTGCACAAATTGTATTAAATAAATCAAATGAACACTTTCATACTTGTCAATAATATTACTGAAATTCATTTAAAAACTGAATAAATATAAATGTACACATATTTACACAAGTAAATAAACAGACTCAATGAGGGGCTAAAAATGAGTGGATTTCTGCACACGCAGATTCTGTGTGGGACCCACTGCTCAGGTCACATGATAAATATGTCTTAAATGTTATATCCACTGTTGGTTTTGCTGCATCTAAGAATTTATTTGATAAGTGTGAAAAATATGGGTAAAATATAAATAAACCAACCGTTGGGTTAATTCATTGATTTATTTTCCTTCGGCTAGTCTCTATTTCAGTGGTTACGAATAAACCGCCAACTATTCCAGCATGTTTTACAATGTTTTACACAGTGGATGCTCTTCTGGCCGCAACCCAGTATTGGGAAACACCCATACACACTCATTCTCACACACACACACACACACACACACACACACTTATACACTACAGACAATTTAGTTTATTCAATTCATCTATAGCGCATGTATTTGGACTTGTGGGGGAAACTGGAGCACCTGGAGGAAACCTAGGCCAACACGGGAAGAACATGCAAACTCCACATAGAATTATTTAAATTAAATAAAATTATTATGTATTCATTCATTCATTCATTTTCTTTTCGGCTTAGTCCCTTTATTAATCCGGGGTCGCCACAGCGGAATGAACCGCCAACTTATCCAGCATTTGTTTTACGCAGCGGATGCCCTTCCATCCACAACCCATCTCTGGGAAACACATCCATACATTCTCATTCACACACATACAATATGGACAATTTAGCTTACCCAATTCACCTGTACCGCATGTCTTTGGACTGTGGGGGAAACCGGAGCACCCGGAGGAAACCCACGCAACCACGGGGAGAACATGCAAACTCCACACAGAAATGCCAACTGACCCAGCCGGGGATCGAACCAGTGACCTTCTTGCTGTGAGGCGAACGTGCTACCCACTAAGCCACCATGGCGCTATTATGTATAAATTATCATTATTATTATTATAGAAATTATACATTATTCAAATAAACTTGTTAACCCACCAGTTGGGTTTGGTCATATTTTAGCCAACTTTTAGTTGAAATGAGTCATCATTTCTTTATCGGTTCATACATTTACTTATGAGATCAAATAGATCTGCATCAAACTGTATGTCCATTTTAGATTTTTTTGTGCACATCATGGCCTTGCGGTTCATCTATTTTATGAAACAATCCAAAATGTGCATAAAAACACCTGCATGAAAACAAACAGCTAACGTGCAACACCACTAATTCAAGCAATGTTTGTTTATATATCAGCTTGAGACTCCTGGTGGTCGAAGACTCACTGGCCTGGTCAATAATCCATCCTCGGGTACACAAATGAAATATGTAGAACTGGACAGATGGTGAGCTACAACTATTTTCTCATGAGAACTAATAATAACAACACCCTCTGTTTGCACTGGGGCTTTCAAGCTTTATTCTGAGCTTGTGTTTCAAGAGGTCAGCATGACAATAAATATTAATGAAAAACTGTGCAAGTTTTATTATTATTTATTTAAAATACAGCTGGTTG
Source organism: Danio albolineatus (assembly GCA_903798035.1). NCBI lineage: Eukaryota > Metazoa > Chordata > Actinopteri > Cypriniformes > Danionidae > Danio > Danio albolineatus. The sequence goes on from CAIGQQ010038995.1 coordinate 1,109,462, forward strand.
TAAGAAAAACAATGGATATTAAAGGGATAGTTCAATTTTATGATCTTCCTGATAACACATAACAATTCACTTAAAGATAAGTGAGTTTGGTTGATTTATAAATTTATTTTTATTTTGTTTTCATTTTGATCTGAATTATTATCTTTCTCCAGTTTATGTCAGTAAAGGAAGCTTATGTTGATGTATTTTTGTCTGTTTTTCTTTTCAGATTTGGAGGAAGTTTTCGTAGGACTCTTTTTTGTTTGTTATTTTGGCCTTGCACCCTTCTGAAATAATAAGCTGTTTTCTTTGTTTGTTATATTTGAATTCTGTAAATAAACTTATCTTTTTCTTGATTTGACTTTGGTGTTGAAGGTGATGAGTGTTTCCTTATTGCCTTTGCACATCACCCACCACCAATCATTTATTTCTGTTGCAGTCACTACCCTAGACTAAGTTTGTAATATTCTTAATTTCTATAGCGCTTCTTACAGTGTAGATTGTGTCAAAACAGATTAACATAGATAAAGTTCTAGTAAATTGAAACTGTTTCAGTTCAGTTTTCACAGTTGAAATACATTTCAGTGTAATGCAAATGTCACTGCTGAAACCCCAAACACTGATTAGCAACTCCACCGATGTGCAGCTCTACCACACTCTCAGAAAAAAAGGTACAGGAGCTGTCACTGGGGCAGTACCTTTTCAAAAGATACATATTTGTACCTGGAGGGTTCATAATGGTACCTCAAAGGTATTTCTAGGTACATTTGGGCACTAATATGCACCTTTGAGGTACCACTATGGACTCTTTGGGTACAAATATGTATCTTTTGAAAAGGTACTGCCCCAGTGACAGCTCCTGTACCTTTATTTCTGAGAGTGTAGTTTTAAAACAAGCAAGCCAGTGGCGAGGAACAAACTTAACCAACCGATGAAAGTGAAGGAAAAAACCTTGAGAAAAACCAGGCTCAGCTGGGCACTACCATTTCTCATCTGGCCAAATGTCAGTTTACCCAACAAAAGAAAATGTACTCACTTTACAGTGCGTTCCAACCCTTTATGAGTTTCTTTCTTCACTTTGACACAATAGAATATATATATATTTTTTAATAATAATTTTTTAGGGGTTTCACCTTTATTGTGATAGGACAGTGGAGATTTCATACAGGAAAGCATTGGGAGCAGAGAGAGGGGAAGGATCGGAAAAGGACCTTGAGCCAGGAATCAAACTCAGGTCGCCGTGAGCACATCAGTGCTATATGTCTGCGCACAGTACCACTAGGCTATTGGCACTGACTCAATAGAATATATTTTGAATAAAAGATGGATATCTGTGGGCGGAATGGTGGCTCAGTGGTTAGCACTGTTGCCTCACAGCAAGACGGTGGAGTTTGCATGTTCTCCTCATGTTCTCATGTTTCCTCCCGGTGCACTGGTTTCCCCCACAGTCTAAACACATGCAGTATAGGTGAATTGGATGAACTAAATTGGCCATAGGGGCGCCACGGTGGTGTAGTGAGTAGCACGTTCGCCTCACAGCAAGAAGGTCGCTGGTTCGAGCCTCGGCTGGGTCAGTTGGCATTTCTGTGGGGAGTTTGCATGCATTTTTCTCCCCGTGGTTGCGTGGGTTTCCTCCGGGTGCTCCGGTTTCCCCCACAAGTCCAAAGATATGCGGTACAGGTGAATTGTCCGTAGTGTATATGTGTGAATGAGAATGTATGGATGTTTCCCAGAGATGGGTTGCGGCTGGAAGGGCATCCGCTACGTAAAACAAATGCTGGATAAGTTGGCGGTTCATTCCACTTTGGCGACCGCAGATTAATAAAGGGACTAAGCCGACAAGAAAATGAATGAATGAAATTGGCCATAGTGTATGAGTGTGTGTGAATGCAAGTGTATGGGTGTTTCCCAGTACTGGGTTGTGGCTGGAAAGGCATCCGCTACAAAAACATATGCTGGAACAGTTGGCGGTTCATTCCACGGTGGCAACTTTTGACAAATCAGAGACTAAGCCAAAGGAAAATGAATGAATGAATGAATGAATACCTGTAACCACTGACTTCCAAAGGAAATCAAATACAGTGAAAGTCAATGGTTACAGTTTTTCAACTTTCTTCAAAATGTCTTCTTTTGTGTTCAACAACTAAAGAAAGTCGAACAGTATGGATCAAGTTTCCAATAGAACTCAATTCATAAACATTTAAGTGAACGATCAACCGTCAAGATAATGTTAGATGTACAGTAACAAAATAGCTAAAATCAGTCTGCCATCTGCTTCATTTGCTGTGAATAGATCCGATTATACAACATAGTATTGAAGGTAATGGCAAAGATGAAACATTAGAGCGTACTAACTTGGTTAACCACATCCGGTGTGCACTAGGACCCGTGGGATCCAGCAGCAGGAGGAGCAGGCAGAGACAGTGCAGACTTTCAGTCACTGCATGTCAGGACACACCTGGCTTTCTGATCAGAGTATTCCACTGAAAGCCTTTCGGCGATATGGAAACCAACTGACAGTTGAACAAAACCATGTCGGAGCCATCGGAACGTCCAGATCGGTTGGTAGCACGCTTTAAAACACAATCCTCACTTCATACTACACACTAACACGACTTTTCTCTCCAGCGCCGCATATGTGGCAATGTGCGCCTAAGCGGAGTTCACTGATGGAGCACGCAGCAGATAACACCGCCGATGAGCTTTCATAAACAATGGCATAAATGCAGCGCGGATTGACGGACGGAAAGCGCACGAGAAGTGGGAAAGATGGAAAACAACAACAAACCGAGCGAGCATGACATCACGGAGGCGGTGGCGCAGCGGTCCGTCGCGAACCCGAGCGAGAACGGCGTCCTGACGGTGATTAACCACGGTGAAGTCCATCCGCCCTTCAGCGTGCTGTGGGCCACCGTCCTGTACTGCGCCGAGTTCATCTGCGCCTCGGTGCTCAGCAGCATGTACCATAAGTCTGAAGATGTGGTGTGGATGGGGCTGACCATCACCTTCATGCTGGTGCCGTCGGTTTTGACCCAACTCACGCTGACGTTCGTGCACCGGGACCTGGGGAGAGACCGACCCCTTGTGCTCTTCATGCATCTGCTTCAGATGGGGCCCATCATAAGGTATGATCATGGTGATGACACTTGATCACATGACCATAATATTGACAAACACAAAGGCTACTTGTGGTTGTTAATACCTGTGAGTCTTTGGCATGGGAGGGTTGTTTTTAAAAGTTAGTGCACATGATAATTTTGGCTGCTAAAAAATGTTGAGTATTTCCAGCATTATTGTGCAAGGATGACAGTCTGATAAAGAATGAAACACACACTTTGACCTTCAGCGGCACAGTGAACTGGGTCATGACCGGGTTAAATGATTTAGGGATAGTTCACCCAAAAATGAAACTATAATTACCTTTGTTTGGTTTCAAACATTTACGAGTTTCTTTTTCTGTTGAACAAAAAAAAAAGAAGTCTCGATGAAAGCTGAAAACCTGTAACCACTGGCTTTTATAGTAGAAAAAAGAAATACTATGGAGGTCAATGGTTACATGTTTCTAGCTTTCTTCAAAGTATCTTCTTTTGTGTTTAACAGAAGAAAGTCAAAAAGGTTATAATGAAGTGTTTTTAGTGTGAACTACCTCTTCAATTGGTTTTGAATCATGAACAGTGAAATGGCCAAAATTGTTAACAGATATGTTTAAAGCAGAGATACCCAAAGTAGGGCCCGCGGGCTAAAGTTGGCCCATTGTAACATTTGATTTGGCCCACCATCCCATCTGAGATGACAAGCGAGTATGATGAAGGGGGTTGTGACGATTTTTATCTTCGAAATTTATCTTCGGCCCACTTGCCTCAATCAAGTTTGGTTTTCGGCCCTTCATAAGAAAAGGTTTGGACATCCCTTTTTTAAAGCATTATTTGGACTTCATATGTGGGTTAAAGATGGCATTACATGCATCAAAACAATTAGGGTAGTATGGTGTTACTTTTGTTTTTGTACATCAGAGTTTCTGGTTTAATAGATTTTGTGAGCTGATTTTTTTTTCTTGAGCCATAGGCTGCAAACTCTAAAATCTCATTTAGTTTATCAGTAATTTATTTTCAAAAATATAAAACAAGAACCATTGGACGCAGTCTAATACATATAATTTGTCATTATGCATCTTTATACTTTACTATTATCCTACAAACCACTAAGTTTTACTAATTTGTTAGCTACAAGATTTGAATCATTTAAAATGTAATCAATTGGGTATGATCACATATTTTAATAAATACAGGTCAGGGTATATTTAATTTATATATAAATATGTTATACTGAATTACAATGGAGCATTATTTTACCAATATGTTTATATTTTATTTTCACAAACGTTGAAATTAATAGTGACTTAACTTGCATTTTATATGCTTGAACTAAATAAGAACACTTTTGTACATTTCATTTGACATGAAAACCACAATGCAGCGTCTTTGGAATTACAGCCTACAACAACTACTTTAATTTAATTTCAACATGCTATTATGGTTTATTTTGAAGTACGTCATCAGTATTACGACGAATGTCCAAAGTTCAAACTGCTCCTGAAAATATTGTAAGTCCAAAACTCCTTTATATGCGCTACTCCCCCTGCTTCCGGCTTGTTATTTGAAACTTCAAAATGTGTTCAGTCTTGTTAAGCAAATGGTGACTTGTTTTTCACGTTTAGGTGGAGTTTTAGGGACTTTAGGAGGTGATTGAGAGTGAAACCAAATGTTTCAGGCGGGATTCAATACTACTGGCTGGAGGTTAAATTTGAGGGCATGTGTAAGCTTTTGCTCAACTTCCAATTACAAACAACACTCTTCATTCTTAGGATTATGTGGCAGTTAAAACAAGACTATATGCTGTGTTGTTATTCATCTGTAGAGGCTGTTGACTGTGTAGCAGAAATCAATGGCAAGTGTAAACAACTGATTTATACATTCAGTAGTGCATTACACTTACTGTTTTATAGATTTATAATTTATATTTACAACCATCTTATGCCAAATGGATAAGCTGCTAGTATTGCAAATGCATGTGCATGCCCGATGATTTCGTAGCAAAGAAAAAAGCATCCGGTTTAGCTTTTTTTGCAGGAGTTTCACTTGGAAACAAATTGGTTTAACAACTGTAATTAAACACTTTCCAGTGATTGAATATGCAAGCTAATAATAAGGATAACAATATTTATCTCATTATAATTTTCCAAAGTAAAGCTATATTTATGCAGGATCATTTAAATAAGTTAAAATATAATTGAAATGAAGCCAAATGGATGGCGGAAGTCATTGACTGAAGTAGTGTGTTTCTCCAATGGTGCATTTTGAGTGTGTCTGTGTTTTTTCATCCACACAGTGTAGATACTGGATATACTACAACAGTATACATGTTTGTGGTGTAAGCTGGATGAGTGATTAGTTTATGGTTTTGGATATTAATATGGATTTTTAATTCTCAAGATCATTATTTTACTCTCCAATGTTTTTTTTTTTTTTTGTAGTTGTTGATCCCTGAACTCTACATCTTGCTAAAATGAGTTATTTGATATGCGATTGGTCGCTTTTCAGCAGCACAGAACCATTTTGCACTAAATTATTCTTAAAAATCTCTTTGTTAAAGTTTTATAATTAAGTTGTGAACAAAAGAGAATTACAACATTTCAAACTTTGATTTGAAGGAAAGAGATATTTGGAAATCAGTCAAAATCACAAAGATGTGCATCGGCCTAATTGAGGGAAAGATGTACAATCCCATAAAGCACTGCTTATTGTACAGTCTAATAAAAAATGGGGAAATATAAAGTTGTTGGCTGTATCCAAACTAATATAATTTAGGTTTAATAAAAATATTGCAAAATTACATTGAGATATTTGGTGGTAAAGCAATTCATTAATGTTTTTATTAAACACTGCTATTAAACACAATCATTTAAAAATATAAGCTGAATTGATGCAGACAGATGGTTCATAAAAATCATAAGTTAACAAAATAAATCTATTAAGGAACATTTGCTACTATAAAACTATAGTTTAGTACTGTGTGTTATATTACACAGTCATTATATTTTTTTCTTGAAGACCCCATGAAATTAATTTTTTTATTATTTTTTATGTTAGTATCAGTATTGTTAGTTTTTAGGATATCTATAAGCTAGTGTGCTCCAAAACAGTGACAAAAATTGTGTTTAGAAGATATAAAACTGATATAAACATGTGAGACGTTTGTCACTTCCACCTAAATGGATCAACTTTTTTTTCCCACGGTAAACACACGTCGTGACCAATCATATGCTCTCTAGTATTTGACATGCCCCGACCCCTTCAAGATGCTTCACATTTGATGCGCTTGAGCTCAACAACTCTCACTGGCAAAGCAGCGATTAAACCAAATGCTATTGGCTGTTTTACAAAAAGGGGAGGAGCTACTATATAGGCCCTGCCCTCTTTATGTTTCGGTCGAGGTTACGTCAAACATAGACCAAAAAATGCACGTCAATGCACTTCACAGGACTTTTAACCTGTTATCATTATTCATTAAGTTATAAATCTAAATATCAGTATTGGCTGATCTGAAACATTTTATCCTGATTTTAGCTCTTAGCAAGATAAAGAGAGACTCGATACTTAGATGTGGTTCCAAACCTTGAGTTCCTCTTTTCTGTTGAACACAAAGAATATTTGGAAGAATGTTGGGAAATAGTAGCCTTTGACATCTAATGTACGGAAACAAATACCAAGGAAGTCAATGGCGACCCATTTCCAACATTTTTCAAAATATCAAAATATAACAGAAGAAATTAACTCAAACAGGTTTGTTGTGATGAGTAAATCAAGACAGAATTTCCACTTTTGAGTAAACTCCCTTTAATGCAACATGGTGCATCTGTTTCCTCGCTTATTATCGAGTCTGAAAAAAATGTTAGAGGAATGCAGCTTTCAGATCCAGCTTTTGGTCTAACTCCTCCTTTGGAATGCTTCTGCTGAGGTCAGTAAGACTGAAAAGAGAAGATGAGGGTCAGGGGCAACGCTATAAATATCTGACACAATGTCATAAAATCGTTCCTCTTCAAGGAAGCGTCTTATCTTACTCCACTCAGATCTTCCTGTTTATATGACAGGCACCTCAATGTATTGCTTGAGTAAATAGCTATTGAAAGATTGATTTCTTCTGAAGTGACGACAGTGGTGTGGATTTATGTAAACATTTTTTCTTCTGCTGGTATTTTGCGTGCTCATAACATACTTAAAGGTTTGTTGCAGCTTAGCATATTTGGGCTGCAAACACAAAAGTGACTTGTTGAATGCCTGATATAGTAAATTATATAAAATTATATCCATAAATTAGCATTTATTCAATATTTTATGATTCATGTTTTCATTCATTTTTTGGTTTATTTATGCTTTTGATCTGCATTATGAGATCTTTCTTACAACAACTTTTAACCTTTAAATGTGAAAAAGTGACTTTTATTAACATTTTTAATAGTTTAAAGTGATATATTTTCTGGGTTGGTGATGTATATTATGCTATAGTATAGTATAATATGATATAGTATAATGCATTTTCTGTTATTTTACAGACTTATTTCTCTAGATATTATTTCTTCTACAATATATTATTTCAAACTACTAAATAGTCCATTAAAGTCACTTTGTTAAACTGTAGAGTTGAATATTCAACACCAAAAGTCGACACAGCAGAGATTGAGGTCCCATAATGCAATTCACAACCATAAATAAACAGAAAACACTTATGAGTCGCAACATACAGACACTGTTCAATAACAGATACTTTTTACAGTGTAGCTTCCTCTATTGGCAAGTATTAAATATCAAGATCAAAATAGCCACATTCATTATCTCCTTATATAAAACAGAGCCTGTATAGTCGCCATGCAGAAACCTTTAGTAATCAGTCATTAGTAATCATTTTACTGAGCTCTGAATAACAACCTTTTATCAGGCTCTGGTTTCTTTGTGCAGCTTTACTTAATTAGATTACCATTGACCCACAGTTTGGAGACGCCGTAATGTTATACATCATCTTATATGCCATTGTCTAACATGCCTTGGATAGCTTTATAATATTTAATTGCATTTTTAATTGTTTTCTGCTCTTCAAACAACCAATAAACGATATCATGTTAAACAAACACTGACAATAAACATATCATTTTAGTGTTAAGGTGAATAGGGTAAAAAAAGTATTATCAACTAATAATTTTAAAAATATTGTCACCACTAATAATCACCACATATTTCCTCAGATGATTGATTTCCATCGAAAACTGCAAACCTTTTTCTAATACAAGTTTTCTAAATATTATGTTTAAATATGCAAATCAGGCAATATAATAAATATGCACTAATTCCAACACAGATTTAAAACATGTTTGTTTCTTTTTTGATATTTATCAAAGAGAATTTTAGGGAAATCTCTTTTTATCAATAAGAAAATAAATTTCCATCTGTTCTGCTTCTTCTTCTTATTATTATTATTATTATTATTATTATTATTATTATTCAGGCATAAAAAATTGTACCGTTTGTAACTTTGAAAAATGAATAATGATAAATCTTATAGAATTTTTTTATAGAACGAAGACTGCAGTATTATTTTGCATTTAACTATTCAATTACTGTATGTACCTGAAAACTGTTCGACTCCTTGAATAAGTATTGAACATTTGAAGTGGATCTAAACCTTTGGTCAAAGTTAAAACCCATTTTTGGACAAACTGTTTTGATCCACTTCAAGTGTTGACTACTACATATGAACTTTAATTCTATTTTACAGGCTCTATTCAATAAAATGCTACCGACAAAATACTTCAAAGGGCATTTTGGATTTTTTCTTACCACTGAACAAAAAACTATACCATGATACAAAAGGTCCACAATCTCAAAGTTGACTCACATGAAAAAACAGTGCTTTGCCTGTAGTGTCTTGCCCTAATTGACATGCTTATATGTAAACATTGCCAGTCGATGCAAACTGAAACAGGCTCTTCTGTATGCTTCTCATTCTTCAACTAAAGAGGCATTCACAGTGGCATTAACTGTGATAAAATGAGCGCAAGTCCTTTATTTTCATTTAGAGTTAGGGTTGGGGTTAGATTAGAGGTGACATATGAGCGACAGAGACATTTGGCCGAGCGACAGTGTGAAGCTCACGTGATCTGTCACCTGATGCCATACAGTCTGCATTCAGCAGTCGAAGAGGAGTGTGTGCTGCAAACTAAATACAGAGACATGATGATCTCTCACACAATCAGCGTGAGTGCTTCTTAAAGGGATAGTTCACCAAAAACACCCTCAAATGGGTCCAGACTTGTTTGCATCTCTTTCTTTCTTTCTTTGTTGTTGTTGAACAGCAATTAAAATATTTAGATGAATATTGGAAACCGGTAACCACTGACTTCTGTAGTATTTTTTTTCTACTATGTATTTCAGTGGCTAGTGGTTTTTAACATTCTTCTAAATATCTTCTTTTGTGTTCAACAGGAATAGACTCATATAGGTATGCACCCTGATGGTATTCTTGCAGTACAACTTTTTTCCTCATGTGGAATCTAAAAGAAAATACTTTAAAAATATTGTTAACCAAACAGATTTGGTTACAGTGACTACGTTTACATGGACATCAGTAATCAAATTATTTGCCTTAATCTGAATAAGACAATAACATGATTTAGGTATTTACATGAGTTGCTTTTTGACTGTTCCTTTCATAATCCTGTTTTACAAATTACAACAGATATTTCGATTAACATCATTGCGTCATTGTGCTAATCATATTTCCTCTGAAGTTTCATGTAATTTCGGGTGATTCATTTTTAATTTGTCGACTTTAACTGCAGTTTGGCACTTTCACTTTTATTCAGGAATGTTTCATGTGTGCCCCCTGTGACAAACGAGATATTGGATGCGAGTATGAACTGCTGTTTTGTTGTTTTTTTATGGAATTTGATACCGCACACCGAATGGGGGGGAAAAAATGTTCGTGGTGCAGGTGTCTGTGATCCTTCACTGACTCAGCAGGTGCAGAGAATAGTGTCAAACAGCTGTATGTGTATAGACCAGGGGTGTCGAAACTCAGTCCTGGAGGGCCAATGTCCTGCAAAGTTTAGTTCCAACCTTAATCAGACACACCTGGGCTAACTAATCAAGTTCTTTTTAGGCTTTCTAGAAACATCCTTGCAGGTGTGTTGAGTCAAGTTAGAGCTAAAATCTGCAGGACACCAGCCCTCCAGGACCGAGTTTGGACATGCCTGGTATAGACTATCCTGTCGCAAACTGTGGCGAAAATCCTACACTATATGGTAATAGTTTGATTGCGGTGTTTACATGTCTGTACTGAACTTCAATAATGCCTCTAAAACCAGCATATTCCATGTCTTAATTCCATTTCTGTTTAGTTCGATTATGACTTCAGTCAGATTAAGGTAATCAATAACTGCTGTTTACAGAGTAGACTCTTAATCAGAGTATTGTCTTAATCGTATTAAAATCGGATAATTGGTGTCAGATTATTGGTGTCCATGTAAACGCAGTTACTGATTCAAACATTACAGCATTTCTCAGACGTGGGGGAGTATATTTATTTTTAATGATTTTGTTTAAAAAAATATTGTAATGCCGTGGGATCATAAGTCATGAGTGGGTCGCACTGTGAATTCATATGAAGATAAGGGCTGTGTGTACAAAATAAACCATTTTATAACCGTGTTGATGGGTGGGGGAGAAATAGAAATGAACTGTATAAAATGTAATGTATGAATTATTTAGCATTTAAAATGTTGTGGTCAATATGAATTATTAAAAAATAGTTTTGAAAAGAATTGTCTTCTGCTCACCAAGCCTGCATGCATTTCATCATCAGTAAAGGGAAATAGTGTCACTTTTTAAAACAACTGCTCATTTTTAACAATATATTTTAAGTGTGATTTATTGCTGTGATGATAAGATAGCTTTATAAGATATTCATTGTCTTATCGTCAATGCCTAGTTATCATCAACGTTGAAAATAACTAGGTATTGACTTTCTGCTTAAAGTTTTGGGCAAATGAATGATGATACTTTTTTATTTAGGATTCTTCTTATGAGGAGAACATTGTTGAGGAAAACATCTAAGAAAGCATTTATATGACATTTTTAAATGTACTTGAATCCATTTCTTTAATATCATTTTTGATTAAATTAACATACTTAAATGAAGTACTTAATCATACTTACCCCAAATTTTTAAAAGGTGATAAAAAATGTAACACACATACACACACACACGTTTGTTTTTGTGAATTGTGGGGATATTACATAGGTTTCCATTGTTTTATACTGTAACTAGATTGTATTGCTCTAAACCAAACCCTCACAAGAAACTGTAGTTTTACTTTCTGAAAAAGTCATGTGGGATTTATAAGCTTTTTGAGAAATGAACATCAGCAATGTCCTCATATTTCACCACCTTCTTGCAATACCTACCCTTGTCATTATACAGATTTGTGTCCTGATATGTCACAAAAACACATACACAGACACACACACACCCACACACACACACACACACACACACATATTTACTAAAAAAAGGTTTGGGCTGAACTGGATAAGCTCTGCTGTTATTGTAGTGATGTTGTGCTTTGCATTTATGTGTAAAGGTTTTTAAAACAAGATAAAGGCCATGTTTTACTGAAAATGAGTTTATATTTAAGCAGGGCAAGCATACTACAATACACAATACTTCATTTAACAATACACTTCTCTTATTTCATCAAGCTGATAAACCGGTTTCAAATGTTTCATTGCAAAGATGTTGCTGCCACCTTGTGGAATTAAAAACTCCTGTTGTGTTCTCTCACATTGCTGGCACTGCCAAAATAAAAATATATCTTAATTTAAAGGGTGTTTTTAAATTTTTTAAAAAAGTTTTCCAGTAGTTTTATTTCATCACCTAACTGATGATTTTTTTCCTTTTAGGTGCATTGAAGCTCTTGTTGTTTACTGCCAGGCGGGTAAAAATGAGGAACCATATGTTACGATATCAAGAAAGATCAAGCTAAAGCATGGCAGAGGCTTAGGCCCGGCCTTCGAATGTGAGATCGGACACTCCGAGCGCAAGCTAGCCGTCCACCGCAATGCCTTTAAACGCACAGCCGTCATCCAGGCCTTCCTCGGCTCCACTCCGCAACTCACTCTACAGCTCTACGCCACCATTCAGGAGAAGTACATCCTTCTTCCCTCACGCCGTAAGTCTCATTTATTTACCAGATTCCAAATGTATAAATAAATACAGTCTTCAGACAAACCACTCATTTAAATGAATATTTTCTGTTGGATGCTGTACAATATAATGTTTGTGCATACATTAGATTAGTCAGTACTAAAGCCAAGTCTGTGATAACAGTACAAAAATAAGTAGCCCAAATGACTAATGTTAAATAAAAATGCAAAAATCAAGAAATCTAAAAAATATATAAAATTTGTCAAAAATTTGTAGCTTTTAAATTTCTTTTGCAATATTTCAGTTGAATTTAAACGCATTATCTTTCTATTTCTAAAGATGTTTGGTGATTAAAATATTATTTTAATAAATATATCGGTTTAATAAATCTGTTTTGTTCAAATACACTAAAATATATAACCTATATTCCCTGAGAAATGGATAAAAATATTCATTTTCAAAATGGGGTGTACTTATGCTGAGCCCTGTAAGTGTAATATTGTAAAAAAAAAAAAGGTCTTCTTATTTTATTGTCTAACAATGAGCCTTGCCATATTTAGAAGCATATCTAGTAGATTTTTACAAAACAAATGTAAAACTGAATACGATTTTAGATAATGTAGCTTCTGTGAAGAAAAACAGTTCCTTGACAGCAGCTTTAAGTCTAGATAATTTATAGTTGTGTTATTTATTCCACCATTACATAATTAATATTTGAAAAGAAAGTTTAAAAAATACCAGTTGAATGTTTTAATATCCGTTACAGTGAACAAAACAATTATTTTACCCAGACCTTCCGGGATTTCACAGGACATTTTTCATATTTTTGCAATAAAATGAAGTTTTGTGGCAACTTTAATCAAAATGTGTACCAATATTTGTAGCGTTTCTCGAGTGGTTTTGCTGTAAAAATGGACACGGACAAGATCCTGTAAAATTATTTTTAGATAATAATAATTATAATAATAATATATATTTAATTTTTTTTTTTTTTTTTTTAACAAAAACTGTTGGGCATTTATAAGCTGCATAGTAAGAGTTATGACTGACTATATTATCCATCTTATATATTATCTGTCTTGAACTAATGCATTAATTTAGGCTCAGTTTTTTTCCTCACAGAAGCATTGCATTTAATGAGCTAATACAATAATTACACTCAAATCAATAGTATATTACATTTACTTGCGCAAAATAATAAGCAGGAATGGTTGTTATCGCAGATTGAACAGGGTGATCAGGACATGAAGCAGAGGATGTAAATATCCCTTAATTAGTCTTACTTAATAAAATTACAATTGTTCCTTATTAGGTCGGATGCACAAATTATTAACAGATGCCATTTTGATTCTTACATTATTAGCAAATGGAAGGTTATTGTAAAACGGGTTCAACTCTAATCATCAAGCTCCATTTTTTCGCTGAAGGGTTTAATTCCAGTTTCTAATCAAACACACCTAAACAAGTTATTCAAGGTCTTCAGGTTGTGTTGTTGCTTCATGCCATCTTTTATATGCATCTATAGGCTTACAAATTGCACTACAACCAATGACCAGATAGAGATTATGATCTGTATAACTCTCATTGCTTTGTTAATTCCGGACATCTCATGCTGTTAATTAGTATAGTTTTCTATTAATGCAATCTTAAATTCCTGGTTAGTTGCTCTTTTCACATTCATTCTTATGCAATGAAAAGCCAACCAGATCCCAAATGCTAGTAAAATTGGTGACGCTTTACAATAAGGTTAACTTAAATGTATTTACTAACATAAACAAGCAATGAACAATACATTTATTACAGTATTTGTTCATGTTAGTTAATGAAAATACAGTTGTGGGCTCCACCACCAGTGTGCAGCATCCACCTGGAATTTGGCCAGGACATCAGATTTAAACCCTGACTCTTTATGAGAAATGCCATGGGATTTATAATAACCAAAGAGAGTCAGGACCTTGGTTTAACGTTTCATCGGAAAGACGGCGCTCGCTGACAATATATTGTCCCCTTCGCTTTACTGGGGCATTAGGACTCACACAGACCACAGATTGAGAGCTCCCTGCTGGCCTCACTAACACCACTTCCAACAGCAACCTAGTTTTACAATCCATTAAAGTGAATAAACAACAATATAAATGCTTTAAAGTTTTCCTACAGCCTGCTGTTATTCCTGAAATCATTCAGTTTCATTTTACAGTAAATGGAACTGATAGTTCTTAGATTTCTATCTCATTGATGGAGACAACACCGATTCAATATGCTCAGTTGGCCAAAAAAGCCCCCGATGGTTTGGCATTTTACTGCTCTTTGTGTTGAAATTTAGTGAACTCTGATCTGTAAATTCATATTTCATGTTAATCAGAAATGAATTTCATGCACATTTTGTCAGTAAAGACGGTTCTGTAATCAGTTGTAAATCTTATCCCCAGATTTCAGATGGAGCAGCATTTACTGCACTGAACCATAGTACACTGACAAACCACACACAAAATTAATCACGGATTAATTAATCATGTTATTTTAAAACAATTTGCAGTTTGACTGTTTACGTCGCTTCTCAGTAATCTTTTGCTCTGTATTGCTGCTACATTTGAAACTACATACAAAACACATTTAATAACATACGTTTACTCCAAACTCACTTTATAAATTCAGTTGAGTGTCTGATATAGACATATGATATCTCCTTCTGTGAGATGATTTTGTAGTTTGATTATTAGTCAAGTTGAACCAATGAAAGCGGTTAAATCCACTGTGTGATATCATGGGTATCTTCCAGCCATTGGGAAGCGCAGAATAATACACTGCATTCCCAACCAAACGGTCAAGTTTATAATGTAATTAATAAATATTGGTCACAGTTTACAATAAGGTTTGTATTAAATGACATGAACTAATAATGAACAAAACTATGACAATAACTGCCAAACAAGGCATTTATTAATAATTATATTTCAACATTTACTAATTAATTATTAAAAACCTAATGCATGCTTGTTGACATTAGTTAATGCACTGTGAGTTAACATGAACTACGAATGAGAAACTTTATCTCTATTAATGTTAACAAAGACTATTAAATATTGATGTATTATTCATTGTTGGTTCAGGTTAGAATATACATGAACTAATACAACCTTATTCAATTCTGTTAAATTAATCTTTATTTCTATATCATTTGCAATGTAGATTGTGTCAAAGCAGCTAAACATAAAAGTTCTAGGAAATTGAAACTGTGTCAGTCTAGTTCAGTTCAGTTTAGTTTAGTTCAGTTCAGTGTGGTTTAAAGTGCTGAAAGTCCAAACACTGAAGAGCAAGTCCATCTATGCGCAGCTCCACAAGTCCCAAACCAAGCAAGCCAGTGGCAACAGTGTAAAGTGACTTAATGCAAAGTGTAACATTATAATAGCACATACTGAGGGACTGATACTGTTCACAGTTATAACATATATGTTTACTTCTGAGGTAAACAAGCTGCTGTCACTTTCCATATAGCTATTAACATCACACTAGTAACATTTAACACAATATGAAGCACATACTCTTCACCTGATGTTACTAAAATAGAACATTTGTGCATCGACATTGCAGATGGTTTAGAAAAAACTCTGATTACCATGGAAAAGATGCCGTTTATTGCGTATCACAATGCTGCATTGCGTATTGTGCGAACACAGTGTAAGATGAATGAAAAAAAGATCATTTAAATATCAGCATTGCATTGTTTTGCTGAAGTAGATGTCATATTTTAAAATTTTGGATCCTGTAACAGCTCATGCAGCATCTCTAAAAAAAAATTATGTAACAATAACAAATTATAGTCGGGTGCATCCCAAATCGCTTACTTCTGCACACCATTGTGTAGCATAAATAGTTTATGTAGTGGAGACGTATTGATTTTCTGATTAGTAAAAAAAACACTACATATTCAATGCTGTTGAATGTGTAAGTGCATTAGTGCAGTGTTTCTCAACTGGTGGGTCGTGACCCAAAAGTGGGTCGCAGGAAAATTTTCAGTGGATCGTGGAGTGTGTGGTCAAAAAAACAACAAAAGTTTAATTTTTAATTTGTTTTTGCGTATACCGAACTTTTATTTTGAAATGCACGCACGACAACCGATCCCTTGAATCGACGTGGAAATCGTCACGTTGCCGAGCAAGATAGAGTATCAGCTCGTGGAGCTTTCATGTGATAAGATGCTGAAAATCTTCCTTGGTGCAGTTTGACTCCAAGCAAAGGAACAGGTTGTACATAGAGCACGATCTTCGGGTAGCACTGTCTACCATCACTCCTGACTTTGAAACTCTTATCACATCAGTAAAGCACATGCTCAGTTATCTCATTATCTTCCCAAATTACTGTTAAGTGAAACAGATGTTTATAATTGCTGTCATATTAGATGTAAAAATGGTTATGGATGTTTTAATCATTTTACAATTTGCTGGTTTGTTCTGTTCAACAGGATCAGCGTTCATGTTTTATTAACAGTTCAGTTTGGTTTATGGTAACCACCTTTCCTTACCCTAACCGCTGATTACAGCGTTTGTCGTTTTTACTTTGTAATATTTTATACATTTAATACATTTTGTTAAATGTCAGCAATAAAATATTGTTTATTTGTAAGTCTTGCTGATTTTCTCATTTTTCTTTCACTACTTGTGTATGTTAACAAATAAATACAATATAATTATGATTCCTAAAATTATATTACAGTTCCTAAAAATTTGGGTCACGGCTTGATGACCATGTAAAAATGTGGGTCCCGTGGCCAAACCAGTTGAGAACCACTGCATGAGTGCATAGTGTATAGTGTGCCATTTGGGATGCAGCTAGTGAGTTTTAAGCTAAATTTTCAATCAAAAGTGGAGTTGGAAACCCTGGCTACAAAGTGTATCCATGATATTTTTATTTCCCTTATTTGTATACTAATGCTCACCCTTTCTGTGTTTCCAGTAGCCCTGATGATCATTTCCCTGATATCCATCACATATGGGGCTTTAGTGTGCAGTGTTCTGGCCATACAGATCAAGTATGACGACTACAAAGTGCGAATGAAACCCACTGCCTACCTGTGCATGATCCTCTGGCGAGGGTTGGAGATCGCTACGCGGATCACTACCTTGGTGCTCTTTAGTACGGCGTTCACACTTTGGGTGGTCCTGGTGGGCCTGATCAACCTCTTCATCTTCTTCTTCCAGCCATGGGTCGAGTTCTGGGCCAGGCGGGCGTCACTGCCTGAGAACGTAGAGAACAACTTCAGTAAACTGGGCACTACCGTGGTGCTCTGCATGGTGACGTTTCTCTACGCCTGCATTAATATTTTCTGCTGGTCTGCCGTGCAGCTAAACCTTGCCGACCACGATCTGGTGGAGAAACAGCCCCGCTGGAGGAGCTTGGCTGTTTATTACACCCTACGCTTCGTGGAGAATGTGACCCTCATCGTCTTGTGGTACTATTTCAAGACGGACTTTTATGAATATGTGTGCACGCCATTGTTGGTGGTGCAACTCATCGTGTGCTACAGTCTGGCTGTGCTCTTCATGCTGCTCTTCCATCAGTTCTGCCATCCGTGCCGGAGACTTTTTCACTACAACGTCGAGGACTGTCTGCGCTGCGCATGCTGCTGGAGGAAAAACCAATCACAGCCACTAGCAGAGCAAGCGGATTGTCCTCAGGTCGAGGCGCCTCCTGACCTCACTAACCATTTGACTGATAAAGAAACCGATATTTTAGACGATATCATGGAGGCTGCATGAAATAGCCCTGTCGTTCTGTTATTGTAGTGCTGTTTGGGGCCATGCTCGGCATATTTGCACATATCCGGACTCAGGAGTATTATATCGAGATGATGTTATATCTACTGTACTTCGTGAAGGAACAATTGATTTTATATGGTCCTATGAAAGCTTCAGGAATTTGTTTTGTTTTACGCCATTTAGAGATATCCTCCAAAAAAAAAACGGTGGTGTAGCGCATGATAGTAAGCTTATTACGTTGGGAGTGGTGAGGGCTCATCGTTTATTAATTGTAGAGTGCTGAGTTCTTCATGTTGGCCATTGAAGACCAAAGAATGCCCTCGGTTGAGTTATGCTGTGATGATTTACAAAGGCAGCTTTCATTAGGAAGCTGTACGGCCAGTCTGTTGGCCAGGTGTGTGGGAGATGAGCCAGTTTTGGAGCAATGAAAACCGGTAACATTTTGGCATCTGTTGCACTAACCTTTTCCTAGGAACTGGGATTCAACAAGCCAAAGAGCCTTCTTAAATTGTTCTTAAGTTTGTATTAGTAGCCTTGTGTTTTTAAGCAAAAAACCTATATTGAGAGCGCCTTTAATGTTCTAAACCCGCATTTGCCTTAATAATGTGTGATATTGAATAGACTAACGCTCTTGGTTTTTTCACTACTAAAAGAGATGTATGTTTGTTTGTTTGTTTTGTATGGAAATACTTTTTGCCTGTGTGGTTTTGCCTGACTTATGTGCCTCTTTACTACTGAGTTAGAAAATATTAATAAAGATGCATTGAATATCTGAATCAGGCCTACTGATTAAGCTAAAGCAGGCCTTTACAAATATTTTGGACTCATGATGAAGATTTTGAGGTCAATCACAGAAATATTAAGAACATGTCTGTGTCATATTTCAATTTTTGATTTAAATAAAGATATTGAATGTCCTAACCTGAAAAATAAAATTATTATTGTCAAAAATATTATTGTTATATTGCACATTTTGAGACATTAGAATAGTCAATATTTATACACATATTTTACTGCATTTAATATAAAAGATAACCTTGTACCATTGCAAGTCTACCATAATAGGCCTACATGAAAATAACTATTATATTCAGTCATTCATTTTCCTTCAGCTTAGTCCCTTTATTTATCAGGGGTCGCCTCACCAGAATGACCCGCCCGCCAACTTATCCATCATGTTTTACACAGCAGATGCCCTTCCAGCTGCAACCCAGCACCAGGAAACATTCGTTCACACGCATACACTACGGCCAATTCATTTTATTTAATTCACCTATACCGCATGTGATTGGACTGTGGGGAAACCAGAGCACCTGGAGGAAACCCACGCTAACAAGGAGAGGAACATGCAAACTCCACACAGAAAAGGCCAACTGACCCAGTCAGAACTCGAACCAGCGACCTTCTTGCTGTGAGGTGACAGTGCTAACCACTGAGCCACCATGATGACCTAACCATTCTTTTACAAAGCGATATTTTTATTTTAAAATACAATTTATAGTTAAACAATATTTGTATTTTAAAAGATAAATAAGAGGGAATATATTGAAAACGCAAAACAGTTCATGTGCTGTCACATAAGCTACGTTTGAGAGTTAGCCTAGCGTCACAGGAAACATGTCGATGATTCTACCAATTACAATTCAAAACAGCAAAATTTGACAATTTTCAGTAGTTTTCGTCACATGATATTACTATTGGTCGTTTTAAATTTCCATTGCAAAGCAGCTGTCAGATATTTAATATTTAGCCTAGATGTTTAGCTACTTTCATCTTACCTCATTATTCCACCGCTAAAAGTAAAACGCTTCTGTGAACGAGAAAGCTCCGCCTACTCGGGTTTGATTGGCTATCGGTCATTTCATGAGATTGGACTTCTGACACAAAACAACTTTTTTGACATGCTTTGTGATAAATTATATATATCTACTCAGTCTCCATGGCTCTCTGTGAACATAAGCCTAATGAAAAGTATTTCTGAACGCCGGAAATGAACAAAATATAACAAAAAACAATTAAATAAAAAGTGTTTTTTTAATCATAACATGTCTCATTAAAATATTACCTATATAAGGCAAGATATTGCAGGTGAATAGGGTTAATCAGTTATCTTCTCCATATTCTCAATTAAGGATTACAATAAATACATTTTTTAGATTAGCTTACAGTTTTTCATGTTTTGTTTAAAAATTACATATGCGCCAATTTGCATACACTACACAAACATTTTATTTATTTATTTTTTTTTGACAGTAGCCTACAGTCATATTTTACAGAGGAGATTTTGGATATCTATATTTAGCACATCACATTTCAGAAAAAAACAGAATTTTATATATAATTTTGTTTGTTGAATAAAATGTTATACGTGAAAGGGGAAGATAGATTTTTATGGGCTATTTTTTTGATAGGCTATTTTTAGAAGATGTATATCATCCAAATTATGACCATATCCTTTGGGTAAAAAATATAATAATAACATAATATAATAATAATCTAAAGGCGACATTTTTGCTGAAATGTTACGATGCAAACGGCTGAATATATTTGTGGCTATTGAATTGTTCATTTTGTTAAAATGAGCTATTGTATAACAGTATAAACAGTCAGCCAGGCACATCGATCATGTAATAATAGTTTCCGTCACACATTCCTCGACGCGCTTCAGACACATTGAGGTAAACGCCTTCAGACTAAACTCAGACTCGTGCTTCATCTCGGGAATTTCTTCAGACATGCAACATGAACAATATATTTTCACTGCCCGTTTCCTGAACACAGCAATGGGCGGAGTCGTGCACAGGACAGGTGAGTAATAAAACAAGCGTTCATCCGAGAGCAGTTTATTCATTACTGCTGCAGCTCCAGAGAGTACAGATGGGCAACTGGATCATCAATCACGGCCTCAGCGCCTTCATAGTGGTAACTTACGAGATTTTATTTATCTCATTATTCCATTCACTCTCAGATTTACTTCTTACTTCAAATTTACTTTTATCTTTATTTCTTACTTCAGTTACAATTTTACTTCTGCTAGTGATAAATTGTCATAAAACTGGTCTTGTGTTGCTGTGTGTGTGTTTGTAGGTGGTGTGGATGGCCATAAACATCGCTCTGTTTGTCCACTTCTTCTTGTTTTATGATCAAGGAGAACGGTTTGAGTACACTCGTGAACTTTTAGGTGTAAGTAATGATGATGACTTAATGAAAAGTACAAAGCAGGCTAATCAAAAGAGTAATACATCTTTTATTTTGTGCATTAGAATGGGTTATAAACTACCACGATTTTCAGAAAAGGGTCATTCAGTGTAACAATATTTTTTATACACTCAAAAAAGTTAAATTTACTTTTTTTTCAAACTATCTTTAAAATGAAACAATTATTGAGTTTTTTAGGGGACAACTTTACTGCTTTATTTTTAATCTACTTAAATTTGTAAAAACGAATGAATTACCTTAATTCCTTAATGTTGTCCCAACACAAATCGATTGTGTGGAACCCAGCATTTTTTACAATGTATAAAAACAATCTTGTCAGGGATATTTAGACCAATATCAGTTAGTTGAAAGTCTTATACTGAAGTATAAATACTGAAAATACTGAGTGTAGCCCTAAAATATTAGATATTTGTCATTTTAAATCTTTATAAGATGCTTTACTCATTTAAAATGCAATTTAATGTGATCAATGTTTTATATATTTTAATAGAGGTCAGATTTAATAGAGATTTACATGAATACACTGAGCATCATAAAGGAGTTCACCCACTTTAATTATCGATTTCTCATATATTTCTCAATATATATTTCTGCATTTTATCAAAGAAATTGTCAAGCATTTATATTCATTATCATAACAAGTGTGGTCACCTAAGATCTTTAGGATATAAAAAATAATACATTTAAATTATTGAACAAATAATTATTATTGAACACATTCATTGGGCTGTAATCATTTTCAGAATCAGAATCAGTTTTATTGCCACACAAGGAATTTGCTTTGGCTACAGAAGCTTCCAGTGTACATAAAGTGACAAGTGACAACACAAAATAAATATGAAAAAAATGACGATAGACATTAAACAGAGATGCAGTTAGTCAGAAAAGATCTGGATGTTGAAATGTATGTACATATTTGTTATAAATATACAGGTTATAGGTGCTTTGTACAAATTCGTAAGGAGAAGTATTGCATCGTGTATTGTTATAAGGTGCTGTGTACAAGTGCGTATGAGAAAGTGGGACAAGGTTTTGCACAAGGACCTTAAAAGGCACAAGGACCTTACATTTTTTTGTTAGAATGTCTAAAATAAATCAGATTTGCATAAATCTTTCATTGTTTTGCATCATATTTGTATAAATTTAAAAGCGAGCCGATAGCTTTCTTTATGCTGGACACTTTATATGTTACTTAAAAGGTCAAAGTCAATTTCTTTATAGAGCAAATTTAACACCAAAGTGCTTTATAGCAGCAGCATTTTAAAATAAACATCAAATAAAATGTAATGCAAAATTTAAAACAATCAACACTGCAATATTAATAGGCTTAAGAAAATAAGTAGGTTTTTAGTAAGTTAATAGACTTATATTTAATTTCCTTTAAACGTATATAAAATTACTAAAGTAAATAAAATATGATCAGGACACCAAAATAGGACGTCTTTTCCTTTGACCCATAATCAAAAGAGGAAGTATTTAATTAAATTTTATGACATCCACACTGTAAAAGATGTCTGTAAATTTGTAGTTTTCCGTATTTTGTGAATCATGTTTTTATTTTTTCACATTTATTTATGCTTTTGATTTGCATTATGGGACCCTAATCTTTCTTCCAACAACTTTTAACCTTGAAAAGCCTGAAAAAGTGACTTTGATGAACATTTTTAATAGCTTAAGCTGATATATTGTCTGGGTTGGTGCTGTATATTAAACTACAAAAACTTTTTTAATAAACTGCCAATAGATATTCTCTTATTTTACAGACTTATTTCTCTATCTGTTATTTATTATACATTATATTAATTCAAACTAAAATGTCAATTGAACTGTAGAGTTGAATTTTTAGTATCAAAAGTCAGAGATCGACGTCCCATAATGCAATTCACAACCGTAAATAAACAGAAAACACGTGTGAGTCACAAAATATGGAAACTCTTAATGAATAGATATGTTTTACAGTGCAGTGCAGTAAAAGCATTGAACACGAATGCAATGTTGCTTTATTTTCAGTCTGCGTTGGCGTGGGCCAGAGCTCCAGCCGCCGTCCTCAACTTTAACTGCATGCTGATTCTTCTGCCGGTCTGCCGTAACCTGCTGTCTCTGCTGCGCGGCTCTTTTGTGGTGAGATGCTGCTGCTGTTACACACTTTAAACCTTTCGGTTTACAGCAAAATGTGAGATCCTCTGTGTCTGTCTGCACTTCTGTCCACCGTTTTAGTGCTGTGGACGAACAGTGAGGAAACAGCTGGACAAAAATCTGACTTTCCACAAGCTGGTGGCCTACATGATTGCCCTAATGACAGGTAAACAGCAAGTTCATTGAAACGGTAACAGGAAGTTGTTGTGCATAATAAACTAGGGTTAGGCTTTTAGACGGAATCATGCAGTCTGTGTTTACAGGAATAGACATACACACGCCTGCTTTTTTCATGATGCAATAGGAAAATCAAATAGTTTTTCTTTGTGAATAACACAGTTATCACATGTTAACAGGTAGCTATTGTTCAAGGCCAAATCTAATTAAACATTGACCGAGTAAAATATTTTTTGACTAAATACAAGATTTAATATCAGTTCCATCTGCCAGGACTGCTGGAATAATACTAGGAGAGACATGTTCAGATAGGATCAAATAAAAATATATGAATTTGAATTTAATTCCTGAAATATTGATAATCAATAAGTAAATTTATGAGTTTTTTCTAGAATTGCAGGTATATTTCTGGCCTTTTGTTTTCATTTTCCTTATGTATTCAAAAAAGCGGCAACTCCAAAGCTCCAAAAATGCCAGTTTATTAAATGAAAAAGGCTGACAGAAAGTGTGTAACGTTTCAAGCACACGGCTCTTCATCAGACAGTGTTCATCACAGTAAGTTGCTCCTTTTTGTACACTTCCAGATCACATGATCTCACATATTATCTCACAACAAAAAATACACATTTATAAATGATACAACTTATGATATATTATGATATTGAAAACGAGAATACAGAAACACACCATAATATTACATCACAGGATTTCACCAGACACATTGTCTCCAAGAGGTTTAAATAAGGAGTTTGATATTCGTCCTTTCTTTAATAATTCTTTAATGTTTAATGTGTTTGGGTAAAGGTTTTTGGCTATATTTTGTTGTATATATTTTGTTGTTTTATTTCCTTGTTATTTGCTGTGATGTAATATTATGGTTTGTTTCTGTATTTTCGTTTTGAATATCTAAGTTGTATCATTTATAAATGTGTATTTTTTTTTCTTGTTGTGAGGATATATATGAGATCATGTGATTCGAAAGTGTATAAAAATGAGCAACTTACTGTGATGAACCCTGTCTGATGTAGAGGCGTGTGCTCGATTGTTGGATAACAACAATAGCCAAAAAAAGTATTCAAATCAATTTCAATATGGTCCACTTTTGGTGCTTCACACCTTTTTATTGCTCATTTTTTGTTTCAAGAATAAGGTCCAAGATGTAGAATAAAAGTTACCTGCAATATGTTTTCTCTGTTTAAAATAGTGAAAGATGACTTCACTTCTGTCAGATTGTAAAATGAAAATATTTGTTAGCATATTGGCCAAAACTGATTAGCCGAAGTCACACTGAAGCAACAGCCAATTCAGCTTGGTCTTTTTTTCGATGGGCTATTTTCTCTATTTATAAAGGCATAGCTGTCAAAATAGAACACATGAGCTCCTGTACGGGTCAAATTCTGGTCTTTTAAAAAAAATATATAGTTCAAAATATCTAAGAATATCAGAGCAATTACACAACTAAGAGGTCGCCCACTGAAGCTAAGCAGTCAGTACCTAAATGGGAGACCACATGGGAAAGCTCGGTTGCTGCCGGAAGTGCTGTTAGTGAGGCCAACAGGGGGCGCTCAACCTGTGGTCTGTGTGGGTCCTAACACCCCAGTATAGTGAAGGGGACTCTATACTGCTCAGTCAGGGCTGTCTTTCGGATGAGACGTTAAACCGAGGTCCTGACTCTCTGTGGTCGTTAAAAATGCCAGAATGTTCTGGGCTGTTCAGATCTGCCCATTGGCCTCTGTCTATCATTGCCTCCTAACATCCCCATATCATAATTGGCTTCATCACTCTGTCTCCTCTACACCAATCAGCTGGTGTGTGGTGTGCAGTCTAGCACAATATGGCTGCCGTTGCGTCATCCAGGTGGATGCTGCACACTGGTGGTGGATGAGGAGATCCCCCCCCCATTGTGTAAAGCGCTATATAGTGCTATATATATTATATATTCTATATTTATATAGAAAAGTGCTATATAAATGTAAGGAATTATTATTATTATTATTATTAACTGCAGCTACAATTACATACTGAGGAACAATATTGTTGTAAACACTTTCAGAATACATTTTTTTCCAGCTGACGAACCATTAAAACCATTGAGAAACAATCTGAATCAATCCTGCTGTTAAGAACACACATTTAAAGCAGCATCAACCCTCCTCTATTTATCATAGTTTTCTACATTGATGTAAACAGGCCTTAAACCTTGAAAATTTTATTCTGACATTATTGAATTAATTTGCAAGCAAACAATTGCACTAAACCATAAGTGTTAAAGTCAATTCCTGTAGGGCCGCAGCTCTGCACATTTTTCCCCCAACCCTAACCAAACACAGCTGATGCAACTAAACAAGGAGTTCAAGATTGTTTTGAACACGTCGATTATTTGGATCAGCTGTGTTTGATTAGGGTTGGAGAAAAACTGTGCAGAGCTGCGGCCCTCCAGGAATTGACTTTGACACCTATGCACTAAACCAGGGGTGTCAAAACTCGGTCCTGGAGGTCCTGCATAGTTTAGCTCCAACTGCCTTCAACACACCTGCCTGGAAGTTTCTAGTCTACCTAGAGAGAGCTTGATTAGCTGGTTCAGGTGTGTTTAATTGGGGTTGGAACTAAAATATGCAAGACACCTGCCCTCCAGGACAGAGTTTGGACACGCCTGCGCTAAACCAACCTTACCATTGTTTTAACAGCTATTTCATGTTGTTTTTTTGCTGGCATTGAGGCTAATTTTGACCATGTGATATCTTTTCTTTATCGCAGCGGTTCACACTATTGCTCACTTGTTTAATGCGGAGCGGTACAGCAACAGTTTCGAGGGGGAAGACGGAGAGCTCCCTTTTGAGCTGTCCCTGCTCAAAGACTCCAGTGAATTAAACACCACTTACCTCAATCCCTTTCCCTCCAATTCTACGGTGAGTCCCGGAACTTTTAAAGACGTTTTATGTTTTTCATTTTAAAACCAATCCTATGAGAGCAAATTATTAATATATAACTTTACCATGGGTGACACGGTGGCTTAGTGGTTAGCACTGTCACCTCACAGCAAGAAAGTCGTTGGAGTTTGCATGTTCTCCCCGTGTTCGCGTGGGTTTCCTCCGGGTGCTCCGGTTTCCCCCACAGTCCAAAGACATGCGCTATAGGTGAATTAAATAGGCTAAATTGTCCGTATGTGTGTGAATTAATGTGTATGGGTGTTTCCAAGTACTGGGTTGCAGCTGGAAGAGCATCCGCTGTGTAAAACATATGCTGGATGAGTTGGCGTTTCATTCCCCTTTGGCAACCCCTCATGAATGAAGGGACTAAGCCGAAGGAAAATGAATGACTGAATGATCTTTACAAAAGGATTTACAGAAGTCTTATTTAAAAACGATCATTTGATTGCATATTAAACAATTTATAGATTACAGAGCAGCCACAAAATACAAATTAAGTGTCTTTTTTGTTGTTATTATTATAATTATTATTATATTATATCATATATTATTAATATTTTAAAATATAAGATTTATTGTGATTAGTGATTGTTTTATATATAAGTACAGTGTTGCTGATGCTGGAATAGTTTGATTCGTATTTTGACATCCTTTCACAAAAGATATTAGTATTTGATATTTCTATGTATATACAATCAGAGTAGATTTAATTTAATTCAGTGCTCTTTAATCTAGTTAATTTAGTGCAATTTGTCCTATTCACTGCCATTCAAAAGCTTGGGTCATTCAATTTTAATCAAAATGTCATCAAAATGTTTAAAAGTGAGAGCAAATATCTTTATAATCTTCAGAAAGATGTTATTTTCAGCAATGTAGGCTCATAAAAATATTAAGAAATAAAAACTGACTCAAAAAGAGTAGCAATCACTGGAACAAATTTCAATGTTGAAAACATTTTAAATGAGCAGTTTTAATATTGCAACTATAGGGTGGCACGATGGATCAGTGGTTAGCTCTGTCGCCTCACAGCAAGAAGGTGACTAGTTCAAGTCCCGGCTGGGTCAGTTGGGTCTGTTTCCTCCGGGTGCTCCAATTTCCCCCACAGTCCAAAGACATGCGCTATAGGTGAATTGAATAAACTAGATTGGCTATAGTGTACGTGTGTGCATAATTGTTTCCCAGTGCTGAGTTGCAGCTGGAAGGGCACCTGCTTCCTAAAACATATGCTGGATAAGTTGGCAGTTCATTCAGCTGTGGTGACCCTTGGTGAATAAAGGGTTTAAGCCGAAGGAAAATGAATGAATGAATGAATATTGCAACTATATTCAAAAAAATGATCTTACCCCAAACTTATGAACACGTCAAATGGATCTGCTGTTTTTCTTCTGTGTTGTGATATGCCTGCTATAACTGTGTTTTTCCTTGTATTCCAGACTCCCACTATTTTCGTATTCACCAGTATTGCGGGTCTCACAGGAGTCGTCATCACTCTCGCCCTCATCCTCATGATCACTTCCTCAATGGAAGTCATTCGCAGAAGCTATTTTGAGGTCTTCTGGTACACACATCACCTCTTCATCGTCTTCTTTGCTGGTTTAGTTTTTCACGGCGCAGGGTAAGACCTATCAATTAGCCTAAATATTCAGCTAATCTGCAGTAGATACATTTGGTCATTTAGCAGACGCTTTTGTCTAAAGCAGAGATGCCCAAAGTATTGCCCGCAGAGCAATGTTGGTAACCTTTGATTTGGCCCACCATTCAATCTGAAAAGAGAGTGAGAATGACGGAGAGGGTTGGAGCGAATGCCTTTGACAGGGACTGTCATTTTGAATGTAACCTTTAATTTCTTTGTTTTATTGCTGAGCTACAAAAAAGCCAACTGAAATTAAAGGTTTCATTTAAATGTTGTAAATGAATCAGACTTTTAAACTGTAAATAGTCGCTTGACAGATAGAGGACACATGCACAAGACGTCTACGAGCAAATCAAGGTCAAGGCAGGAGCAGCTCAACTAGTGTATTCAGCATTGAACTTCATTGTGTTATAAATGGGATTGTTTGCGATGATGGTTACGATGCTGCACACTGATGGTGGATGAGGAGATTGTATTATTATTATTACCACCATTGTGTAAAGCGCTTTGAGTGTCTAGAAAAGCGCTATATAAATGTAAGGAATTATTATTAATTATAATTATTTTGTATGCACAGAAGTAATCTTGTAGCTTCATAATAATGACACATGTACTGTTCTGATGATATGATTTAAAGCAACATCTTCTAGTTTTTTTTAATTTTTTTATATTACCAAATAAATTAGGAAATTCCCTTTGGCTAATTTATTGTAATATAATTTGCTATATATATTCGGCCCACAGCCCTCAATCAAGTTTGGTTTTTGGCCCTTTAGAGAAAAAAATGTTTGGGCACCCCTGATCTAAAGCGACTTACAATTGAGGAGGCATTCAGCGATTCAACAAGAAGAGGCAATGGACACAAGAAGTGCTAATTATACAGAGGAGCTGTTAGTGCTCAGAGAATTAAGAGCTGGAGTAAGGAGCGGGAGTGTTTATTTAGCCTCTTAAACTCCGCGGACCCGGTACCGGGTCCTATGACGTCATCAACTTCCCTTTATTTTTTAAAGGTCTAGGGTTGCCCAAGACCCCTATAATTAGTTCCGTTTGAAAGCTTAGAAGCTATATTTTATGCACATATGCATCACTTAGGTTTTTATTTTACTGTACAAAAGTTATTAACATTTAATTACACAACAAAATACTGGATACCCGATATGTCATTTTCATATTTTTATATGCTTCATATATGACACACATGTACAAGTCATAGCTCAAATAAAAGCTCTTGCCTGTCCATGTACGATTCTAGCGTTCCTTTACTGAATTATATTCACATATCAAACAGTTATCGAATGAATCACCGCGTTTTTTTATGGCGCAGAAAAAGAAGACGGCCCAAAAATAAGCTTTTTTTTTCTAGGAGCTGAGGAAGTTTTGGAGAAGCTGACTTTGACTTCTTTGATATAATGTTATGATACAAATGGGAAGGAGAAATGAGAAAGTAATGGAAACTCATGTTCTTATCATCTAAGAACTATGCAGAAGCAAATATGTCATATTTAATATGGATGATCAAAAAGTTATTTTCCCAATATTCAGTTGAATTACAATTACTTTTGCATACTCTATGGTAGAGACAAAATTATTTTTCCTAGTGTTTGCTGCTATCTGCTGGTTTCAAGCAGAACTGTCTGGAGTTGTCTTATTCTCTTATGGGATTATCTACACATTTTCAAAAAAGCATTTTAGAACAAAAAATAAAAAAGCGCCCAATGTTGAAGTGGTTCATCATAAAACAGAAAACATAACAAATATTATTTATTACTTTCAGCAGTTTCTTTTGTAAATTCAAATTGTTTTCTGTCCAATAACACTGGAATTTGTCATTTATACCACTGCATTTGGATATGGAAGACTTTCAAAGTTTGGTAGGCAGAAATTACATAAAAAAAGGTATAGCACCTCTCATCAGTTGGAATACAATAACTTTTGCATAGAATATGATAGAGGCATTTTTCGTTTTTCTTATGATTACTGACATGTGCAGGAACCACCAAAAATTGATTACAGAAACCTAGACCACACAGAACGTTTATAAAGAAAAAATACAGTTTATAAAGAAAAAATACAGAAAGCGCCTCTTTTTTTAATTGTTTATGATAACACAGACATCATATACATTGATTTTAATCACTTTCAACAGTGTTTATGAATATTTAAAGGGTTTTCTTTAAAATGATACCACATTTTTGCATTTACTCCTCTGCATGTGGATTTAGGAAGCTTTTAAATTTGGGTAGACAAAATCCAGGTGTAAGAGGTTAATAGAAAGAGAGAAATCAGTTGGTTTATCAAGCCCACTCACATCTGTGAAGCACACTTCATAAATGCAGTGTTTTTTTATATAAATATGAAGTGGTTGTAAGAATGTGTCAGGTGCAAATGTGCAAACTGGTGCAAGTGTTGGTTAAGGTGTCAGGTAAAAGAGTGTGTTTCTACAGGTGGTTTGTCAGTCCCACTCACCTGTGAGGCACTCTCAGAATTGCATGATGTTTTGAGATTATGAAGTTGAATCAAAACTGTGGCTATGTGGTTTCCAGGCGTGTTGTCCGAGGACAGGTCACGACGGATCCGCCTCACAATAATTCCTTCTGCGAAGATCAGCCGGATAACTGGGGGAAGATTCCTGAATGTCCAATTCCACAGTTTGCAGGAGGGTGTCCTCAGGTAAAATTTGGTGAATGCTAATTTACAATGACTGATTTATTGGTAACACTTTACATTAGTTCAAATATAGTTGTTCTAGGCGCCACGGTGGCGCGTGAGTAGCACGTTCGCCTCACAGCAATGGTCGCTGGTTCGATCCCCGGTTGGGGCAGGTCCCGGTTGGGCCAGTTGGCATTTCTGTGTGGAGTTTGCATGTTCTCCCCGTGGTTGCGTGGGTTTCCTCCGGGTGCTCCGGTTTCCCCCACAGTCCAAAGACATGCGGTACAGGTGAATTGGGTAAGCTAAATTGTCCATAGTGTATGTGTGCGAATGAGAATGTATGAATGTGTTTCCCAGAGATGGGTTGCAGCTGGAAGGGCATCCGCTGCGTAAAACAAATGCCGGATAAGTTGGCGGTTCATTCCGCTGTGGCGACCCCGGATTAATAAAGGGACTAAGCTGAAAAGAAAATGAATGAATAGTTGTTCTTTGTTAGTTCTGTGCAAGTGTTATTAATTTTTTTAGATATGGAACCTCATTGCAGTGTGGCTGGTTTCATTTTTTTGATTTTCTCTGTCGCAGACCTGGATGTGGGTCATTGGACCGATGATAATTTACATTTGTGAACGGCTGCTTCGTTTCATTCGCTACATGCAGCCTGTCACTTACAGGAAGGTGTGTTTTCATGGACATTTTGTCATGATTGTCTACTTCTCTGATCACAATTGCTTTAAAATGGCTTGAACTATTTTCATTCTCCTATGGCAGATTGTGATCCGCCCGTCTAAAGTGCTGGAACTGCAGCTGGTGAAGCCTGGATTCAGCATGGAAGTGGGCCAGTATGTGTTCCTCAACTGTCCAGCCATCTCTCAGCTGGAGTGGCACCCGTTCACCTTGACTTCAGCCCCGGAAGAGGACTTCTTCAGTGTGCACATCCGCTCCGTTGGAGACTGGACTGGAAAGTTAATCAAGATGGTTGAAAACCTACCAGAAGGTGGACAAGGACCCAAGTATGTACTTTCTGGATTTTTTACCATTACATGGAACCAGCGTTATCAGGGCTGCCAAGTTTGTTCACACTT
This sequence comes from Danio albolineatus, assembly GCA_903798035.1. Lineage (NCBI taxonomy): Eukaryota > Metazoa > Chordata > Actinopteri > Cypriniformes > Danionidae > Danio > Danio albolineatus. Next base: position 1,141,278 of record CAIGQQ010038995.1, read on the forward strand.
TATTTTGATGGTCCGTTTGTTGAATTTACATAGCAACTAATTCTCATTAGATTATAAGTAGACTGTTAGGTTGGGGTTAGGGGTCGGGTTAGTATAAGTTGACATATACTTGCAAAGTTTCTTATAGTCAGTTAAATGTCTGTTGAATGTCAGTATCTACAGATATTAAGTAGAAAGTCTACTAATACTTAAATGGACCATCGAAATAAAGTTTTACCCCAAATTTTTGTTTCCTCTTGTACCTCTGCACCTTACAAAAGTGTGATTCATCTTCCTGCCAGTTTTTATCATTCACTTAAATGATATTTGATGCTCGTTCAGACTCATTTAAAATGAGTTGAAAAAACAGAATTCTTGAGCTTAGTAGTACTTTTAAACTTAGTAGTTTAATGTTCAATCTACTTATGATTTAAGTTAACTTAATCGATTTGTGTTGGGACAACATGAAAGTATTGTGTGGAACCCAGTATTTTTTTTTACAGTGTTGGTAGAATAAAAATTCGGTCGAGTAAAATATTTTGGAGCGTGCCTCACGGTGGCGTAGTGGGTAGGACAATCGCCTCACAGCAAGAAGTTTGCTGGTTTGAGCCTCGGCTGGGTCAGTTGACATTTTTGTGTGGAGTTTGCATGTTCCGTGTTGGTATGGGTTTCCTCTGGGTGCTCCGGTTTCCCCCACAAGTCCAAAGACATGCACTATAGGTGAATTGGGTAGGCTAAATTGTCCATAGTGTATGTGTGTGAAGAGTGTGTGTGGAGGTTTCCCAGTGATGGGTTGCAGCTGGAAGGGCATCCGCTGCGTAAAACATAAGTTGGTGGTTCATTCCGCTGTAGCCTGCTCTGGATTAATAAAGGGACTAAGCCGACAAGAAAATGAATGAATGAAAAATTTTCGGCAGAACCATATAAATATTGCATCAATCATACGTTAATCCTTTAACCTGCAGATGAAACAAAACTTATGGTTTGTGGTTAAAAGTTGCCTAATTTCACTGAAAATCTGGGTATTTGGCAACCTTGATTTTATGTTTTTTTTTTTACTTATTTTTATTAGAAAATAGAACATTACATAGAATGCAATACATTGTAACAGTTTTTTTTCTTTTTTTTTCATGTTAGTCCTTCAATTTCTAGCTACCAAAGTGGTTGTCAATACAAAAGGAAAAAAAAGAAAAAATATATAAAATATATACGTATGTGCACACCATTATACACACAGACACCTATACTCATATATATATATATATACTTGTATATACACATACTAAAATAATTTAATAATAATTTAAATAAATAAATAAATAAATAAATAAATAAATAAATAAAAATAAAAAATTATAATAAAAAGAAAAAATAAATAAATGAATAAATAAAGGGGGGGGGGGGTTAGATAGTAAGGTGGGAAGAGAAAGGAGTGGCCTTGAACATAACAGTGTTGCCCATTATTGAAGAATTAAATGCATGTCTGGAGACCATCTTTTTAGGAAAATAGTTTTTTGGAGTCGTTTTTTGGTTCTGAATTTAGCCATCTGCATGTGATGCACTTTAAAGCTGCAGCAAGTAGAATTTGTAGTACATATATTCTCGATCTGCCATCAAAGCCCTCAGGGCATACACCTAGCAGTGCTACTCTGAGATTTTATGGGTTCTTATATTAAGGTGAAGAACAATTTACACATATGCCCAATTCTCTTTCACTTACACTGGATTCCTGTTCTTTATCATGTACGATATAAAATTATTCTATTAATTTACAAAGCTCTTCACAACCTACCTCTCTGATCGTCTCCACTGGTTCACTCCTCAGCGCTCGCTGAGATCTTCTGAACTGTTATCTTCTGAGCTGTTATCAGTTACAAATTTTAAGATGAAGTCTGGTGGCAGGGCTTTTAGCAGCACAGCACCACAGATAAGGAATTCCCTGCTGTTAGATATTCATCAGGTGGACTCTATTTTCAATTTTAAATCCCAGCTTAAAGCTTTTCTGTTCAGGATTGCTTTTAATGATTTTCTGGTTTAATATTATGTTTTTTTTTTATTCTTCTGTCTTGTATTTTGTGATGTGCCGAAATATTGTAAAGTGTCCTTGAGTGCTTTGAAAGGCACCTAAAAATAAAAGATATTATTATTATTATTATTATTATTAATCTAAAGAACATTTTTCTGTAGGATTTTTTTCATGTTATAAATGCCTATATAGGATTTGCATTAACCTCATGATTTGGTCAGTTACGTGTGGCCATACTGGCTATACTTGGATGTAAAAATACAGGTCAATATAGTAATAAATAGCTCCGATATATCCTATAGAGATCTGCTTAGTAAACAGGATAGGGTGCTATTTTTAATGTGGCAAAATATACGTATTGGGTGTATTTATTGGGTGTATTAAAGGGATAGTTCACCCAAAAGTGGTTCCAAATTCGTTCCCTCTATTGCACACAACAGAAGATGTTTTGAAAAACCATTGACCTAAATAGTATTTGTTTTTCCTTCTATGGAAACCTGTTTAAAACATTATTCAAACTATCTTCTTTTGTATAAAAGAAATAAAGAATATAAAGAAAACCATAAATGTTTGGACACATCTGAGTGAGTAAATTTAGTTTTTGGGGTGAACTGGATGAAGATGGAAGCTCACTTGACCAAAATGATAAGAACAAATGTGGATGTTTTACGTTTAAGTATAATATAGTTTAATAACTAAACTGACATTTTCAATTTACTTTAAACCTTCTATGTGAAGCTGCTTTGACACAATCTACATTGTAAAAGCGCTATACAAATAAAGGTGAATTGAATTGAATATATAAACAGCAGACAGGAGTGATATAGCATTTTTAATGTTGGTGTCTTAATCTTGCATCAGGATGGGTGTGGATGGCCCTTTTGGAACTGCGAGTGAGGATGTTTTTCATTATGAGGTCAGCATGCTGGTGGGAGCGGGGATTGGAGTGACCCCATTTGCCTCCATTCTGAAATCCATCTGGTACAAATTTAAGGACTCAGACCCCAAACTACAAACAAAAAGGGTAAGAATGAATGAGACCAAAGCAGCAGCGTGCAAAGGTCAAAAATAATCAGTCCTATTGTTGCGGTGTAATCATAAACGTTGCTTTCATGATGGAGATAAAGTCCAGCATTCCTTGAGACTCAGTTTCCTTTTCAATTTCTGACTTCTGTGTTTAGATTTACTTCTACTGGCTGTGTAGGGAAACGCACGCCTTTGAGTGGTTTGCAGATCTCCTACAAGTACTTGAAAGAGAAATGGAAGAGCGAGGAATGAGGGATTTCCTCACGTATAAACTCTACCTCACCGGATGGGACCAGAGTCATGTACGTGCAATTAACCTGCCCTGATTTGAAAATCAAGTTGACCGGTGTTCTGACGATCTGTGCTGCCTCCTCAGAATGTGCTACCGCTAGCTCAATCTGTCATATATCCTTTTCAAAAAAGAAATGAAATATCTCCTTAAAGAAGGGTGTAAAAACAGGGGTAGCACATATTGTCAGCTTCAAATGTCAATCAGAATAAACTACAACTCCAAATAACAAATTAAATATAAAACTAATGAAATTTTTTAAAAAACACTAAGGCAGTAGTTTACTCTGATAGACATTTGAAGCTGCTACTTTCGCTAGATATTTGAAGCTGACAATATGTGCTACCCCTGTTTTTACATCCTCATTTACTGTGGTAGTTCTTTCTGATAGACATTTGAATCTGACAAGATGTGCTAACCCTGTTTTTTTAAAGGAAATATGACAGATTGAGCTACCGGTAGCACATTCTGATGAGGTAGCACAGATCGTCAGAACACCGGTCCCAATTTATATTAAGTGGCCTTAATTAATATGTACTTACACCAAAATTAATAATTCGTTACAATGTATTTACTGTGTAAATACATGTTTTTACATCTTACTTAAGCTTGATTAAATACCTGCATGTAATTACATATGTAATTAATTTCTGTAATTACATTTGTAATTACACTGTTGACCATCCCTTCCACCTTAACTCACCCTTAAACCTACCGATACCACCAAACCTGTCTCTAACACTACCCCTATCCCAACTCAAGAGCACCACAAGTGTTCTCAAATACATTATGAACACAGTAAGTACATTGTATTTATTTTTTGATGCAAGTACATAGTAGTAGTAAAGGCCACTTAATATAAAGTGGGACCAGTTGACCTATATTGAAATGTGAGTAATGTGTGTGTGTGTGTGTGTGTGTGTGTGTGTGTGTGTGTGTGTGCGAACGGTGTGTCATGGGACATCTAATCTTGCATTTACAGGCAGACCATGCAATGGTGCATTTTGATAAGGATACTGATATCATCACTGGTCTGAAGCAGAAGACTCATTATGGGCGGCCGAACTGGGACAAAGAATTTGAACAAGTTCGTCAAGAAAACCCATCGTAAGTTTTTTCAATCCTTCACTATGTTATGCCTTTCTTTTTCCACCTGGTGCAAACATGGGATAGATCACCCCAAAATTGTAATTCTTTTATTATTTATTCAAACTCATAAGCCCATTAGAACACAACGAAACAAACGCCGACATCTTAGAGGAAACTCAAGAGCTCTCGTAGACTGCAGTGGTCGTCAAACATTTCAACTCCAGAAAGGAAACTTAAAAACACTGTTTCATGTGTGATTCAATCATAATCTTATGTAGCTGAGAATCCTTTATGGCCCGTTTCCACTAAGTGGTACAGTACGGTACGGTACGGGTCCCTTTTATCAGGCTTGCGTTTACACTGCTAAAGGGTACTCTTTTGGTGGGCGTGGTGTACGACAGAAAGTTTCAGTCGACGTCATTTTCACTCGAAGGAAATGTCTACAGTAAAGCTTTATGGGTCGTTCACAAATCATACGAGAAGCACTTCTCACAAAACAGATGCTTTATTATACACAAAAACACTGGTGTATAAATGTTCATTACTGACTGAAAATGATCTGATTATAACTAGATCAATGATGAGAAATAGCCTACAGTCCACGATTATATCAAATAAATAAATAAATGCAGCATATATGAACACATACAGACCCTTACAGTCTCCGATATGTTACCAATTACAGAAAAACTACACACAGCAGACATTTAGTCCTTATTTAGGTTACAATAGGAATAGGAAATATAGCCCCCATTCAGTGCAAACCTCTCATCTGTGTCTTTAATCTTCACCAGTACATGCAGCCTCTCCGTCATTATTCTCTCGTTAGAGAGTAACTCCGTCATTCCGAGTTTATAATAGTCCAGGTTAAGAACTTTGTTATTTCAAATACTGATGCGCACGCGAGCGCAAGCGACAAAGCGAAACCACTCGCGCTTATGGGCTCGTAACCCATAAGAATCTGCTCTTCTTCTTGGCTTTGTGGCTGTTCAAGACGACAACAAGGTTTGTTTGAGCTCAGGTCGACCATGGCTCATTGTTATATGTTTATATTATTTCAGTGTATTGTCTCTCGGCTGTGAATTAAACATGGCGGGTGCTTTGTTTTCAGTCTGGCTAATTGCGTGAGCGAATGACTTATCTCTGTAAACCAATAACGTTCAGCTGTGCGTCTAGCTCTGCCTTTTGGTCACTTGGCAAAGGGTGACCAAAAAGTGGTATGCTTTTAGACAGTGGAAACGGCCTTAAAAGTGTACCGTATCGTACCATACCATTCAGTGGAAACGGGCCATTAGTGCCTACTGACACATTGACCTTATTCTCCGAGGTAACAGTGGCCACAGCAAGACTTCTGGTCTCATCCACTTCCAGCCGTAAAATTAACTGATGCGGCTTGATGTTTCACTCTGTCTCGTCTCCACCATCAGCTGGTGTGTGTTGTGCGGTCTGGCACAATATAGCTGCATTCTCCTCATCCACACTGATGGCAGATGAGGAGATCCCCCCTTATGATATGTGATTTTTCAGATTTTTTATTTGGAATAAATTTGCAACAATTTCCAAAAATCTTTTCACATTGTCATTCTGGAGTATAGTGTGTAGAATTCTGTGGAAATAAATGAATTGAATCTTGGAATAAGGCTGTAACATAACTGGTTTAAAACACTGAAAACCCAATTTCACCAGCACTTTCCAGTTGATTGAATTGACAAAACTGCATTTTAATACAGTTGTAAAATACAGCCAACAGTAAAAGTTTATTTTCACAATACACAGGTCTGTGGTGGGAACGTTCCTCTGTGGCCCACAAGCCTTAGCGAAGGACTTGGAGAAGAAGTGTGTGAAATATTCTGATGTTGATCCACGAAGAACCAAGTTTTACTTCAACAAAGAGAACTTTTGAGGAAATATTAAGGAAATCTAATTCACTTGAAGAACTTTCACCATGCAGATTGTGCTGCAAGATCAAGATATGGGATTTTACAACTTACCACACTATTGTGACCAGAAAAAATAGAAGAGCTAATTTCCCCTCCTGGAAAGTGAGCGCGTCACCAGAAGAGACTAATCCCATGTCTGAGGCAAAGGTTCACTTATTGTATCTCTTGTTCTTAGTCAGGCTCTCCAAGTTCCTGGTTAGATACGAGTCATCAGGAATCCAGGAAATCAGAGCAGTTGAACACGTGTGATGTTAATAAACACCTCCTTGTGTAAAGAAGTTCAAAGCTCTAAAATTAGCAGAACAAGAAGTTACTGAAAAGGGCACTGATGTTTTGGGAATTTCACCTATTTCTTGAAAGCAAAACAAGGAAATTTTTTTAAATTAAATGAACAAATGTGGTTGTGTAGCCTTTAAATGAAATGTATCACAAATGCATGCTGTACATATTTTTGTTTGTTTGTTTGTTTTATTTATTTGTTGTTCAGTTTCGTTTGTTTCATTTGTGTTTTTGTTCATTTATTTGTCGTTTCGTTTGTCTTGTTTGTTCATTTTGTTTGGCTTATTCATTTGTTTGTTTGGTTTGATTTGTTTCATTTTGTTTGTTAATTTTATTTGGCTCATTCATTTGATTTGTTAGTTTCGTTTGTTCCATTTCATTTGTTGTTTTATTTTTGTTTTTCTAAAGTTTTATAAATAAAATACTATTGATTTGTTAGTTTAGTTCGTTAATTTTAGTTTATTCATTTGTTTGGTTCATTCATTTGTGTTTTGTTTGATTTGTTAGTTTCATTTTGTTTGTTTCGTTTCATTTGTTGTTTTATTTTTGTTTTTCTAAAGTTTTATAAATAAAATATGAAGGCAGGAATTAATTTCTGCATTAAGAAAAAAAAATTGTTTGTTCCTTTGTGGCTTCGTTTGTTTTGGTCATTTTGTTTGGCTCATTCATTTGCTTCAATGTGTTTGCTTGTTCATTTTGTTTGGTTCATTGGTTTGATTTGTTAGATTCAGTTTGTTTGTTTTAATTTTTTGTTGTTTGATTATTTATTTTTCTAGTTAAATAAAATAAGGCAGGAATTAATTCTGCATTAACAAAAGTCCAGTTTGTTTGTCGATTCATTTGTTTGGTTTGATTTGTTGGTTTCATTTTTTTTGTTTGTACATTTTACTTGGTTCATTCATTTGATTTGTTAGTTTCGTTTGTTTTTTCTTTGTACATTTATTTTTGTGTGTCTGTTCATTTTTTTGGTTCATTCGTTTGATTTGTTAGTTTCATTTTGTTTGTTTCGTTTCATTTGTTCTTTAATATTTGTTTTACAAAGTTTTATAAATAAAAAAAATGAAGGCAAGAATTAATTCTGCATTAACCGAAAAATCCAGTTTGTTCATTTGTTTGTCGTTTCATTTGTTTGGTTTGATTTGTTTGTTTAGTCTTTTTTCCGTTGGTTGTTTCATTTATCTTTTTTTTGTTAATTTATTTTGTTCGGTTTGCTCGTTTTATTTTTTTTAGTTTTTTTTGTTTGTTTGTTAATTTTTGTTTGTTAATTTGGTTTGGTTCGTTCATTACATTTGTAAGTCTCATTTTTTCATTTCAATTGTTTCTCACGTGTTTGTGTTTTTAAAGTTTTAGAAATAAAATATAAAAGGCAGGAATTAATTCTGCTTTAACAAAAAATTCCAGTTATTTATTTCAAAAATCCAGTCGTTTATTTGTTCCATCAGAAGTCAATTGTGAACCACTATTCATATATAACTGAAAATGAGAAAATACCACTATAAAACAAAAACAACAAAGAAATTACAGATGTAGGACTGTGAACAGGGGATGGGCGTCCGATTGAAGCGTACAGGCGGCCCTGCAAGCACAAAAAGACATTTTTCCACATTTGTGCATATGCAAATGAACCGTGTCTCATTCTGTTACACAAGAAAAGCCATGCTCCATAGTGTCACAGAACCTGTAATTATCATAATGAGCCGTTTCTGGATGGATGCAAGAAAAACAAAAGCACTCACGTCACACATGTTCAGGGTGCACCTGCCGTCTTCTGGATCTGCTCCTTCAGGATCAGGATGCTCTGTCTCTGCTCCGCTGGCAGCATGGCGATCTGTTCTGGGGTCAGCTGAAGGACCTGCATGATCAAGGCAGCCTGGGAGCGTGCAAACAGCATTCAGATTAGCATCCGAAAGATGGGCACAGTGTTGCATAACAGCTCGTCAACATTTACATCAGCACGTCTACTAATGAATGAAGAAAATCTGGTTTGTCAAACACTTAAAGAGATGCATATCTAAAAAGCTTTCCACAGCGTGTATGATAACCTTTTAGGAAGCTGTTGAGGAATTTCACGCAGTGGTGAATCGCTGTCATCAGAAGTTTCTTTGAAAGTGTTAAGAATGTTCTGTAATTCATGTGCCAAAAAAAAAGAGAGAAAAACAAAAATACACACCTTCTCATGATCTTGTGTCGACACGTCTGATCCAGGACCCTGTTACAAACACAGATGAGATTTAGGGGGGTGTTCACATGATCAAAATTTAATTCAATTACATGAAAACATAAAAAAATAGGTTGCTAAATGTTTGAAATGATATTGTTTGTAATGTATATTATGTGTTTGTAGTGAATCTTTGACATGTAAAATGTCAATCATTTCACTTTCTTTGCAATGCTTGGACTCAGTAAGATTTAACATGTAATACTCAGCAAGGACAAAAAAAGCATATAAAAATTATTTCCGAAGGGTCATGTGAGTGTAAATGATGCTAAAAATTAAGCTCTGCATCACAGGAATAAATGACATTTTAAAAAAAACATGAGAAATAGAAACCAGTAAGTTTAAAATAACATTAATGTTTCACAATATTGCAGTTTTTAGTGTGTTTCACAAAATGAATGAGGCTTCTGTCAGCATAAAATACTTTTTAAAAATTCTATAACACTATTTTCTGTAAAGCTGCTTTAGCTGCTTCCATTCTGACAATGACATTAACTCAGACTTTCTTTTTTTGTTCAGAGTTTATGAAATAACTTCATGTCATTAGTTTAGTTTACTTCAATTTTGCTAGTCTGACTAACCAAATGCTTCAATAATACCATGCACCCCTAGCTATAATCAGAAGGCTAGTTTTTCAATGTTATTAGAAGTAAAAAAAATTATAAACATGATTTTATTTTTAATTCTACGGTTTAAAATCTTTTTTTAAATTGTGCAATTTTGCTATTTAGAAAAGGAATTTAAGGTTTAAAGGTCCCGCGAATTGCTTTGACGTGCATTTTTATTCGATGTTTGAAGTAAACTCAACCGAAACTTCAAGAGAGGGTGGGGCCGAGTAGCTCCTCCCCTTTTTTTTAAATTGTGTTTTGTTTTATGGCAGCTCTGCCAATGAGAGTGGTTAAGCTCAAGCGCATCAAAGAAAAGCATGTTAGACACTAGAGAGAATTTGATTGGTTAAGATTTGATGGGGAACTGAAGTACGAGGTGGAAAAAAAAATCAATTTAGACGGAAGTGACAAACTGCAAGAATTAGATGTTTATATCTTCTAAACCCAACTCTTGTCATAGTTTTGTACCACACTAGCTTATAAATATCCTTGAAGACGAAATTATGGAGACTAACATCTAAAAAAACCTTACTTTAATTTCACTGGACCTTTAATGTATTTCAATATTTCATTTATTTAATTTCATATTTCAATAATAATATTAATAATAATTTAAAAAAATACAAAAAGTGTTTACTGGTCTGGCAGGTGGAGGTCCGCCCTGTCCCATGCCATGGAGTGGAGGACCCTGCATTCCTCCAGCCACAGGAACCCTCGGTCCAGCAATCGGCCCCCGAGCATCAACAGCTCTCGGATCACGACCTGGGGGAATTTTGAATCATTTTACCTAAAAGATGTATCCTTCACCAGAGTGTCATTTCAGAATGAAGAACAACAGATATGAAATCCAGGTAAACAAAAGAAGCAAAAGCACACTGGAGTACCTCGCGCCTCAATGGGTGGCCCGCGCTGCTCCATCATTGGCCCTCTGGGTTCCCCCATCATTGGTCCTCCTCTCATGTCATGAGGGCCCCGCATGTCTGGAGGAGCCATGTGCATGGGGGGTCCCTGATGCTGCGGTGGGCCGCCAATGTAACCACGACTACAAATAAGCATAACAACCTTTGTCATCACAACACTGGAATCAACAGACAATCCTTATTGCTCTGAACAAACGCATTCATTATTAAAAACACAACACAAACTGCTCACATACAGACAAGACATTATTGCTAACGTTTTGTAAGAAAAAGATCTGACGTCTACTCTGCATTTGGAGTGAATAAGCTACTGTTTGATACAAAAAATCACCTGAACCAGGCGACCTCAACTCAACTCAAGAAAAACTGTTGAGTAAAGGTTCTGTTGAGGTGAAAAAGCATTCCAACCCAATGAACTGAGAGCAATTATAAATCACAATCCAGACCAGTACACTCTGACCAAAGAGTGGACAATACTCCATCATGACTTGCATAAACATAATGGTCCAATCTGAAATGTTGCCTTTTGAAAAACAAACCGAACCAAGAAAAAAAAAAAAAAAAAAAAAAAACATTCAAACAATTGTAATCCTTATTTTAAAGTATAACAAATAACCTAGAGGTTCAAAAACACCCTAAAGAAATACAGTCGTAGAAATAAGGTTTGTAGGATGTCTTACCCTTGTTCCACCACCTCTCCAGTGACACTGACCAATGATCCACCTCGTGGGTCATTCGGACCATCACCAAGAAGGCCTCTGGGTGGGATCCCTGGGGGACCTTGAGGGGCCCCTCGCATTGGAGCACGTGGGTCTACTATCGGCACTGAGAACACATGAAGAAAACATATGAAATAACATAATGAAAACTGATTTTTAAATAAAATGATTTAATGCACTACAAGATGAAAAATGGAAACAGATATGGTGCAGTCTAGAGCTGCAAGATATTAGGGGAAAAACAACACTGCAATATTTAGTTTTATGTGATGTACATATATTGTGATATGAAATATTTCACAAGATGGCTTTAATAATTGTGAAAATTCTATTATTTAGGAAAGGTTGTGGTGGTTTTGTAGGGGAGCGCATCTGCATAAATGATTATACTGGAAAAACTGCTGAGTTGTTATGACCCTCTATTGGGTCAAATATGGCCAAACCCAATAATTGGGATTAAAAAAAATTATAATAATTAAAAAACAACAATATTAAAATGTTGGGTTTTTCAATATTTTACCCAGTGTTGGGTTACAACACAGCATTTCTTAGATTGTGTGACCTAGTTAAATAACTCTAAACTAGATAAAAATATGGGGGATAAAAAGTTTTGTATGTTTTAATGGGAAGTTTTAATGGTTTTTGGACACAAATATTGGAAAATCGAATGTTAAGAGACTTTGCAGTCCTCACTTTATAAATGAATTGTAATTAAACTTAGTTAAAGCTACACATTATATGAAAAAAGTTAATTATAAAAAAAGTAATAATTTCACACTGGTTAAACTTTAGCTAATCCAGAAATGACATGCGTCCCAAAATGCGGCTCCTGGTCAGCTATAATCTTACATGTCATTGAACATCTTGACATTTGTTGAAATGATATATTGTGTAGCCCTAGTGCAGTGACATTTATGTCAGCAAGATTTCACAATGCAGAAGTCTATTTTTCATTAACAACTCCAACCAGGCAAAGGCAGAAAATTTTCATGACCAACTAATAATAATAATAATAATAATAATAAATAATAAAGTTTGATTTTATGTAATGCCATATCAGCAACTCATGGATATTTTATGGCAAAATCAATATAAATAAAAACATATTGCATAATAATAGCATCATATCTCAATGATACAGAATGAATAAGTAAATAAATCTATAAAAACGAAAAAAACTTTTAATAACATATAGAATTTTTCAGTTCAATGTGTGATAAATAACTTAAAATTCTTCCTGGTGATACAATGAAAGGAAAAAACATCCATTAAAGCGCTCTTAGTATAAAAAACACATCTAGAAGTTCGCATTAAACATTTCACATTCTGATATATTAAATGTGTTTTAAAGTGTGAGAAGCATGATAGTGATCACACCTAGGTGGAAAATCAGTAAAAAAAAATGTCAACCAATGCGGGACCAATTTGGCATCTGGTATAAAAAGTCTGGACATGCCTCAAAATTATTATTATTCTTTTTTTGTACAATTTCCCCAGTCCATTTGCCATTGTTCATATCTATCTATCTATCTATCTATATATGTCTATATCTATATCTATATCTATATCTATATCTATATATATATACCCAAATAATTATGACAGAATTTGCAAGTAAAATTTATTTTAGTAAACATGACTGCACCTATAGACCAGTGAGTTGCACAAACTACTTAAGCAACTTTTTAATAACATGATTAATAATGTTGTATTGTCAAGTGCATACATAGCAGCCATGAATGACAATGTTATGACACCAGAGCAATTCCTGAAGTGTCAGGGAAATTCCACTGAAGGAAACTAAAATGTTCCACTTCACAAACAAAAGTATATTCTTTCAGCCATCAGAGTCACTGATTAACAAAAGGATTTCGACATCTTTAACAAGTAAATCTCATCAATACTCAGTCTGCTGCATCGGCACATCACTCAAAGCAACAAGACTTCATTGTTCAGGTTTTGGATGTGTAACAATAAAAGGTTAAAAGTGTGTATAAAAAGTGTGTCCAGCATGTTTGTCTCAGAAACACAATAAAGCAAAACTCCTACATTTCAACACCATTTTGAAACAGAGATTAGTGCTGTTGATGATCGATTGTTTGAACTGTTTGACGTCAATGACAAAGCCAATTTGATACAACCATGTATTCTCTGTGAACTTTGTTTCATTCTGTTCTGTTTTACGTACACCATAGGTCTAAAACTCGATTCCTGGAGGGCCGCAGCTCTGCACAGTTTTGCTCCAACCCTATTCAAACACAGCCGATCCAACTAATGAAAGAGTTCAAGATTCTTTTGAACGCGTCGATTATTTGGATCAGCTGTGTTTGATAGGGTTGGACCAAAACTGTGCAGAGCTGCGGCCCTCCAGGAATTGACTTTGAGACCTCTGGTGTACACAATGTTTGCATACATGTTACAGTAAGAGTTAATTAATTAACTATTTGTCCCTGTAGGCAGGGTGTGAATTATATATTGAAGTTTGAGGGGGTAATATGCCCCAATGAACCAAATTTATATATTTAATTTAATCTAATTTATTAATCAAACTTGTTATGCTTTCAGTGTTTTGAGTAGTTCTCAATGACTTTTGTGATATTAAATAAACGGCGACAGGTTTGCTTTCCTGCATCTATTAATGGATGACCATGAAAGACTGCATGTATTTTTTATTTTACTCTTTAACTTCCATGTGCGAGCCAGGCGCTATTGTGCATTTAAACTCTGCCTTTTTTACTACAACAGCTGCATATATTCGCAAGAGGCAAGTTATTGTTCGAGCACTCGCTAAACGTGCGCGTTTCAAGCAGCATAAGCCCTATTTAGAACGCCGGTCTTGGGTTAGCGTTTGTTGACTAACAATAACCAAATGCAGAGCAAGACACATGCTTCCTGTTTATACTTGAACGCGCATGCCCAGAGTGCGCGAATGGTCACGTGATATACGTTTTTTGGTGAAATAGTGTGGACGGAGATATGTTCAGAAACGCTGGGTGAAACGCTAGTGTGGACGTGGATCGTTTTCATGCTAAAACGCCGTTTTAAAACTAAAACGCATTAGTGTAAACGAGGCCTTAAAGTTAGCAATAATATTTTTAAATCTATGCAATACATGCAGCCAGTGCAACTTCTACAATGTTGGGGTAATATGCTGCCCTACCCTCATCCCAGTTAAAATTCATTAATTCATTCTCCTTCAGCTTAGTCTCTTATTTATTAAAGACTAAGCCACAGCGGATTAAACCACCAACTATTCCAGCATACGTTTTACACAGCGGATGCCCTTCTAGCCGCAACCCAGTACAGGGAAACACCAATATGCTTCAGCATTCACAAACACACTCATACAGTACGGCCAATTTTGTTCACCCAATTCACCTATAGCGCATGTCTTTGGGTTGTGGGGGAAATCGGAGCACCCGGAGGAAACACATGTGAATAAGGGGAGAACATGCAAACTCCACACAGAGATGCCAACTGGCTGAGCCGGGACTCGAACCAGCCACCTTCTTACTGTGAGGTGACCCCAATGCTACCCCAGTTAAAACTCAGTGCTAAATTCTGCAGATATTGCGATTTGTTAAGAGATGATTTGGAGGCACCAGAAAGAAGACACCAGCATTGCGTATTAAAACATAAAAGGTAATCAAACTTTCAGCAACAGAAAAAAAAAAGCAGATACGTGCAATGTTCCTAAGTTCCTAAAATATGTCTTGACAGTGTTCTGTATGACAGGCTCAAATGATAGGATTGTTTTACAAGATGTTTGTTGTTTACTTTGGATGAAGGTTGACAGCTTCAATTACTAGTGCCAGACAGAATCTGCTGACATTTTTTCTATTTCTGCACAATGTTTTGTAAACAATCTGGAGATTTATGTGGAATGATTTTGGGAGTATCGTAACTAAAAACTTCAAACATGAAATAAAAAATAGCAATAATTACTTTAAAATTAATTTAACTTTAATATAAGGTGTAAATCCAATTAGATCCATTTGTTTGGTAAGCAAAGCAATTCTCTTATATAATATATAAACTGATATACATCTAAAAATATTACTTTACAAACTGTATTGTAAATAGATCATATAAACATTTGCATATTATTTAAATAAAATTACTGATATCAAAACAAAAGCATATTTTTTTTACAAGTAATTAGACTCAATGATGGGCTAAAACAATCAAAACAGTTTCCGTTTTGGCCTAGACGTTACACAATATGTAAATAAAATGAAAGGCAAAAAAAACTACTTCTGACCTAATCGTACTTCTGTCAAGCATGTGTATGCAGAGATAGGGGTAAAACTATGAGCAGGTGACAGTGTTGATAGCCCTGTGTTGAGCAGAGCTGAAAGATACCCATGATACCTTGAGGCCGCTCGATAGCAACCTGTCCAGCTGCTCCCACAGGAGAGTCCTGAAGGTTTCCTGGGCCAGCATTAAGTGAAGAAAACAGGAAAAACAACTGAGAGAGTTTCAGGGTAGCTAATATTACCCAGGGATGCGATCATGGATTGAGCCCAAGGTATACTTCTATTGTCCACGTTCCACAGCAGTCCAAGCACTGCCTTTGTGATGCAATTGTAGCTATGAAAGTGCTCATTCACATTTCTGAGCACACACTTGCAAGATGTCCAATTTATTCCTGTTTTCATGCAGAGAGCACACAGGACAGTGTGAAACATGGGAAAAGGAGTATGCACTGGCCTTTAGAGTAGTGAACAATATGGGTTTTTATGCTGATGATTAAATCAAAGTAATAGATGACTTCTAGTGATTTATACAAGTCTGGTGTTGTTGATGTTAATAATAAGAATATTATAAAAATCAAAGGATTTCCCTGTTCAGTTGATATCAGCTCTAATACACAGTAAATAATTGGAAAGAGGAAATATTGACTCCTAACGCAAACTTTTCAATTTTTTTCTTTTCTTTACTCATTTATTGTAAACTTGCTCAATTTTAATTTATTTTAATTTATGTTTTTTTTTCTCTCTTTGTTGATAAGTGCGTTTATAATTCATACATATGAATTATTTTATTTTGAGGGGATAGTGGGAAAATGAGAAAACTAAGACAGTTTGTCATTTTTCCTATGCTGCATTATATAATATTATGTATGGTCTTGTTAACCACCAATAAAAAAATGAATAAAACAAAAATATAATAAAAGATTAAATTGAAAAACAAAATAATATAAATAAATATTTTTTAAAGTTATATATATATATATATATACACACACACACACACACACACACACACACACACACAAACACACACACACACACACACACATACATACATACATACATAGACGCATACATACACAGTTGAAGTCAAAATCATTAGCCAAATCATTAGCAAAAATTGAAAAAAAAAAAAAACCTTTTAGGACATTTAAAAAAAAAAATAATCTACAGAACAAACCATCATTATACAATAACTTGCCTAATTGCCCTAACCTGCCTAGTTAACCTAATTAACCTAGTTAAGCCTTTAAATGTCACTTTAAGCTGTTTAGAAGTGTCTCCTGAAGAATATCTAATAAAATATTATTTACTGTCATCATGGCAAAGATAAAAGAAATCAGTTATTAGAAATGAGTTCTTAAAACTATTATGTTTAGAAA
>CAIGQQ010038995.1:1183005-1206216 GCA_903798035.1 Danio albolineatus
CAGTCAGTCTGATATTGATCTGTCTGTTAATCTATCTGTTTGTCTGTCTCTGTCTTCATCTCTGTTTGTATATCTGTCTGTAATTCAGTTTCTGTGTGTTCCTCTTTCTTTGTTTACCTATGATCTGTTTTTCTATTTATCAATCTGTCTGCCTATCTGTATATAGCTGTTTGCCTGTCTGTCTCTCTGCCTGTCTGTCTATAGGACTATTAAATCAGGAATTCAGTTACACTGAATCAAGAACTTGCAATCAGAATCAAATCGTATATGAATTGTTACTTTCTATTATCATATCTATCTATTTCTGTCTGTCTGTTAGGATTAATCAGTATAATTAAAACATCAGTGACATCAACAGATATAATGTGTTTTTCGGGGATAATGTGGGTTTAATATGCAAACAGCTCAGTGTATTCTCTTCATTACATTGCTCCAGGCAAACTGGGTGCATAAAGTTTGATGCACTTTTTAATTAAAGTCACACACTGTTCCTCATTTTACCATAAGCACTCTAGTGAAAGCTTAGATTTCTGTAACGTTGGCATCTATGGGTGAAGTAAGAGTTCCAAGAGTTTGACAAGTACTTTAAACGTTTTTGTTTATCATGGTTATTTTAAGGTCTTGGAATTACATAAAGATTAAAGGTCTTGGTTGACTAAAGAGAAGAAATAGTGAGGAACTGCTGAAGTCAGTCAGTGCCATCTCTTTAATTCACACTATAATGTTTGAATCGTTTAGTGCTTTTCAATTTCTGATAGGCAATTAGCCTGCTACCATAGACATGGGTTATGTGCAAAGATTTCTCATTGGTTTCACTCGCCATAATGCCTTGCTGTCTGATTGCATGACATATAGTCATAACAAGATGTTGCATTCTGACTCTATTTCAGTCATTATTGTATTTGATGGTTTAATTTCTCCCTATTGTTAATTAAAAATCAGTAACTGTATCAACCTTTTCAGGGAATGACATTGGGATGATGATCAGAACTTCTGGTTGGCATTTTGATGAGTTTACTTTGGCAAAACATAGTTATTTGGACAGCTTTTGAATGACATCTGTGTTGCTTTTAATGTGCACATTTTCCGTATGTCTAAGCAGTTGAGAAATACTGTAGTTATTATTGAAAGAAAGTTTGAAGCATTGGCACTGGTGGCCTCTTTTGGGACTGGGGCGTATATGAGCACAAGAACTTCAAAATAACAGGTATAGCCTCTGCAAACCCACCTCTTGTCTAAATAATGAGGAATTATATTGTAAATATGAAAAAAAAAGATGCAAAGATGAACACATGAGTCCAAGATGAGATCTCCCAAGGTGTCCACAATAAATTCAATATACAAATGTGATTTTAAAGAAAATTCGACTTTTCAAAATTTAATATTAAAAAGGGTGGCACAGTGTTTGTGTGGTTAGCACTGTCACCTCACAGCAAGATGGTCGCTGAGTCCTGGCTGGGCCAGTTGTTGTTTCTGTGTGGAGTTTGCATGTTCTTCTTGTGTTTGCGTGCTCCGGTTTCTCCCACAGTCCAAAGACATGCGCTAAATAAGAAAAACATAAGACCTATCTAATCAAACTAAATGTTATTACTGTTTTGGAGGAATATACACAATTACAGAAAACTATTACAAGTATATAAAGATCCTCCACGTTTTTCTTATGCTTACAAAATTAAACAGAATATTTATGGGTCTTTACAAATGATATTACATTTTAAATGACAAATGTAATACTGACAAAACCTAGCTGTTTGAAGGACAGTGGAAAAATATGAGAGAATATTTCAATGAGTGTTAATGATTCTTGCTCTAAAATTATCTGACAACGTAGAAAAACTACGGTTACATTGAAATACTATTTGTGTCTTCTTTAAATCGTGGTAAACGTTTTTTTTTAAATAAAATGAACATTTTTGTCTTTGACCCATACAATGTTAAATCAACAACTGTATCAACATAAACACAATAGCTAATGTGTTCTGTTCTAGGAACAGATTTCTTAATTTCTTTCTGTTTTAGCTCTACATCTCAGCTGGAGGCCCCTGGCTGTCTGGGGTCCGATTGGCCCAGTCCATAATCCACTGATTAAACCATAATGCAGTTCATTAGCCTACATGTGCGTTTCACGTTCAGATTTGCGAGAGCAAAAAAAGGAACCAAATAAATCAAATACCATAGCCTTGTATCGGTAATATATCCGTGCGCATGAAAACCGTAAGAATAAGTCAGCACAAAAAAGCTCGCCTATAAGCTGTAGTTAAGTCTGTTCACCTCCCAGCTCGAGCACTGACCAGACAGACAGGAGCTGCTCCGGAGGAAGGAGAGCGGGGCTCGAAAGCGCTGCTGCTCGCGGTCACCTGTGGGAACGCAGCCGGCTTTAGGACCCAGCGTGCGCGATTTTTCCTCTCCAGCTGCTGCGGCGATGAGGGAAGATCGCGGGGAGAAACCCAAAATTCACAGTGTTAAATCCTCCACTGAATCATACTATCGGACGGAAACGAAAACAACAGGCAGAGACACTTCCCTTTGCATCTGGATGAACACGTCAAGTTCCGAGGCATAGAAAAGCAGTTTGGGGCCGCTAAGGTAAGGCGGCGCGATTCCATGCGATTAATAACAAAGGCGCTATACTGGCGAGCGAGGGGGCATTAAAGGGGGCATTGCACAACGCAATGGAGGGCGACAGTCAACTCTCTAAACTTTGCACTTGCACAGGAGTGCATGAAAGTCCTAACATCTTGTCATGAAGAGATGTAACTATCTGAAGTGGTTGGATGTTTTAGTACAGTGCAAAGACAACATGCCGCAACATTTGAAAATATATGGATAACGTTGTGTCCTAAACTGACCGCACGCGATCGCAAGAGCCAATGTCATTACGTGCGTTAAGGCCTACGAAAGTGATGCATCGCGCAAATGCGCGTGAATTCGCGATGCAATAAGTTTGGATATCTTTTGCATCCTCTCAACCTGCCCACTTCGTGTGCTCTCTCTGTCTCCCACCCTTGCGACATTACCTCAGCCATGCAGTGAAGCATGCACCGGTCAGCCACCTCAGTTTGCACTGTTGCACGGCCTTTCTGTTGTCATTTCCTTTGCCAGTTCTTTTTAATTGTGTTTTGAAACTAAGTTGTGAACGTTGCCCAATCGGTGACGTTCATTTGCAGCCACCTCAGGCCTGTTTAAAACAGCTAATGGTGGCTGGAATTTGACACGAATCAAGTCAAACTTTTCCGAATTTTCTATTTATGTGCGTATCGTGCATGCTGAATCTGACTGACAGATGCATTTACATGCAGACGAGCAATGCCTACCACGTTCGACTTGTTTGCGATATTTTAGCTTTTAATAATTCAATTAGCCCCATTGCAGTGACTGCATCAGTCTAATGCGATTGTCTCGCAGTCACAATTACCAGCCTGTGTTTTCAGCATCGGTGTTTGAGCCGCAAGAAGACGCGATGCTCAGCGCAGTCTGTGCGGGGTCAGTTTGCATTGGAGCAGTCATCACAAAAATAGGTCATCGGCTCACAAATGTTAAAATTCACATTTGTTTACGTTGATGCATTTCGGTGGGAGCAACACTAATTTGGCACGAGTGTGATGTTGTATATTGTCCGATGACTGTGCTTGATAATGCCGTGTCATCTGCATTTTCAAGCGGAATAAACACCTTATTCTCATACGCCAATCATCAAAAGTACGAGCGTCTCCTAACTATACATAATGGTATGCTTTATTAGTAGTCATTCAATCATAATGCCAAGGTCTGGCGCGTCTCCGGTGCCAAATGCTTTCAAATGGCAGCTTGAGGTAACTTTACGAGTCAGTATGTAATCTTGAGTTCATCTGAAGAAATGGCTGAGACACTGATTTGATGTTGAGATATTAAAATGCTGTGATTGCTGAACAATCATCTAGTTTAGGCTAAACTGAAAAAGTTACACCACAAAAAATGTAAATACAATAATATTTCAGTATATAATAACTAAAAGATACCTCAACCTTTTGGAAAGATATTGTTTTGTTTAATATATAGGCTACATTAGGCCAAATTAAGGAACATTGCGATGCAGATTAAATATATTTGTGCATTTTATTTTGAATATTATGTGAATGTACAATAACATTCACAAATTATTGAAAACATTGAATAATCCATTTTAAAAAACAGCTGGGATATAATAATAAGTGTTTGCTTGAAGCACACTGTCTGGCTTACTGTGTCTGAGGCTGAAAGTATGGGTTGCTTGTTAAATTCAAGATCAAAGAAGCCAGCAAATGGCTACTGGACAGCTGATGGAGCTGATTTAGCTATCATCATGCTCATTGTCTTGTCTTGATACAAGTAAGATAACCTTAGATTGTTTGTGACTTGCTGTTGGAAAATGACTGATTATTTTAAGGTAAGCATGACAGGAAAAAAACGCTTAATTTGGTCTTTTGAGAGTCAAAAATTTCTTTATAGATGTGTTTTTGGATGAAGGGAAAGCAGATATGATCTTGCTTTTAAACATATTATTTATTTTAACAGAATAAATGTTGAATTCCTCATGAATGTCAAAATAGACATCGCAGGTCATTTTGCTAGGCTGAAAAACATCCATTTCAGGTGATGTCAAGGTGGTTCTGTTGTCTGCCTTTTTTTTGCTTGAAATGCTGAAACAACTTCTGACAGTTTGTTTTTATAATTGAAAACGCAATTTATCCTTCAAATGAGGGAAAACGCTCAGCTACTCAATAGATTCACAGGTGTTGCAGGAGAAACAACAATAACATTTTCTCAACAGCATCTGAAGAGTAACCTAGTAACAATTCAGTGCATGTTCTGAAACATAAAACTGAAGCTCCAGAGATATTTAGCAACAGCTGCTCGTCTCCTGACAAATAATGTAAAGGTGAAGGTCAGTGGTGAGCTTTTGAGAAGATGGTTAAATCCACCTGAGGATCCCAGTTCAGATCACTTTACATTAGGTTTATATTAACCTTAAACATATTTGGCAAAATCACATTGTTTGATTGTAACGTGCATGTGAAAGATCCAACATTATGCAGCATGTTTTACCTAAGAAAGGACCTCACATTTGACAGAGAGTGTGCATAATTAAAGGTTAGAAATGTAAATAAAAACATCTCGGCCCATTCTGCTGTGTTGGTTTTACATGTGCATCTATTCTAGGCGATCGTTTCCTGGGTGTCCCGTAGTGGACATCAGTCTCGTGGCTCTATTGAAGAGTTCGAGACCCAGCAGGCTTTTTACTAATTCCGCTGCAATGTTTGTCTCAACTCTTTTCGTGCCGGCCCACGTGTGCGAATTTGAAGGCGAGATTATACAAACGTGCACGTGCTGCTTGGCGACCCTCGCGTGTCGCGTCCCGGAGCAACGGTTTAATTGAGAGCGAGGGTGTATTTTCACTTTGTTACTCGGGTAGGGTTTGCAGTTTAGCGCACCGTTGCGATCCCCTTTCCCCTTGAGCGGCTGGATTCTCGCAGTGCATGCTGGGACCTGCAGTCCTCGCTCCTCCCTTCTCAGGGCGAACGCGGTCAGGGCGTGGATGTCGAAGCACTACAACTCCCACACGAGCTCGGCTCCATCTGCCCCTCTCTCTCTCCCACCAGACCAGAGACAGAGAGATACGGTACGAACCCCCCCGGACTTTCAGAACCGAAAATCGTCGAGATTAGTGAACTGCGAGCGACAAGATCGGAAGACCGGATTAAAGCCGCTATCTTGATGCGCAAACATCTTCCAAATGTCGGTCAAACGGGTTGGTGCACGTTTGTACAATCTGACATCGTTATTTGACTCGCTAATTGCCTTTTGGAATTATTCGGGGCTGTATAGACGGAGGACTCGGTTCTGGGGCTGTGGCGTGTCATAACAGTTTGATTGTTGGGGCTGCTCCGCTATAGAAACATTTCGAGGCAGAGTAATGCAGAGCGAGTTGGTAGAGGGGAGACTTCGCTGCGCAGGGATCTGAAAATCGCTCCTTCAGTTTCGTACACCTTGCTCCGTACGAAATAACGCTCTCCCCGCGTGTCACGCAGCACAAGTGACGGTCATAATAAGGAGCGTACGGAAAACTCGGCGACCTTATTAGTTTCCAAACACTCCTCGGGGGCAGTGTGGAGAGAGAGACAGCCAAAGTACGATGTTTCTTCTCGAAGGAGATCTCATCCAACCTCAAATGTGCGCGTGACATTTCTCTACGCGTGTGTTTTGTGTCGACTTCTCATTCAGACGTCATAGCTCGGCTCGCGCTTCGCGAAAAACCAACGGTCACTTTATAGTTTTTGCCAGTACGAACATGTCGGTTGACGTTAGTTTGGCCACATCGCGGACCCGTGTAGGCTCTCGGTTCTTTCTGTGATATAAAATGTCGCTTAATCCCTGCTCGCGGGACCTACGTTTGATTGTTTTTGTGTTTTGGACATCGGCGATATTTATCACTGACTCCCATTTCAGCACGCGAGGCGTTTCGTGTCACCTGAGAGTCTCTTGCATTGTGTGAGAC
The DNA here is from genome assembly GCA_903798035.1 of Danio albolineatus. Taxonomy (NCBI): domain Eukaryota; kingdom Metazoa; phylum Chordata; class Actinopteri; order Cypriniformes; family Danionidae; genus Danio; species Danio albolineatus. Next base: position 1,189,520 of record CAIGQQ010038995.1, read on the forward strand.
GGTTTTTCGGTAGCTCTGGCTTGGCTGGAGGAACAAACATTTTGGTCTGTTTTTGGACGATGCTCTGTCCTAATATTAGGATACGTGACATCGGCTGGTCATCGACTGCTTTTCTGCATCATCCTTTGTGCATATTTGAGCTCCGGGCTGCGGAGCCCCGACGGACTGACCGGGAGACCGCGAGTGTGCCGAGCTCCAGTCTAGAGACGAGAGACGATGCTTATTTCCTCGTCTCCGTGGATATCATTGCGCTGGTTACCCCATTCAAAAGAACCAGAGCTGAAGAAAAACATGGGCTCCCACTGATCCTGCCTTTTCAATAATTGAGATGCCTCAAGATGAGAAATGTCTCAAGGAAAATTATCGGTTCTATCTTTAGCAGCGGATAATCACGCATATAACACATCATAAACTTTCCAATCATCAGGCCTATTCGGCTCGATTTATGCCAGACAGGTACTTAAAGTGTGTCGACATCAGTTAGATCTCATTTTGAGTCAGAAATAAATAAGGAATTGATATTTTAAGACGGCTGTCACCTGTATCGACAACGTGGTGCTGCTGCGCTCACCTGAATTCTGATGCGAAGCTGAGTTTAGTGTGTTTACTGTGTTGTTTGCAAGTGAGATCCGGGGTTTTGGTTGATTGTGATGGCTGTGTTTACCAACCAGTATTATTTGGCCTTATTCGTGTACACATGTTTTAGAATTAACATAATCTCGAAAGATAAATCGTAATAATGTCTTGTCGAATGCAACAATGTGCAACTTTATTTTGAGTTCAAAACGTTCGGTTTGCTTGAAATGAGTCATGTCTGTACTGAGTTTAAAACATTGCATTGCCAATAATATATATTTTATTTATTGTACACTAATAGTTATTATGATTTAAAAATATTATTTTGAATTGCATCTACTACTCCAGTGTTAAATCTTATTTAAAAATCCTTATTCACTAATCATGCATGGCTGAAAAGGTTGCGTATATTAGTTTGTCAAAAAGAATCTGAACCCTGCATATCGATTTGATCCGGAGTTTTGCAAGAGCAATTGAAATTAGATTAAATCACAGCTTGACCACCTCATTATAAGTAAACATTTTAGTAATGCATACTCTGTGACTGGACATAAGATGCTCGCTTTGCCTTTATCTTATGCCTGTAAAGCATCTGTGTTAGACACAGCATCACATTAATGGTTGCTCTGCTTTTTCTGCACTGTTGATGTTGTCTTGATCTACTGCAGTTTGTCCCACTGAGGTAATGAGGCAGTAAAACCAGCATCAACTTTTGCATCCTTTATCTTCAAACTCTGGCATTTGTGGCCTGACATGCACTGGAATCAGTCCCCTTTGTAGTGCTTTTTGAAGATCTGATGAGTATTGGGTGCTCTGCTTCTTTAAAAAGGGGGAGAATTAAAAGAACCGATGCAGACTTTGACCACCCTGTCGTCACATTCAATGTGGTTTAAGAGAATGCGGTAAAAACAGTCCCTTCAGCTGAGGTTTTCGCGTGCCTTTGTTTTCACCAAGTTTTGGTTCTCCCTCACATACACAGAATTGACTTGCTCACAAACACAGAGAGTGTCATTGGTCAAATTTGGCGTTTTCACAGTTTTGTCTCTCCTCCAGCAGATGACAGCATGCTTTCGCAAACGTGTAATTAAATATGTAAATTGCTGGAATATGGAGCAGGAGATCATTGTGTTTAAAAAAAAGTTATTTAAATCTGAACACAGTAAGTGTAATATCTATTCCAACTCAAGCCGTGGTCTGAAGGAAATTGTGACACTTGACTAAGGAAACCTCTGTTACTCACAGGAAGTTTCCAGCCTCTCATATCACGGCCTGTAACAAGAGAAATGATGTTGTGGCCTCATGGTTAGAGTGTCAGCTTTGTCAGATTACAGGGAAAGATGTAAAGCGTGCAGATGTTCTCTTTGATCATGCTTAAATCTCATCTATGTACATCTTTTGTTAAAAGTCATCTAAGTCATTTTAAGTGAAGACTACAAATGTTTTCTATTACTCAAAATAATTGTTCTTGAAAGTAATTTGCATGGCACACGTAGTTCTGCGCTACTAATAGGGATTATCAATGTCAGGTGAATGTATAACCAACTTAACTTATTTTAATGAATGTGCTAACAGCAGGACTTCAGTTTCCTCTCAGTACAAATGCCTCTTTAGACTGTGTAATGTAGGCAGCAATCTATATTTTACATTTGATTTAGTTAATGAGGTCTGAGTTGACCTTGCCTGAACACCATGCAATATTTATCTACTGCAATTAGTTTTTGGCATATTAAGGAACAAATAATGAAGTGAATTAGTGAAAAATCAACTACATGATTAATATTTATTCTGTTTAAAATATAAATGATCTTTTAGCAAACAGCGTAATTACTAACATGGTTTGAAATTGGTCAGACTGTGTTAATAATTGTGCCATTAAAATATAATAGTAGATTGAGTAAATATTTGTTTTTAGTTTGAAATGATGTAATGCTTTATGCTGTAAATTTATGGTCATTTAAAATAATTCCATGTACCTTTTTGCAACATTTCTTTTGAATCTGATTTTTATCTATTTTTACTACAGAACTGCACACTAGCCAGAGGAGAATCCTTTAAAAAGTCACTTGTCCACACACACACCGAGTAATGTGTTGAGAAAAGGCCTATGCAGGTAACATATATTTTATTCTTACAGCCCTTTTGACTCTGTCATGATTTTTTTTTACTTTCCCCCTAAGTCAAACTTACCTCCCCTCTTCTCTGCTCAGGTGGATCCCTCACCAATGAATGTAGGGGATGGAGGGACGGTGAGCAGAGAGAGCAGTGCCCCTACCCAGGTGTCTGAGAGCATGGTTGGGAATCCACAGCAGACACTGCCTCTTGAACTTAGAGGTGACGTACCTCAGAGTCAGCAGAATAAGCTGAGGGCGACCACAGACTGCAAAACGCCCGACGTCTGCTCAGAAGCCAGCAATTCAAATCATTGTCCACAAGTCCCCCCCTCTCAACCTCACAGCAATGTGTTCAGCACTGATGCCGTGAACACGCCACTACCTGATCGGATTGAGGTTTCCAAAGGCAAGATTGATGGGGCTGGCATCTTCTCCACTCACCAGTGGCCTTGTGGTAAAAAGGTCACCACAGAGGATCCTGTGAACTCTGTTCACTCTAATATAAACCTGAACAAGAAGACTAATGCACCAGCTCCCACCCAGCCTGTGATAAGTGTTCCTTTAGGTTTCCAGTGCTCCACACTGTTTAAACCTGGCCAGCCTGTTGCTTTCCTTCCTCCCTCCAATTTTTCTTCTCCTCTTTGTAAGATCACATTGCCACCAGGGTTAGGTCAGATAGCAGCCCTGAGAGAAGCCACTGCTAGCCAGTTTCAAAAGGACTGCCCTGCGCAAAGCTCTTGTTCGAGCTCTACACCTATGCTCAAAACATACCCGTATCACTTTTCGGTGGGGAGAGGACCTGGTGCTGAGAAAAAGCCTCCTTCTTCAGGATCCAAAGTCAGGTGTGACTCTTTGTCTAAGGGCTTTCAGGCTAGAGTTGAGCATAAAGCCACAATGTCTTCAGTAGCAGCTCCAGCTTTAGCCCTTCCAGTACAGCAAGCTACGCAGGGCTCGGCTCCACCAACCCGTTATACCATCTCTCCCACTGCTGCCATCTGCTGCAGCCCAGCTTTGGCGAATATTACGACTCAAAGCCGGTTACTTAGCCTTGTAGAAAAAGGCTCGACATTCAGAGGTGCAGAAAAGACTTCTTTGGCATATCTGAAACCAAAAACTATGTCCACTTCAGAGGAGCTCAACGTTTCCTGCCCTGTTGAATCAAGGGATGTGCCCCTTGATCTGTCTGCAAAGTCCAAGCGACAAAAAAGCATTAAAGACGCTCAGAACAACCCATCAGTGGCCACAGAACCTCATTCTGCTGAGTCTCATCAGAAAAATATTACTGGTCCCAAAAAGATTCATTCTGCTTCTTTTCATGGGTCATCCAGCACATATGACACTCAGAGAAACGGTGCACCACAGAAATCTTCAAAACTAACTAATCACCATGCTCTAGAGCCCAACACATCCTGGGTCAAAAGCTCATCTTCTGGTTCCTTGAATAATCTCCCTGGTACATATGTAGGTGTGGCAAGCCCTATTCTAGCATCTACTTTACGTAGCAAAGATGGAAAAGGTGCTGCTTTTGTAGAAGATCTTCAGACATTTGCCAAACAGGAAACAATCTCTATCATTGACCAAGGAGAGCAGCCAGTCTGCAGGAAAGCTCCATTTGCTGTTAAAGGTACCCAGCATAATAAAAGTGGAAAGCTTTCAACAGGTACTCAACAAGGTTTTTTATCCACCCAATTATGTGCTACAGTAAATTCACAGCCCCACCGAAAAACTGTTGGTGGAAAAGGAGGCACCTTGTTTACACCTCCAGTTAAATCCTTATGGCAGCCACCTTGTGTTCAATCCCAAGGAGCTTCCTTGCAGAAGAAGCCAAGTCAGACTCAAGCCCCAAAGACTAAGAGCACCCTCGGTTGTGAGAGAGCCCTGTTCCATAACTCCCATTTAAGCCCAACAAAAGTAGAGGATGAAAAGTGGGAGAAGGCCAAATCCCCCCTGTCTAACCTGGAGTCGATAGTGAAGCAAAAGACTCTTGAGACCACTGCTCTTACGGGTGAGAACTACTGTAATCTGTCCTCTGTGGGGTCCAAGAGACCTGAGGTAGTCAGCATCCAGAACAGGTGTCAGGACTCCACATTGCAACAGACCCTTACAGCTGGTTCCCCCCCATTCAGGACCATAGAAGGACATGTCATTAAGTCGGAAAGAACTTCTCTACAAACAGACTCCACAGCAGCTCTAAACAGACCAGAAATCCCCATCGTTCCTGTGCCCAAGGAGAAGGGACGGGAGAAACAGACAAAACAGACAGAAAATCTATCATCTGATAGTAGACAAAAAATTAAATCTAGTACCCCAAGTAAAAGAAGTGCAGCCAGTATTAAAGTAGAATGGAAAGAAAGGAAATTGGTGCAACAGTTAGAGGATGAGACTGCAAAAGAGAAGGCACCAGAGAGGAAGCTTTCTTCTCATGTTAAAGTAGAAGGGATAGCCTTATCCCTCCTTCAGAGCAACACTGTAGAAGCAGAAGGAGAGGCAAAAATGAATGGAGCCAAAGAGGAGATACCTTCCAAAGGAAAGGTATCCATCACGAAACAGAAGAACCTGAAAAAGCCTGCCAAGGAGAAAACACCTTCTGAAGTGCAAAAAAAGACTTTGACTGTAGCCAAGAAACAAAAAGATATAGACAGTCCATCAGTCAAGCAAGGTCTCTCTCATAAAAAGGTAAGCTTTACTTTGGTGTGCTCTTTTTAATTATAGTGTGTGTAATAATAAGTTAGGCCAGACAGAATCTGCGGACATTTTTTGCTATTTCTGCGCAGAATTTTGTTAAAAATCTGCGGATTTATGCAGAATGATTTTGGCAGTATCGTAACTAAAACCTTGATATGTGAAATAAAAAGTAATAAATTTTTAACTTTTATTTAATGTTTACAATGTGAATCCAATTAGATCCACTTTATTTGGTAAACAAAGCAAGCCTCTCATATAAAATATCTACTAAAAGACAGAAAACAGTACTTTACAAACTGTTGTAAATAAATCGTATGAATATAATTATGTTTGTCAATATTATTACTAAAATTAACTAAAAAACTGAATAAATATACATTTACACAAGTAAATAGACAAAATCAATGATGGGCTAAAAGTCTGTGGATTCTGTGTGGCCCTAATAATAAGTCATGACTGACAATAATTCTGCCTAATGCTGTGAGTATGACCAAGATCTGTTGTCATAGCATGAGACTTTGCCACAAGAAATTCTACTGAACATTCAGGCAAAAGATATGTTGAAATCATATGATAATGTCTGTATTCATCATCCCGTCAATTCAATTCTTGTAAAATGTTAGGTACTTTATTATTTTTTTTTAAGTATTTTGTCATTTTCATTAATTTATAAATGGAAAAGATGCAAAAGGTGTAAATAAAAAAGCTAGAAATTTCATTAAAATTTAATCTAAAAACAAAAGAGTCAAGATAGAGCTGATTACAAACTGATTGTTCAGATCATATGATTTTATGAGCCACATTTGAATATTCTGTATCATCATGCCTCATCCGCTGCAGCTTAATGTCAAGAAGTGTAAAGCAGAGATGCCCAAACCAGGGCACGCTGTCCAACGTTGGCCCATGAAGAACATTTCTTTGGCCTGCCATGCTGTATTTAAAAATAAATTGGAAATATAATGCAGCATTTAATTTTGGCCATGGTTCTCTGTCATGTTTGATTTTTGACTCTTTATAGTAAGTTTTGAAACTTATACTTTAAAGGACTGTTGTGGGTTATGAATAATTCTATATTGATAGTATCTGTTACAAGAGATATTCATTTTGAATTGTCAGTCAGTTTTCCCTTTGAGTGGACGAGACTCATTAGAAATGAAAAGCTCTTAGTTTTGGTAATGTTGTAATTGAATGAATTCTGTGTTTTATTGCTGGAGGAGTTATTCTGGCTGTGAGTGCCGTGTAATTTCTGTGGGTGTTTTTTTTTTTTCTTGAGTTTTTTCCTGTGGATGCTTACAAGTTACCAGAGTTTACTAAGGAGTTTTATGACACTAGTTTAATGTTAGCACATACAGCATTTAAGACATGTGGCTGTACTTGTACTGCTTTAAAGATTGCATTTCCCAAGGCATTGCATTTCCAAATATGTCTGATTTTAATTCTATTATATTTTCGGTTTGACTCTTAGGAAGCGTCATAGTATAGGTGCACGTTACTGTTACTTTTGTTTAGATATTTTAATATATTCCAGCAGCCTATTGCACAGCAGAAATGTATACGACCACCTTTGTGGCACTACCACGTATGCACTATTATTGAATGCAACAATATCTTTAAAGCAATAGTAATATTATTAAATAATTGTACAACCCTGGGATGCACTGAAATGAAAATCCTGGGCTGAAACTGAAATTTTGGATGTACCGGGCTGAAAACGAAACACAATTCATTGTATTATCATTATTTTATGAAATAATATAATTTTATACAACTTTTTAAATTTAACTTGATTTACATTTCTCAAAAAACACAAGCCAATACAAAAATGCAAATTTATTGACAGTGAATGAGTTGAGAGGCACCATTTTACTAGTGTTGCCATAACAGCACAGTAGCATTATTACAAGCAGCAGTAACAAGTATACTACATAGAAATGTCCCCGCTGCATGTTATTTAAGAAGACTTTAGTTTTCTGGTGAGCATGTGTGGTTCATGCATAGATAAGTATGTGTACATGAGTAGAATATAAGCTATTTTGAACTTTGATCTTTGTGTTCGTAAAAACTAGTCGATCTAGGTGTGCTGTGCTTCTCCTGAGAATTGGTTGGCGCAGCCATTGAAATTAATGGGTTTCATTGTGCTTTCCACATCTGGTCTGAAATCTGCTTCACTCTGCAAAGTGACTATGGCTTATGGGAGTGGTTCTCAATTCCGGGTCCTTGGGCCTCCCCGCCCGGTTGTTGCTAGATCAGATATGGTTGCGGCCAGAAGTTAACAAAAATTATTTATATTTATTAAATTTGCAATTAATTGTAATTTATTAAGGTCTAGCCCCACCTTAACCCTAAACCCAACCGTCACAGTAACGTAAAAACAGTAGTTGTACAGAGTAGTATTTATGTTATCTATTAAATTACCCAATAAATTGTATTTTTAATATCTACCCCTACTCTAACTCTAAACCCAACCATCACAGTACTGTGTGTATATATATATTATTTATTGTTATGCAGTATCATAGAAATGCTGCTATATTGATGTGCATATTGCACTTCCGGTCTGCCGTGTATCCTATCTAGACTTTACCCTCCCGCCCTGCACATTTTGTATAGCTGCGTCCCAAGTGGCACACTATACACTATATGTACTTATGCACTTACACACTCAACAGCATAGTATAAGTATGTAGTGTGTAGTGTCGTCCCAAATTGAACACTAATGTTTTTTTTTGTTCAATCATTCAAACCTGATGATGTTTGATCGCTGCCAAATTAGCAAAATAAATGACCAAACTACCTAGTAATACCTGCCGTGAGTATAACCGCATTCACCATCGGGATTCGGTGTAATCACTCTCAGAGGAGAATTTTTTGCTTTCACTATCCAAAATAAAAAATAAAGTAATCCAACATGTGCACCTGAAAGCTCCACCCCTTCTGCTACGTGAGCAAAGCTGCGGTCATTGAGTGTGTGAAGTGTCCCATCATTCCACACTTCATTTTACCGGTTGAATGAGTGCAGCATCTGGGTAATTAAAGTGCACTTCAGTGTGAACACACTACTTACACTGTTTATACTATAAAATGGTGTAGAATAGTGCATGAGTATGCTATTTGGGACGCACCTTATGTCTTTCTTACTTAACACACCCGATTCAGCCCATAAGCTCGTTAAGAGAGATCCATGAACTGATCTTTGTGTAACATCTAAATTCGTATCAAATCGTGAAACACAGAATCCAGAAAAAAAAATTAACGGACAACTTATAGGGTTCTAAATTAAAAGTATTTTATTTAGAAGCCATTTTCTTCTGTGAACTTGGTGAATTATATTTGCATAAAAGCAAAAAGGTAAGAACACCTTTCAGAATCAGGATATTATTTTTTTTGGTCACATCGCCTTTCTTAGAGTATTACTATAAAAAAGAGAGAGAAAGAAAGAAAGAAAGAAACAGGATTTTGAGCTACACAATGCGGCTACATCTATGTGAATTCTGGAGGGAAATTTAAATAGTTCTTGTCAGATTATTTCGGGAGTAGCCTAGTGACGTGCTTTCTGCTGTGCAAATGAGCTGCGTGAGTCCTCGGTGTGAGAGATGATGGCATTACCACGACGAGCCGTTGATGGGTTTATAGACAATTAAGTTTTCCTGTGAAATTACTGCTTTACTTAAATAGCCATTTATCTGAATAACAAATATTGAAAGACAAAATGTTCTGCTATGATTTTGTTGAACACATGTTGTTTTCCACCAGAAGAAAGATGTGTTGCCTGGAGTGGGAAAAAGTGTACTGAAAGATGGAACAGGCCCAGGCCCCAAAGCAGGGGGAAAGACTCGCAAAGGGAAAAGCTGTCCGGCTAATGTGGAGCACACCGACTCAAACAAAATAGGTACTGAGCCAGTAATAGCTCATCCAAAAAGGACACATTGGTCATCATTTACTCACCATTATGAAGGTCCAAACCTATCTTCTCTGATGAAAATATATATATTCATGCAGGTCTTAACTACAATGGGACAAAGTGACAATGGAAAAGACTGAAGTTTAAATCTAATAAGGGAATGGAGCAGTCTGATTACTAAATGAAGCATTCACTTAATTTGTGATTTGGATCACCTGGTTTATTTACAAGAACTAATTCAAAAGAATAGTATATATATATATATTTGTTGGTACTTAACTTCTGGCCATTCAAGGTGTGGATGACTTATTTACTTTTATTGAACATTGTTATTGAAGATTTTTAGCTGAGGGCGCAATGGGTAGCGATGTCGCCTTACAGCAAGAAGGTCGCTGGTTCGAGCCACAACTGGGTCAGTGGGCGTTTCTGTGTGAAGTTTGCATGTTCTCCCCGTATTCTTGTGTGGGTTTCCTGCGGGTGCTCCGGTTTCCCCCACAGCTCAAAGACATGGTATAGGGTGAATTGGGTAAACTAAATTGTCTGTAGTGTATGTGTGTGAATGATAGTGTATGAGTGTTTCCCAGTAATGGGTTGCAGCTGGAAGGGCATCCGCTGCGTAAAACATATGCTGGATAAGTTGGCGGTTCATTCCGCTGTGGCGACCCCTGATTAATAAGGGGACTAAGCCAAAAAGAAAATGAATTAATTAATTTTTAGAACCATGTCACCTGTGATAGCTACTAGCCAATAGTTACCAGCACTCTAAGGATCAAAACATGTTAAGGGAAAGCAAGATTAATACATGTGGCATCTGATGATGCGTTAAGGCTTTATGAAAAAAAACAATCTGTCTGTTCTTAGTACCATCTGATGCAGCTGTGTTTGTTTGACTCTTTCCTAATTCTGGTTGCTGTTGATTTGGGTTATATCCCAGCAGGCACACTATATCATATGACGTTGATCTATAGTTCTATTTTGGTTGCGACGTCAGGTGACCAAAATTTAATATCAATTTGATACCTAAGACCAACATCAACTACCGTTGATAATTCGTTGCTTTTAGGCTGTGGCATTAACAAAGTAAAATCCAAAATTATTTTAACGTCAAGATATGACATGCATACAGCGTCAAAGTCGTAACATTAGTAGACGTTTATCTTTGGTTGGTTATAAGTTGTAATAATTTTATAACTAAAATTGGACACCACTTTATTGTAGAAATTTATTTTATTTTTTTAAAAATTTGGCTCCAGTTTATCAGGAAGTGACGATTTTGTTATCTTTGATTCATTGGATGGACACAGTGCTTAAAGGCTGATTTTTACTACTGCGTCGAGCGCACACGTATGCTCCGATGCAGTCTTTGTATGGTCGCAGACCCCTTGCCGTGACTGACGGCGGCGTTGATGCGCACCTCTCAAAAAATTTAACTACACATTGCAACGATGCATAGAGCAAGCTCTTTGATTGGTCGGCTTTGTAGCGATGTTGAGTGTGGGCAGTGCTGAGAGCCGCAAACCTGATGGAGCGAGTGTTTACAAGCATTGAGTCCCGTGAAGGAGCTCCAATTGGAAACTTTTGTTTTGTGTTTACCTTTTGTTTAAAGTAGTTGCACGTCCGCCAGTTCCTGCCTCTGAATGAGTGAGTTTAAACTACTTGTACATTGAAGTAGCATTCAGAAAAAACAAAACACCTGCGAAGAAATTCGACACAGAGGAACATAAATGCTTGCTGCCAGCTAGTTGTTCGGAAGTGTTATTGCTGAGCAACACAAACCGTACACAAATGTATAAATGCGCGGCAACATGCAATGTAGGCGCTGTGGGTCTTGCCGATCACTAGACGCACACAGAAGTGTAAATCAGCCTTTAGTCACAAATGTTTTATTGGATATTCCAGTTATTCTGTGATTTGACATCTGGAATTTCCTGAGAGCGAGTAAATTAAGAGCAAAATAAAATGTTTGCTTTCCCAGAGATGGGTTGTGGCTGGAAGGGCATCCGCTGCGTAAAACAAATGCCGGATAAGTTGGCGGTTCATTCCGCTGTGGCGACCCCGGATTAATAAAGGGACTAAGCCGAAAAGAAAATGAATGAATGAATAAAATGTTTGCATGAAATGCCTCTTTAATAAATGTGGTCAGCATGACAAAGATTTCTACAAAACATAAACATACAGGTTTGTTGTGAGTAAAAATGACCAAATTGACTTTTTGTGGTTGATTCAGTCCATCAAAAAGATGCTTCTTTTGTCATTTGCAAGTATTTCCTATAGATTATTCCTCTATGTTTCTCTCAGATTCAGAAAGCAGTCCATGCAGAAGTCCTCAGGTTGACAGAGATTCGGGCTCTCTCAGCAGTCCAGGCTGGCCTAGTAAGGAATCAGATTCCCAGGAGGAGGCCTCTCCGCGACTGAGGCGAGGACGCAGACGGACTGATGAAGCGTTGCTCCGAGACTGGAGCTTCGCCACTCCACCTACTCCACCCCCCCTTGATCTCCCTTCCACACCGCCGCCTGTACCAGTGCGGCGGCCGCGCGGCAGGCCCCGAATCAATCCTCTGCCCGAGGAGGTGGATGCGGACAAGGACAGGCCCACAGAGGGTGGAGACACCTCTTCAATAAAGAAAAGGAAACGCTGCAAGAATCGTAAATATCAGAATGGGGAATACATCACCGAGAAGGATAAGGTGGCAGATGGAGAGGAGGAGAAGCTGGGCGTGGAAGATGGTGAGGCCACGAGTGAGTAAAGATGTCTGAGGCTTGAACACTTTGCTGAGGACGTCGTTCTGTCTTTGATTTGATATTTAGTCTTTGGGCTGTAGTTAAGAGTAGTGTAATTGAAATAAATGTTTAGTGATTGTCCTGTTTGAGAGCAAAATCTGGCACAATTCAGACTTAAAAACAAACAAACCCAAAAATATAACAGTGTTTTTGTTAGCAGAGGATGAATTTCACACACTGGTAATAGGATCTGTGTAGTGTTTACTAAAATAGGAGTGTCCAGTTTCTGGATGTTGTGGGTGTTACCAATGGTCTGAAGGCCGTAGTATGTTTGTGAATCCCAAATTTACCTGATCTCCTCTGCGGGGGGAAATGTATTTTGTTTCAATTTGGGTTGACACTATTATTCAAATATTATTAAGTACAATGATATTAAAATTTCCAAATTTCTCTTTTAATAGTTTGAAATAATAATTAAGTATAATAATAATAATAATAACAATAATAATTCATATTTTAAAATATTTTTGAAAGATGTCTCTTCTGCTCACTAATGCTGTATTTGTTTGATTAAAAAAATAACAAAAGCAGTATTATTGTGAAATATTATTTAACTTAAATAACCTTTTCAATGTTAATATGTTTTATAATATAATTTATTCCTATGATTTAAAGCTGAATTTTCAGCATAATTTCTGCAGTCTTCGGTTTCATGTGGTCTTTTGTAAATCTTTATAAATGCAGTTTCGCTGCTCAGGAAACATTTTATCATTATTATCAGTGTTAAAAAGAGATGTGCTGCTTCATATTTGAATCTAAACTCTGATGTTTTACCATCTACAAGTTTTAAAAATATATTTGTTTTTGTCAAGGACACATTAAATTTATCTAAATGACAGCGAAGATTCATAATGTTACAAAAGATTTTAAAATAAATTATTTTGGACTTTCTATTCCTCAGAGAATCCTTAAAAGTAAAAGATTCTATAAAAATATTAAGCAGATATTAATAACACTATTAATGATCAATAATAATATACCTGCAAATGATCAGGTGATTTCATTCGAGTCATTAGAATGGTTTCTTAAGTATGTGATGACACTGAAAATTGAAGTAGTTATCTTGAATTTAGGCCTTGGATCATAGGAATAAATTGCGTTATTTAAATTGAACAATATTACTTTTAAAAGTGCAGTAGTTGATCTGCCTAAATGCTAACCGGTTAGCATAATATCTTTGAAAAAAAAAAAATTTACGGTTTCATGGTATGACAGTAATGTGTTTACTGCTCTAAAATAAATTCTTTATAAACGTCTGGCTAAAAAAACAAAACCATTTTCCCCTTTGAACACATTATATTTTATTTTGAGAAACATTTAAAATATTTTGGGACAGTAAACATGTCAGGCAAAATAATTCAAATGAGTCATTGACTTCTGCGGTCTTTATTTGTTTCAAAAACACTGATGTCTTTACAATTTACACCTAAAAAAAAAATGTAAATAAAGAATATTGCACGTACCTTGATAACCTTGACTATTCCATTCCACGGTATACCTTGAAAACGGTTATCGTCCCATACCTAGTATGCTTAGTAATTTGCTGGTGGGGTGCAGGAATTACACTTATTACTAAGCCATACTTACATGCTATCTCAGACCAAATAAGTAGCAGGGTAAACAATATAGGGATCATGTCACAGGTTGTCGTTGTTCAAAAATGAACCAATGTGAAAATACAACCAACTCCACCTCAGTAATGCAGGCTAGGCAGAATAGCAGTTTACTTATGTTTTATTGTTAAACTAATTAAAAATCTACATTATCGATGCTGCAAAAGATCCCTTATGAAATATGAAATAGTTACATCAATCTCTCGCTGGAAGATTTCAGTGGCTGAACAACACTTCTGTGCATATAACCCGTTCGTGAAACAACACAATCTACATCAGCTTTGTGTGACTAAAGTAGTTTTAAAACACAACATTACCTGTCTAACAAAAAAACTTCAGCCATGGTGTCGTCCTTCCTCCAGCGTGCAAAACTAATTCCAACATTTATTTAGGATTTTTAAAAGTTTTTTTTTTTATTTTACCGCTCTCTCGTGTGCAGGTAAACGTGCGGCGCACATGCGCCAGTGGTGGATCTGCGTGAACAATGTACAAATCTACATTTGCTGACAGACAGTTTGGGCTACTTAGCAGAATTATGGGAAATGTCGGCTTAGGGATGGGCGATATGGCCTAAAATCCATATTGCGATATACATTGCAGCCTCTTGTGATAACGATATATATTGCGATATATAAATTATCATAGAACCATTTCAGAACAGGTTACATAGACCCTTAGGAAAGCCATACTGCTTTTTTTTTTAAGAAATAAAGAAACGTTGCATGTCGTTTTGAGAACATTTATCGTGCAAAAGCAAAACTGTAATTAAACAACACAATGTTGCAGATAAATAAACTAAATGTAGTGCCTTTTAGAAAGAAAGACTTTTCTTTTAAGTCCTTGGTTCCTAAACCAACCAAGTTGCAGAGAACAAAAAAACTGGTGTCTTTTTAGTTAAGGAACTTACACTGTACTGAAAATACTTCCAGTATGAATTAATCAAATAAAATTGTGTATTGTAGATACTTTAAATAAAAACATATTTCAAACCTGCAGCCTATTTGTAACGCATTTGGTTTTAAACATTTTGTTCTTGGCTATTGCATTATCGCGATCTATCGCTATCGTAGGCCAATTTTGTATCGTTTATATCGCATATCGTTTATATTGCCCATTACTATGTCGGCCCAACAAATTTTAATTGGATGAACATTTTTTATTCTTATGTCTTACCCAGAATATAAAAATAAAAATAAACACATTTAGTTAATTTACTTTAATCATTACTATTGGAATGTGAAGAGACTTTCAACCAGCACTACAAACAATGTATCTAAAGACAACCTACTGCACCTTTATTTGCATGTATTAATGCGTATATCTGAAATAAATACAGTTTTATTCAGCAGAAGTGACTTGTTTTAAAAACTGTTACTATTGCCAAACTTTTGCACAGTTGTGTACAGTACATAGTCATGTCTTGGTTATTTTTGACCAAAAATGAGTCATCCGTTATCATGCCAGTCTATCCATATTTATATTGAATTATTTTTAACAAATGATGTAATAAAAAGGTTTGTGTTGTAATATCAGTCTTTACCATTACAGATGAGAAGACAGGTGTGTACCCGTGTCTCAGTGCCACACTGACCGGCGAAGTGTCCAGTCCCGACGTCAGTCCTAGGCGGACACTCTTCACCCGTTCAGGATCAACACGACCACAAGACAGTCCTCCGACCACACATCCGAACACAGACAAACCCTCAGGGAAGAGGAAGTTCAAAAGCAAACACTTATGTGACACAGACGAGCAGAAAAAGGTCAGCACAAATGGACTTATAGTGTTATTCAATAATGATACTAATATATAGTAATAGTAATAAAGTACTGATACTGATACTAATAATGATAGTGACAATGAACATGCACAATATGGATATCATGGGCACTTCAAAATAATGTGAATAATGATTATTAATTAAACTTTTAGAGTGCTCTTAAGAATATTCAGGTTGTTGTATTGGCAGTAGTTGTTCATCATAGGATTTTTAAATGTTTTAAAATAAGCTTCCCCTGTGAAAGGTTATTGTACTATAAAGTAACTGCTCAAAAGTAGTTTATAATTTAAATTAAATAATTTACTCGTGATTTTGAAGAGGATTTTTAAAAGTTATATATATTTATATATACAATATAAGTTACATATATATTATATATATTTTATTTATTTATTTATTTATTTATTTTTGATTTTTAAAAGCAGTGGCTGGAGTAATAATTTCATTTTTCATTTGAAACTACATACAATATGAAAGCGGTCATTAAAAAATGTAATAAATGTAGAACACATTTGTTGAAAAAAATGTAGAAACATTTTTTTACATTCAATAAATGCCACCTTTGATGAACAGAATCATTTTCTAAAAATAAAAAAAAAACAAACATGGGAAAAAAGAAAAAGAAAGAAAAAAAAAACTTTTGACCGGAAGTGTATTTATATTTCAGGGCTGCACAAAATTGGAAAAATCTGATATTGCGATATTTAGTTTTTCTGTGACTTTAAATATTGTGATATCCATAAAGTTTTACAAGATTGTTTGAATTGCACTATTTGCCAGTTTTCTGGGAAATCTAACAATATTTAGATCCAAAAATGGAATATTCACATTGCAAAAAATATATCTACAAATTCTTAGAGTAGGTAAAAATAATGTTTTGTTTTTACCTTCAGATATACGTCAAAATTAATAGCTTTTCCTTAAAACTAACGAAAATATCTGCCAATGTGGTACGTAAAAAAAATCTTGTTTTCGATTTGAAATGAACATATTTGGACTAGAAACTTTTTTGCATAATTCGTATCAATTCAGTATAAATAATAAATAAAATAAATCTCTGTTACACCTCCAAACATCATAATTTTTAATAAACTTTTAGCCTATTATAATTAAACTAAGCAGTTTTTTTTTCTGTAACTCCTGGACAACTGTATTTCAGACACAACATTGCATAACTTGTGATGTGACTATTGCAGATACATGAATTGCGATATCGATGTGTATATGTATATATATATATATATCTAGCCTT
>CAIGQQ010038995.1:1206616-1240744 GCA_903798035.1 Danio albolineatus
TTAGGCAAGTTAGGGTAATTAGGCAAGTCATTGTTTAACATTGGTTTGTTCTGTAGATAATCTGAAAAAACATTGCTTATGAGGGCTAATAATATTGAGCCTAAAATGTTTATTTAAAACTTAAAACTGCTTTTATTCTGGGCAAAAAAGAAAAGAAAAGACTCTCCAGAAGAAAAAATATAATAGAAAATACATTGAAAAATTCCTTGCTCTGTTAAACATCATTTGGGAAATATTTGAAAAAGAAAAGAAAATTCCCAGGAGGGCCAATAATTTTGACTTCAAGTGTGTGTATATCTATATTTATATTGATTTTAATGCATTTACTAATGATTTAGTATTGTAAAATGTTACATCTATATCATAATTTTGTAACTTGAGTTTTAGAAATGTAGCAATATTCTATTTTTTGGTTGTTATATGTTAAAATTATTTTTTTTACAGCTCAGGTCAGCATCGTGATAATACTGTAACACCGTTGTGATAATACCAGCAGAAGCCTGCTGAGCACAAACATCTTTTCAAAGTTTCAGACAAAACTAGAGCACCCGAGCTAAACTGTTCTACCCTTTTCAATTAGTCTTATGCTTCCCCCTAGTGGCACTTCACTGCAACGAGCTTACTCACAACAGCTGTTTGTTTTTTTTATTTAGGCGGGACACATGTAACAGTTGCCCTCACCTCAATGTAACATCTTTCATACATAGTGTACAGTACTTAAAGAAATGTAGTACAAATGACCTAAATAAATTACTTAAATTACAATTACATTACATACACACATTGCATGACAAATAAAATTTAGACTAAATTAAATAAATTATTATTATAAAACATTCTATTCTGTATTAATGTTGCTGTGGGACACTTTGAGACGTCTATCAAGTTTTATATATTTTTTGTAAATATTAGTATCTCTATAGTGGAACAATAATACATAATAGATGTTTACAAATTTTAATATTTACTACAACTGGTCTACAAATGAGTGTAAATATAAATGATGCTTCTAAATAAATGTGCAGCAATGTATTAGATTACTCATTAGTGAAAAAGTAATTCCGTGCGTGTGACAGATTATTATAATACCACTGCTCATGACTCTTTTTGTGTCGCTAAATTTTTGTTTCAGCTCAAGACTAAGAAAGGCAGTTTGGGCAAACGCACAGGCCCCCTCGTGCCAGATGAGGATGTTCCACCCGCCAAGAAAACCCCAGCTCCTCTTTGCGGATCTCCCAAGCCGCCACACTCACCACTGTCAGGCAAAAAAGGAACAGCTGGGAAATCGGGAATCCCTGAATTCACTCCAAGCCGTCCAGTGCCTCCAGAAGTGCGTCGACTGATTGTCAATAAGAATGCAGGAGAGACGCTGTTACAGAGAGCTGCTAGATTAGGGTACCAGGTAAAGTATTTGTAACTCCATTGGTTGCTCTTATTTTTTAAGCATTTTTATATCGGTAGTAAATGTACAAAAAATCAAGACAATTCATGAAGTATAATTAGTGTGATTTTAATTATTAAAACTTGTTTAAATTAAGTTATTAATAGAAAAAAAGAGTTTGTGGCAGAGTACTTAAACAAGTCCTGACGTTGTTTAATTTCTTAAGTAGATATTTTAAAGTTATATTTTTAGTAATTTAATAACATCTGACTATTGATGGTTCTCTGATTATAAAAAAAGTAAATAAAATAAAAATTGTATATCAATAACTATACACACACACACATATATATATATATATATATATATATATATATATATATATATATATATATATATATGTGTATATATATATATTCGACAGTTCTGTCGGGTTCTCGAATCTTATTGGCTGATAGCCATGCAGTATTCTGCATTAACAACACTCGTACAGCCTCATCACCTTTCTGTATTACTCTGCCCACGTAGAGTAACAGCGGATCAATAAACTCACTACAGTTTGACAAATATTGCAGCTGTTGGACATCATAATGCACTTTTGAGGCTGTTTTAGTCAAGAATGTAGTTGTTTAGATTGTAACTATGCTGTTTATTCATAAGGATAGTGCCTATTTTAAATATTCATTGTTTTCGGTGATACAGCATGTCAGCATCCCTTGACCTGTCATACTGTGCGGAGCAAAGATGTTGACCTTGTTGATGTTGTCCATCAACAAGATGTCGACAGAGACAGCATAATAAGCCCTTAGAGGAGAAAAAGTCGATATAATTTGATATATAAACTTTGATTTAATAAACTTGATATAATTTGAATATCTGAATATAATATTATTTTGAATTCTATATGTAAAAGAAGAATATTTACATGTTAATTTGACATTTTTATGATGTTCATGATTTTTATAAATATTTTATGAAGTTTTTTTATTTGTTCATAATTTAGTTAACAATCCAAAAATACATGTGGTGGTGTGTGATAAAAATAAATAAATAAAATAAAAACTTTTTTTTTGAAAACGATGATTAAAGTCTTGTCCGTGATTCAATAATTAAAAATTTTACTCTTTCTCTGAGACTCATGAATTTTCTGCTCTGAAATATAGTCATTAGCAAAATGAGTGAAAATAAAAACTAAGACTTAGCATGTCATAGCATTTATATGCTGCAGCTCTGAAGTGCTTCCTTTGTCCTCACTTGTAAGTCGCTTTGGATGAAAGCGTCTGCTTAACAAGTACATGTAAATAAGTGACATTCAATAATGTCAGTTATTAAATTGTTACAACAACAATTACAACATTATCATAGATGATATCACACCCCTTGTACATTTTAATTGCTTTTTCCATCGGTGTAAATAACCCTGTTTCATTGATGATTATTTATCTAAATGTTTATTTTCAGGATGTGGTGTTGTACTGCTTGGAAAAGGATGTGCGAGAGGTGAACCGTCGAGACAATGCAGGTTACACAGCGCTGCATGAGGCCTGTGCACGTGGCTGGACACACATTGTACAGGTGCTGCTGAAACATGGGGCAGATGTCAACTGTAGCGCGCAGGACGGCACACGGTGAGCAGCGAGTTACACCGATTCATTTTTTACCTGGAATTAATTGTGAAAAAGTTAGTCGTCCCCACAGACAGCTTTGGGCTACTGCTTTTTTTAATTGTATAATGGCAGTTTTGTGGTCAGTAGCTAATGGGCCACATTAGATTCTGACTCTAAAAATAGATCTCCCAAAATCTGTTTAAAAAAAGATTATGTTTGTCCGCCCACAGCAACAATGTGTCCAACAAATTTTGTCCAATTACCTTATAAAACCGTTCTTCCTCCTCCTATTTCCTGTAAGAGCTTTGCCATGTCGTTTTTCATCACTCTAGTCCATCTGCAGTAGTGGAAAGAGTACTGAAAAATCATAATCAAGTAAAAGTACTGAGTGCAAGCAGAGTAAAAGTATCTGTTGTAAATATTACTCAAAGTATGAGTAAAAATACTGAAGGGTAGCGAGTATTACACTGTGTTTGATGCATTTACATGCAATTTGAGCATGTCTGTGAAAACATGACGTTCTGTAGTGCGTTTAGTGATTGTTTAAGGCTGTTTGGTGATTTTCAGTTATCATACAGTAGGCATCTGTCATCTTTTCATCAGTGTCATGCAGTCTCTCGGTCATAGTGTGCAACAATTTTGTGTCTTCAAGTCATGAGGTTGGTCTGTATGATGCGATTTAAAAAAATAAATAAAAAAAAATTTATATGTGTAATTTGATTGAGTGGTGTCCCCATCCCGGACGAGCCTCCATATTTGTCTCAACTCTGCTCAAGAGCCATGACAAATTAAAGGGGGAAATAAACAGGTGGTTTGGTGCCAATGGAAAGTCTTTATTTAAACATAAAAAGGTGAAACAAATAAGATTTTTTTTAAAATTCTTTATTTATTGAAAGCCCATATTCACAAAATATTAACATCAAAATGCATTGATATGTTACAGAGTGTACAGTCTTAAAAATGGAAAGTATTTTGAAAGTAACAGAAATTAATATAAAAAACATAAATAAATAAGTAAAAAATAAGTACAATCATGCCGTTTTAGTGTAGTTTTTAAGTAGAGGTAATAACAAAGTTGTAAATAAATGACAAGGATCCTGTGTTAATTTAAGAAAGCTCTTTTATGTATTCCCAAAGGGGAGACCAAA
This sequence comes from Danio albolineatus, assembly GCA_903798035.1. Taxonomy (NCBI): domain Eukaryota; kingdom Metazoa; phylum Chordata; class Actinopteri; order Cypriniformes; family Danionidae; genus Danio; species Danio albolineatus. The sequence goes on from CAIGQQ010038995.1 coordinate 1,210,753, forward strand.
TTGACCAAAATCTGTCCGATTTTTTTATGTTTGTCATAGGTAAGTTTTCTAACGGTAGCCATGCAGTAATTTGTGATATCCACATTTTGAAAGATGGGGCCTGTGATGCAGACCAAAGTAGCAAACAAATAAGAATTTTAAGATAATCAAATGCTCAAACTTAGACTAAACAAAATCAACCGTTAACTGAAACTAAAGCTAGAAACGATCTAAACAAAACAAGAACATAATAACCGGGAGCAAGCGACAACCACATGCCAACATTGCCGGTGCTTTGTAGGGGAGAGAACAGGTGTTTGGCAGAATTCTGCCTCATTCACAGTAGCAGCGACTTTGTAGCTGCCTGTCGCTCTGTCGAGTGGCGACCTGCTGCAAATGCAGGTCTGTGTAGTTCTACGACATGGAAAATACAACCGGCCTCTGAGCCACTGATCACATGAGCTCTACTGGTGCTACTGGTGCTCAAGAAAGTTGCTCTTCATTTGCATAAAGTTGAAGGATTATCAACTTTGTCACATCCTTCGACACAACCACCTGGTTGCCAATGGTTGCTGTCGCTTTCATAGATGATGGTCGCCGGAAGTCACTCACTCTCCAGTGAAATCAGGGGTGTCCACACTGTCCTGGAGGGCCGGTGTCCTGAAAGTTTAGTTCCAACCCCAATCAGACACACCTGGGCTATCTAATCAAGCTCTTACTAGGCTTTCTAGAAACATCCTAGCCGGTATGTTAAGGCAAGTTGGAGCTAAAATCTGCAGGGCACTGGCCCTCCAGGACCGAGTTTGTACACCCTTGAGTGAAATAAACGGACGCTTGTTGCTTTGTCACTTCGAGTTGTTACTCGTAATGTGAATGAGGCTTTCGGCAGATGAGTTTCTTGGTTCCACCCAGTGGGCTGGCCAAAGCAGGAAGAATGGAGATATCACAGGACTAATTGTTCTACTTTAGATAATTACCGTAGACAATAACAAAAAATAAAGTTGTTACTGCAGATTGAGGGAAAATAGCGGAGTAAAAGTACCCAAGTACTCAAGTTTAAGTACATATTTTTAAAACTACTTAATAAAGTACATTTGCTGAGAAAAACTACTCACAGAAATTTTTGTATTATAATTAATAATTAATACAATAATTGTAATTAATAATAATAATTAAAATAAAATATTATTAATTTGTTACTTCACACCACAGCCCGTCTGCAGTACTAACAATGAGCTTTACACTATTTTCAGTATGCTGACTTGCGTTTTAAACTTTTGCAGTCCAATTCATGATGCAGTTGCAGCTGATAATCTGCCGGCCGTCTGGATGTTGTTAAATCATGGCGCAGACCCAACGCTGGCCACCTACTCTGGTCAGACCGCAGTCAAACTTGCTCAGAGTCCGGGCATGAAGACTTTCCTCAAAGGTAAATGAGCTTGGCTTTTAAAGTTTTGCGTACATGTTTGCTGAACTGTAATGTTTATTTGCAGAATGATCACCAAAGGTAACTTGATACATTACTGAGATGAAAACTCAAGACTGTATGATGAACTGATAAACCGTTTGTTTATCCGCAGAGTACTTTACTGATTTAGAAGGACGAACAGACCAGGATCCGAGTCTGCAGTGGGATTTCTACAGTAGCTCTGTGTTTGGTAAGAAAAATGAAAGTTATGTTGTTTCATCAAGGGTTTTCTGTAGGGTTTCATTTGTTAAAGAGATAGCTAGCATTTTCGTTTTTGGGAGAACTATCTTTTTAACATAAGTTAGTTACATTGGAATGATTCTAAAGGAATTGTTCATCTTGGGAAATACTGATTTCATAATAAACAAACCCAGCTTTTAATATTGCTTTTTAAAATAGGTTAATATTGTAGCAAAAAAAATGGAAATTTCATTAACTAATGTTATCTGATGGACCTTAATATAAAGTCATTTATATGTCTTGTCGTCGATCACAGTTGTAAGAGCAAGAAATTATAACTTGACTTCTGGTTGTTCGTTTGGAAAAGTGGCAGAATGTAGATTTTTCTGATGAATCATCTGTTGAACTGCATCCCAATCATCACAAATACTGCAGAAGACCTATTGGAACCTGCATGGAGCCAAGATTGTCACAGTAATCAGTCAAGTTTGGGGAAGGAAAAATCATGGTTTGGGGTTACATTCAGTATGGAGGCGTGTGAGAGATCTGCAGAGTGGATGGCAACATCAGCCTGAGGTATCAAGATATTTGTGCTGCCCATTACACTACAAACCACAGAAGAGGGCAAATTCTTCAGCAGGATAGCGCTCCTTCTCATACTTCAGCCCCCACATCAAAGTTCCTGAATACAAAGAAGGTCAATGTGCCCCAGGATTGGCCAGCCCAGTCATCAGACATGAATATTATTGAGCATGTCTGGGGTAAGATGAAGGAGGAGGCATTGAAGATGAATCCAAAGAAAGTTGATGAACTCTGAGAGTCCTGTAAGAACGCTTTGTTTGCCATTCCAGATGACTTTATTAATAAGTTATTTCAGTAATTGCAGAGATGTGTGGATGCAGTCCTCCAAGCTCATTGGAGTCATACACAATATTAGTTCTTTTTCCACTGCAGCATGACTCTATATTCTATACTGCACATTATTTCTGTTCAGTGACAAGACTTTTGTCTAAGCAACATCAGACCTTACTGTCCTAATTAAATAAAATATGATCATGCCTTGATTTTTAATTATTTTGGTAAAATAAGTGTAACCTAGAGGCCTTTAAGCCACTTCTGATACCAAATGATCAACTAAAAGTCAAGTTATTATTTGTTGTTCCTAAAACATGGATAGCCGACAAGACGTTTGTCTACTTCTACTTAGGTAGTGTATTTTCTAAAAGATTAAATTATCAAATGAATTATTTTCCAATACAGTAAATTATCTTGAACTCACTATCAGTCACAAATAATTCTGAAGAAGTATTATATCTGTATGATATCTGCAAAAATAAGATATTAAAAAAGTAAAGCAGATAATTTTAACTGGATTAATATTTCACAATATTTATTCAGTATTATTTGACAGTATTTTTGGCGTACTCTGATGATGTGTTCTCTGGTATGATTTCAGAAAAATGCAAGAAAATTGAATTTTTGTGTTCACGTTGATCAGGACCGAATCTTCAATTTTTTTTTTTTTTTTATTAAAAATAAAACTGGTAATGCTTATATTAATTTAATTAAGGATTAAAGACTTTAATCAATGTTGTCAGGCTTTTGGCTCCCTTATACCTTTAATCATTCTTCTAAATCGCTCAGTGATGGTGGTATAACAAGTAAGACAAATCAATTTTTCCAGGTATTTTCTAATTTAAGCCAGCCAAGAAGTGTTCGACGTTGTCTGTGGTAAATCTGCCCTGACTGCCCACTAGAGGGAAGCAGAAGCAATATAACCCAGCAGTGGCAATCCTTCCCCCGGAAGGCCAAAACACTGCAATATTAGACTCTGGCCAGCCTTAACACACTTTCTTGAAAGTAGTCATTTTGAAGACCTGGATTAGCTGATTTAGCTGTATTTGTTTAGAGTCATTTTCTGCAGGAGAGTGGCACTAAGTAAATTCTACGTTTAAGCCTACACTGACTAGAGTTTGACTTTTACCTTTATTCGTTCTAAACATTTGCAGAGAAAGATCAGGAACCTTGTTGGGACTTCCTGTTGTCTCAACCCGAGGAAGAAGGCGAGGAGATGTTGAGCGAGCAGGTGAAGGAGAGAGACGCAGATGCAGACTGTCTTCTTTTCGAGTTCTCCTCAGAGCCTCTTCTGTCCTGTTATCATGTCCAAGTATCACTAACACAGGGGTGAGTGACTGCGAACATGCCTTTTAAAGGGTCATGAGTTTCAGCACTGTTCTCACTACAGTCTAGACCCAAGGTTCTCAACAGGTGGCCCACAAATCGCACATGGCTTGTTGCTTTTCAAAATGTGGCCCGCAGTTGTGCAGACTGATCAGCTCTCATGTTGCTGCATATAGTGAAGCACTCGGGCTGCTTGTATTTGTCCTGAACCATCACAGTACGATGGTCACAGTTTATTTCGTGAGGGGTTCATATTTTCTGTCGGAAAACATGACACAGCAGCGCTCACCAGTGGTTCTGCTATTTCCCCAGTGTTATGACAACTTGCCACATGTAAACAGAAGAGTGCAACACTAGTCTCTCCTCCGAGTTCTTCTGATTTGTCCACTTTTCTGAAACTGACAGTATGTGTTGTTTTATCATTATATCATCACACGGCTTCTAATCATGCAGTTCTGCAAAAGACCTGAGTGTATAATGGTCATGCGCGTCCGTAAACAATTGGTATATAAGATATTGTCTCATCATGTGAGCTTGTAAGTCAGTCTGTGATTGTTCTCTACATACACGCATAATTTTGCACAGCTGGATCTGCTGCATGCATGGACACCATGCTGCATTTGCAATAAAAGCTATTTCAGTTTTGAAGCTTACAGAATCTTAAATTTGATACATAATTGTTGTTTTTCAGTTATTTTAGGAGAGGGCTGATATTATAAATTCCTAATTAGTTTACTGATTGTAAAGTTTTATTTTTAATTATTGCTTTTATTTGTATTTTTGCTTCACAAGAAGCTCTTCAGCTCTATGGTTAAATGTGACTAAACACTTCTGCTTGTTCAAAATAAACAGAAAAGGCAAGTACTGGAGATTTGTTATTATTCCTGTGACACCAAAACCGAGGTACATACCGACCCGTAAGTACCCGTATGTACTGTTACCCCGCTATGAAGCAAGCAGTTTTGTTTACATTTATTTTTCACATTATTATAATGCTTTCTAACAGTGGTTCTCAAGCTTTTTTCTCCAAGTACCACCATAAAACCCAGTACTGTAGTACAGTAGCATAGTAGGCCTAATTAAGCAGCTAAAGCACTGCACAGTTCAAAAACGAGGCAGATTAATTCTTCTAATTAAGAATATTTATTATTGTCAGCCCCTTAAATAAACGTTTTAGCCTATTAAAATCAATTTACTGATCACATTGAAGGGTTAAAAGTGTTCATTTTTTTACTTTAATTATTCAGTGATTATTCCGCGTACCACTAAAAGGAAGCGTACCACAGTTTGAGAACCACTGCTTCATAAAATATGCTAGAAAACAAAAAAGGTATAAATGTGTTTAAAAAAATAAATAAAATTAAACATGCATAATTTTACAGCCTATCACAAGACTACAGTGAACACTGCCCAATCCTTACAGAACCTTTCATTACTTGTTACTCTACTTTGATGCTGACCAAAGCAAGTAAAGTGGATAATGAAAGCCAGATTTTAATCCTGCGTGGTAATGTGAATTTGCTTTTATGGAGGTACACGGAAAACCAATGTGTCTCATCTGTCAGAAGTCTCCTTTAAACAAATAAAAAATGTTTAAATATATATAAGTGGCCCTCTGTATCTCATGTGGTTGATATTTGGCCTTTAAGTCCACCTAAGTTGAGATCCTCTGGTCTAGACAAATCCTTCAAAAGTAGTACAATTTTAAAATGGCTTCAAATTCAGCATCTCTTACAAAGCAAAAACAAACTCTTTCATTCTGAACATGTGTCTTATTAACTGTACACAATCTCACAGTTTGCTCTGTCTGTCAGGGAATAAACCTGTGCTGTCGTGAATAATTAAGTGAGGCATCTCATAGGTTAAGTACCACGTCTCATTAATAATTATGAGACACTGATGACCAGCCATCATTGCACTGTGAGAAAATGTCACATGCCTGGAAGACAATAGCACAAAAAAGCTCACAAAGAACCAGCAATCTGCTGCAGTTAAAAATAATGAATGATAAAATGGACTGCTTTTAGGGCTGTTCAGCATATACAGTAGAGAAAAATCCATACAGTAAGGCTTAGTGTGATTAACACAATGAACATGCTGCAATTTAATGTGATATGTTTGCTACTGGTTTTACAATTAGGTGTCATTTGATATAAGTAGCTGTCTTTGTATCTGTGCAAGAGATTTTTCAGCAGGAAGAAAAAAATGTGTAACATTTACTGTCACTGTTATTGTCCATAACTAATTACCCAGGAATGGCAAGTAACAGTATTTTCCTGTAATGTATCATATAATCTGTTTTGTTTACATCTTATATATACAATCAAGGCCAAAATTATTCATACCACAGGCAAAGTCTTACTTAAAGTTACTTTAATTCAACCATCAATTTATTATTATTATTATTATTTTTTACAAAAAATAACAAAAGATGATAAGCGTTGTAAAATTGAGGCTTTTTTCGTTAGTCAATTTCAGGGTGTCTGTGAGGTCTTAAAGTGTCTTAAATTTCCAAAAATAAATTTAAGGCCTTAAAAAGTCTTAAATTCACTGAAATATGCTGTTGTAGGCCTCAAATACTTTTAAAAAGGTCTTAATTTTTCTTTGTGCATGTAAAGCTTCCCAATCTGTACAACCAACAAATCCATCGAAGTGAAGTTTGTTTAAAAGCTCATTTCGAGAGGATCACGTGCTTATGATTTACCACGGCTGGCTGCACATTATCTAATCACGATCTCCCAATCATATGATTCCCCTTCTACTATAAATAACCACAGTTCCAGTCCACAGTTATCTTCGTATGGAAGAAAACCCTCCTTTCCTCCCCCTTCTCCTCCTTTTCTTAGATCGGGCGGCACGGCGGCTCAGTGGCTAGCACTGTCGCCCCACAGCAAGAACACCGCCAATCCTCGCCAGGCTGGTGGGTGTTTCTGTGTGGAGTTTGTATATTCTCCCCGTGTCCGCGTGGGTTTCCCCCGGGGCCTCCGGTTTCCTCCCACCATACAAAGATATACACAATTCATTACAGATTAAACAATTCAGGCTCCGGTCTAACTCCCTTACTCCTCTGACGGTTCCCTTAGCTGCTGCAGAGGGGGAGTTTGAGAGCTACCTAAGCTCAAGCTCCCCTCTCGCTCTACGAACGGGAGGGAGCCCTGGGCTCGAGGATCCCTTGAGCTCAGGGCTCTCTGCCGGGACAGCATGCCAAACTAGCTTATATTAAATCATCAGCTAAGTGTGAACTCTTGAAAGACGTTTAACAAAAGTAAAATGTATTAACTGTTTAATATGATTGAATTATCTTCCTTACATCCTTATAATAACATTTGTGTTATTAATATGTGTATATAACTAGCGTGTGCTTGTTTTGACACATTATTTTAATTATGTGGCTAAGAAATTTTAATTGTAATGTGGCAAATAAGAATTTATTTTTATTTTTTTAACTTTCCTTGTTTTTTTTAGACATTCAAACACAACGACTCACAAATTTGGTCCAACAAACATTTACACAACAATTGACAATAATACATGCAATATACAAACAGTACATACAAACGTATAGTGATAAAAGAATAAAACAATAAAAGAAAAATACAAAAAAGAAACAAATAATAATAATACAATAAATACAAGTAATATTAATAATAATAATAAATAAATAAATAAAAATAATAAACAAAATACTGACCTTCTGTTTTAATCTAAATTAGTCTAATCCTCTTCAACAACAGAATTACAAACAATTCTTAGCATTTTGCCATGTGAAATCTGAAATTTCATTCATAATAGTCTTAAAAATTTCTTTAAAAGTCTTAAATTTGACGTAATGAAACATGCAGAAACCCCATAAATTTTTATATACATCTTCCTATCTTATTGTAATCTATCTTTCTGTTTAGATTTAATATAACTAGATTTACTATGTCTAATTATTTTCTTTTCTTTGTAGATGAATTCCAAAAAAAATAAAAATTTCATCCCACTCACTAGATCGATTTAATTGTTTTAATTGAGAGTCTGATATACTAAAATAACTGTAGAAAATGTCCTGTGTTTTCTTTATCATGCTATTCATTGCAAAGGAAGATACTGTTTGTCATTCTTACTTATCTTTTATCATTTACAACATGCCTATTAGGCGGTATGGCGGCTCAGTGGTTAGCACTGTCGCCCCACAGCAAGAAGGTCACTGGTTCAAGTTTTGACTGGGTCAGTTGGCAATTCTGTGTGGAGTTTGCATATTCTCCCCGTGTTGCCATGGGTTTCCTCTAGGTGCTCAGGTGCCCAGTCCACAGACATGCACTAAAGGTGAATTGAATAAACAAAATTGGCCATAGTGTGTGTGTGAATGTGAGAGTGTATGGGTGTTTCCCAGTACTGGGTTACATTTGGAAGGGCATCCACTGCTTAAAACTTATGCACGATACGTTGGCGGTTCATTCTGCTGTGGTGACCCCTAAGCGACTAATTCAAAGGAAAATGAATGAATGAACATGCCTGTTAAAATCTTAACCCTTTGAAACATGACCATAATGTCCTCTAATCCGGCTCTTTCTCTTCACAGTTTTTGCAACTGGTTCTTGCTAGCAGACGTGCTAAAGCGGCTAAAGATGTCAGCACGCATTTTCCGGGCTCGATACCCTCAGTTTGAGGTAGTGAACATCGCTCAGGCGGAGCTGTGGAAGCAGGTCTCCGTCAGTCAGACGTGCAGCGCTCCGGACGAGCTCCAGCCGGAGGACGAGGAGGACGGAGAGGAGACTGTGGAGCTGGTGCGCTGCGTGCCGGAGCTACAAGGACTGCTGGGCTCCTCCATACAGATCCTCAGAGAAGACGATGACGACGATGAAGATGATGATGATGACAAGACAGCGCTCAGACCTTGCAGTCGATAGCGACTATAGTGCCGTCCGCAGTCCGATGGCCTGTTACCAGTACCAGCACTTTGTATGTTCAGAATCAGCCAGAAAGGTCCTATTTCTTCACAAGCGAAAGGAGCGACTTACGGGGACGGACTCCAGTGAGAAGCAACTTTCAGGTTTCTTCTGTAGGGTTTTTGTTTATTTTTCTCTTTTTTTAAATAAACCTATATGTATAAGTAAACATATTATGTATATCTTGACATCAGGGTGAACGCAGGGTGGTTGTGACTTGTTTTACGTCCATTTCGTGTTTTTTTTGGCGCTCCTTTAGAAGAAGTGGTAATCCAAGTCTTTTTTTATCTTGGTATACTAAATGTGTGTAGCTAAGAGGCTTACGTCAAGCTAACGGCGGGCGCAGGAATGCCTTCAAGCCAGATGGTTGGTGTGTAAACCATCGAGCTCCCGGAAGCCCCTTCACCTTTTCTGCAAATGTCGCCCTCTTTACCTCAGCACCACTGCGGCTCTGCCAGGATCACCGTCACTCTTTCACTTTATTTCGTTTGTGTCGTGCCGGGATCGGGATTGTGTTGCTCTGACGTCACACGTTGCTTCGTTGGTTTTAGCCACTGATATAATTAATTTATGATATCAAGCAGGTGATATCGACCTTGACATTTAAGTGGTGAGAAAACCAAACCTGTGGATTTTGTTTTGTTTTGTTTTTTTTTTTAAAGGTTTTTCTACCAGAATCCGTCTTGAACTGCTTTTGCTGAAGAAGTCTGAGTTTTTCTTGGTGTATCAGATTCCCAGCGTGCTTTGTGGCGCGTGGTGTGTTTTATTTACACTGACTGTTGTTTGTGCTTAATTTAATAGTCATTAATATATTTGACCTTTTGTGTGAGTGTGTGTGTGAGTGTGTGTGTGAGTTTGTGTGTGTCAGACAAATGATATATGAAAATTGCTTTGTATGGTTGGTGCTTTATTTGACAACGTACAAATAATGAACCCTTTATCCTGAGGTTGTTTTGTTTTCCCAAACTGCGAACAGTATTTTAACAGGCTAAAGTACAGTTTTATTGTACTGGTGCTAAGCTAGATTTTTGTGTTGACAATCAATGAAGTTTTGTTTGACTGAAACCAATAAATATTTAAATGAAGAGAGAGAGAGAGAGAGAGAGAGAGAGAGAGAGATGTAAAGATAGAGTTTAGTTTCACTACTTATGGACAAAGTGCGAGAGCTGAAGAAAGGTTTTGATTGATTGATTGATTGAGGAAGGCATATTGCTTCAGTGATCTCTGTTCAAAGGAGAGCTGTTTATTTGATTCTTTTTTTAAAGAGATCAACCAGAATAAAGCATGATTGTCAAGTCTTGCTTGTGTGTTTGTAGCATTGGATACAAAAGGGATTTTTTTCACACATGACCGACCATGCTAACACTGCTAGCTTGAGTCGCAGCGATCAAATATTCATGTTAATGCACTAATTAAACTAATTCTAATGGATTTTTTATCTGTATCAGCCAACAATTAAAATTTCATTTAGGAATTTCACATACTAAATTAATAATATTCATTAAATATATAAATTCATTTTTTCCAAAGTGGTTTACACATGAGGACACAGGTGAAAACAAATAATCAAAGCTACCACAGAACAACACACAAGGAAATAATAAAATAAAAAGAGATTGTTAGTGTTTGAAGATCCAAGCTATTTTTATATATAATAAAAGCAGACAGAATGGAGTGCTTTAATAAAATGAAATACTGATTTTTATTTTAAATTATTTAACCAGGAATGTCCCATTGAGATACAATATCTCTTCTACCAGTCTGTGTCAAGACAGGCAGCATAGGACAGAGTTACAAAAAATTAATATATTGTATATCTTGAAGCTTATTCCATACATATGGAGCATACTTGGAGAATGCAGGCCGACCTAACTCTGTGTGGTAAAAATGGCATCTTAATTAAGAGTATATCTGGTGTTGCAAGTATTTGAACAGTACTCAAACTAGATATATACTGTGTGAAGTGTCAGGTTCTATAGCTTTTATTAATTTATTCCATGCCATTTATTAATTTATTTTCATGTATATATATTTTGAACCTCAGTCGTTCTGTCCTGAAGAGGGCAGCAGATATTAACATTTTTTCTTCGCAATGGTTAAATTTAAGAATTTAATTTAACCATTAATTTATTCAATTACTAAAACACAGCTGAACAAAACAGCTTAAATACCAGACTGGTTGACCAGCTAAAACCAGCCAACCAGCCTGGTTTTAGATGAGTTTGGGCCATTCCAAGCTAGTTTCCATCCTCTGGTCTGGTTAGGAGATGACCAGCTTGACCAGTTTAAATCGGGCTCGTCAACTTAATTTATATTAAGTCCCATAATTTTGTATTTTAAATCAAAATAGTAAAAGTTTTTCTGTTCATCATAAAATCTTTAGAAATAAGTAATGGTTAATATGATAATAACTCTATTCTGATAATAATAATAATAATAATAATAATAATAATAAAATTCATTACAACCTTTTTTAAAAATCAGCACATTTTAATGATTTTAAAATGAAGCATGTGACAATATTATGACAAATCAGCGCATTTAAGAATATTAGATATTTTGAAATGCATTAAAGTAGGTAGGCCCTAAATTATTATTTTTATTTGTTTTAATAAAATTTTACTCCAATGAATGTATTTTTAACCCTTAAACGTATTTTGGGGGGGAAATATAAAAACCTCTGTGAGCTTAAGAAACTATTAAAAACAAAAAAAATCTCACCGAGCCCAAACACTATTAGCCATTAGATGCCTCACTATGAAAGATGCTTACACGTCAAATCCATCGGTCTGGAGGGCAGTTCAGCGCGGTGAAAGGTCAGTCAAAGTAGGTGATGCAGTTTTTTGGAGGAAGGGGCGATCAATTTGTTGAGAAACTGGCGCATGTGTGGAGCTCGTGGGAGAAAGACGAGACAGGGTTTAGAAATGATAGTCTGCGTAGATTCTGCCTCAGGAGACCCGCGTTATTACTGAGGAACTGGCAGATAAATCCTGACTCAGGCCTTTCTGCAGCACAGGCACACATGCCTTACTGGTATAAAGCGTAATTAAACAATAAAGTAATACCTCTCTTACGCTGCTAACTTTATGGTGACAGTTTATGACTGTTAACAGATAACGGCCATAATGTGAGCAGAGTACGACTAAATAAAACACGTTAATCCACATGCCAGTTTGGTTTTTGATTAGTTTTTAGGTGAGACGCCATCTTGAACGCGATGAAATGCAGAACCCGAGGGAAAGATTTAACAGTCATTAAAACAGTCAAAATATGCTCAACCGTTTTGTAGAGCAGGCAGTTAAAGGGTTAAGAACAAATCACTGTTGTCCAATGACTTGCCTAATTAACTTATAACCTAGCTAAGCCTTTAAATTTCACGTTAAGCTGAACTATGTTATACTAGCTATAACATAAATAAAAAAAAAACTAGTCAAATGTAGCCTACTGTACTGTACAAATGAGATATTAAAACTACTACATTTCAAAATGTTTTGAATAAAAATCTCTCCATTATACATCATTTGTGGAAAAATTGGAAAAAAAGTAGTAGTTGGGCGCGCTAAAAAGGTTATAAAACATTATTTTCATAACTCTTAAAATTGTTAGGCTTCCTGTACACGTCTCTTGAAGTATTTTTTTTTAACCTTTTTTATTAGCTACCCTCAGGCCACATAGTACACTAATTGAGGAAGCAATCATTTGCAATAGTGTCCAAAACCATAAGCTGCGTCCCAAATCGCATACTTGTGCATTTCTACGCCATTTTGTAGTATAAATAGTGTAATAAGTGCGTTCACACTGAAAACTGTAATAATAATAAGTGCACTTTAATTACCCGGATGATGCACTCATTCTGTCGTGCGCACATGTTGGATAACTTTATTTATTTTGGACTGTGAAAGCAAATTTCTCCTACGAGAGTGATTGTAGCGCCTCCTGATGGTGAATGAGGTTATACTCATGCCAGGTATTATTTGGAATTTTGGTCATTTATTTCTCTAATTTGGCAACCTTAAAACGTCATCAGGGAAACGGTTTGAACTTCCGCTTAGTAAATAAAACATTAGTGCTCCATTTGGGACAACACTACATACATATACTATGCTGTTGAGTGTGTAAGTGCATAAGTACATAGTGCATAAGTGCATAGTGTATAGTGTGTCATTTGGGACGCAGCTATAATGTTCTGAAATGCACTCAATCAATCCCACAATGCATCACAATAACAATTACACAACTGATTTACACTCAATGGCTAGATGTTGTACAAAATAAAGTTTGCACACCAGGTGAATTTCCACATCTGACCACAAGATGCATCCATAGCAGAATCCTATCAGTGTACGTTTCTAAACCAATTGTTATTTCATTGTTAAATTGACATTTGTATACATTACAAATCAAAATAGTACTTCTATAGCTCACTAAATGTTTATTACAGAGTCTGAGCAAGAAGTTAAAAATCTACTCCGTCTGAGGGATTTATCAACCAGCAATGCTCAAATAAAATGGCGTCCCTTCCTGTGCACTCACTTGTTTTCATTCAGTCTTTAAGTGGACTATAATAGTGGACTAATGTAGGGAATAGTGAATGGGGCTATTTTGGATAAAACCTTTCTCTCAATTCATCCACTTGTTGGAGAAAGGTTTTATGGATGGTAATTAGCTTAACAATATAAAAAAAGCTATTTTAGTCCCATTTTTGTCGATCCAATGAAAGTACCGCATGTGTAATCTTGGTCTGAATAATTTTGAGCTTGTCCGTTTTCGATAGCTTCCAAAGGTAGTCTAAAATGAATTCTACTGAATTTGTGTCTTCTGTTAAAGCAGTCGTATGTGTTCAAACCACCACAAAAGACCGTCATCTCTCTGCCTACAGACCTGATTACTGGACATGTTACTGAAACTATGGGATTTAAACTTTGCCATAAAATGGTAAGTTTGATTTGTGGGCAAAAGAGGGCAAAGAGGATCAGAATGAGGAAGAAAGGGGATTTAAGTGACTTTGAACGTGGCATGGTTGTTGGAGCCAGACGGGCTGGTCTGAGTATTTCAGAAACTGCTGATCTGCTGGGATTTTCACGCACAACCATCTCTAGGGTTTACAGAGAATGATCAGAAAAAGAGAAAATATCCAGTGAACAGCAGTTCTGTGGGCCTAAATGCCTTGTTGATGCCAGAGGTCAGAGGAGAGTGGCCAGACTGGTTTGAGCTGATAGAAAAGCAACAGTAACTCAAATAACCACTCGTTACAACCGAAGTATGCAGAAGAGCATCTCTGAATGCACAACATGTTGAACTTTGAGGTGGATGGGCTACAGCAGCAGAAGACCACACTGGGTGCCACTCCTGTCAGCTAAGAGCAGAAACTGAGGCTACAGTTTCCACAGGCTCACCAAAATTAGACAATAGAAGATTGAAAAAACGTTGCCTGGTCTGATGAGTCTCGATTTCTGCTGCGACATTCGGATGGTAGGCTCAGAATTTGGTGTCAACAACATGAAAGCGTGGATCCATCCTGCCTTGTATCAATGGTTCAGGCTGGCGGTGGTGGTGTAATGGTGTGGGGGATATTTTCTTGTCACACTTTGGGCCCATTAGTACTAATGGAGCATTGTGTCAATGCCACAGCCTACCTGAGTATTGCTGCTGACCATGTCCATCCCTTTATGATCACAGTGTACCCATCTATGATGGCTAGTTCCAGCAGGATAATGCACCATGTCATTAAGCACTAATCATCTCAGACTTGAGTTTCTTGAACATGAAACTGAGTTCACTGTTCTAAATTGGCCTCCACAGTCACCAGATCTCAATCCAATAGAGCACCTTTGGGATGTGGTGGAACAGGATATTCACATCATGGATGAGCAGCCGACAAATCTGCAGCAACTGTGTGATGGTATCATGTCAATATGGACCAAAATCTCTGAGGAATATTTCCAGTACCTTGAATCTATGCCACGAAGGATTAAGTTTATGAAGGCAAAAGGGGGTCCAGCTCATTACTAGTAAGGTATACATAATAAAGTGGCCGGTGGGTGTATATTAACATTATAGCTAATATTTTTAAACATGCATATTTGAAAACCCAATGGTTTGAAAAAAGGAACAAAATTTCAAAATATAAGACATTTTTATATGTGTAAAAGCAAAATACCAAATATAAACTTGTAAATCATAAACGCAATTTGCATGTATTGCCATTTATCAGATTTCTATGTGGGTATGGGCAGAAGCAAAATCAGCTCTCCATTTAGTTTAGTTTTTTTTTATTTCAGAATAAATCAAAAGACCTGACAAAACCCCATACACAAATCTTTCTGTAGCTCAGCAGTGATCAGTGAATGAAAGAGATGGATTAAAACACCAGGTGTAAATGGGAATGTGTCTTCCTCACCGAAGATTCAATCGACTAAAATTCATCAAGATGTTCACAGGGCCTCTGGTTAGCTTCATTTCTACTTTGAAGACATCTTCAGTAAAACTACTCAATAATTAATAAAGCAAATCTCCAAAACACAACTCAAAGCACTGAAACCCGTTTACAGAAGACAGACGTTTGTTGTGCATAACCTCGACTGAATGCTTTCTTTTCATTATTGTAAAATAGTAAATATGCCACTACCCTATACAGTCAATAAACTATAGTTTGCTCATCCATGTCTTAACACATAAGTCAGCTGTTCTGGAATGTCTAGTCAGTCCTTCTCAAGCCCACGCCTTCAAAAAACACAGGCTAGCTAGAAAACGCATGGTAATACTCCACTCAATACTCTCCATAGTTAGCTGTTGGTTAGCTTGGTTGCCTGGTGCTGAATTGATGCAGTGGAATGGAAGAGAATGCTGAGTGCTGGAGGCCCATTTACATGCAAAAGAGTGAATAGAAATCACAGCACGGGGCAGTGGTGAGAGAGAGAGGGAAAGAGAGAGAGAGAGTCATGAAAAAGATGAGTTAAGGATGCCACTGGGGACAGTCTGAGACCAGAAGCAGAGTTCAGCAAAATGAAGACATGCTTCAATTAACACCTGCGCTGCTACTCGGTGCCTCGTGGACAACCAAATGTGCATTCAGACTGTCAAAGTATTCTTTAGAACCTTAATAGCAGCACAAGTGAGATTAATATTGCTTTGTCATCTCAGACGTTCTGTTTAGCATCTGAATTTCATGTTCCTTTAGAAGTTTTGTTCAACTTTTGTCATTTCTTATATTTGTTTTCAATTGATTATTTAGTAATGATTATTTCACACGGTGGCTCAGTGGTTAGCACTGTCACCTCACAGCAAGAAGGTCGCTGGTTCGAGTCCCGGCTGGGCCAATTGGCATTTCTGTGTGGAGTTTGAATGTTTTCCTCATGTTCGTGTGGGTTTAATCCGGGTGCTCTGGTTTCCTCCACAGTCTAAAGACATGCGCTATAGGTAGGGCCAGACGGAATCAGACATGTTTTGCTATTTCTGCACCAAATTTTGTTAAAAATCTGCAGATTTATGCGGAATGATTTTGGGAGTATCATAACTAAAATCTTAATAAATGAAATAAAAGTAATACATTTAAAAATTTTATTTATTGTTTGGTAAACAAAGCAACTCTCTCATATGAAATATCTGCTAAAAGACAGAAAATATTACTTTACAAACTGTATTGTAAATAAATCATATTAGTTTTTTCACATTAGTCAGTAATATTACTGAAATTAGTTTAAAAACTGAATAAATTTAAATGTACACACATTTACATGAGTAAATAAACAGAATCAATGATGGGCTAAAAATCTGCAGAATTCTGTGCGTGCAGATTTTGTGTGGGCCTAGCTATTGGTGAATTAGATGAACTAAATTGGCCATAGTGAGTGTGTGTGTGTGAGAGAGAAAGAATTCGTGTGTATGGGTGTTTCCCAGTACTGGGTTGCAGCTGGAAGGGCATCTACTGCTTAAAACATTTGCTGGAATAGTTGGCGGGACTAAGCTGAAAAAAATTTAAATAATAAAATACTTGAGGGCGAGTAAATGGTGAGAACATTTTCAGTTTTAGGTCAACTATACATTTAATTGTTGAGGCCACGTAAAAAAAAATTTAACATGTCAAGTTGAAGATTTAAAAAAAATATTTATCATTTATTTTATTCTAGTTTAGCCTCACTAAAAAGGATTTTTGTTATTTTTTTTAGGAATGAACAATACTGGAGTTTTGCTGATGTCCAATATTTTTACTTTTCACCTGATGAACTTAAATCCCCAAAAACACTGTGCATGACAGTCAAATTAGAAATGACGAAGAAATATATAATTACATATTCATATTAATTTAAATTCTTTGGTCATACCAATGCAAACAATGTATGCAAAATATGCATATAAAGAGCAATATTTCAAAATTTAACATCAGAGCTCACAAAATCTGGTAGCCCAAAGTCCCGATTGTTTTTTCAATCGGGCTACCAAAATCTCTCTACACCCATAGCTTTTGAAAGGGTAAAGTAAAAAATGAAATTGAAAATGATTTTCTTTTTAAAAGTTGAATTAATTCAAATTAATAATGTGTTTTACAAATGTTTGCACAAACAATCAACAACCCTGAAGCTCACAGCAGGTGTGTCCTTAAAGGTTTTCTCATTACTGTTAAAATGTAATTTCCCTAGAGGAAATCAATGGAGTTTTTACTTCTAGATCCTTTTCTGTGCCCTGCAGCCAAACTACTTTTAATTTTAGTTACACATTTGAGTAAAAACTGTCCATTTCACATTAGATTTCAGAGTCTGTTGCCAAAAGGCTATTTTAAATAAGCGTTATGTAACTTCAGTTAACAAAACAACACTTAAACAAGTGAACCATCTTCAGTCACTTAGCATGCAAACCTTCAGGGACTGCTTTACAAAGAAAAAACACATTAACTTCCAGAGGTTACTACAGTTCAATGGACTCACAGTGTTACTATTCTAAACCAGACACTAACAAACCTTCCAATATTTAGCATCTGCTTTATTCTAATCTTTGGCCTGTTGTCACTGAATCCATTTATCGATTAAGTGTGTTAAAATTAACCCGAAATGACCAGTTATGACATTTTCTCTTACACTATGCCAAGCCCCATTGCATCACATGTGCACTCAGGTTTCACAGACACTCCTTCACCAAGCCCACAAGATCTTCTACCTGCCATTGGCTGCCCTTTTAGAGCTAATCAGTGATTGGTTTAAATCTAGGGCACGACTCGATTAGACTTACTGACAGTTACATACGCACATGCAACCCTATGGAAGTTGATGGAGTATTAGGAATAACTACTGAAGGATAGATATATGTTAAATGTGCAACGTCTAAAGAAGGGATCACTTATTAAAACACAAAAATAATGCACTTTGTGACTACAAATCATTAGCTTAAATCTGCTGGAGTGTTTGAGTTGCTCACCAGATAAAGCTTCTTACAGTAAGTGAACAACACAAAAGACCAAAAGTCACTTGACTGTAAGCCCTTACATTAAGGGTTTAAATCTGATCGTCAGCCTCCCTTCTTGTGTATATATGTGCATATTGTATATATATATATATATATGTGTGTGTGTGTGTGTGTGCATTCAGGGGGTCATCAAGTTTGGTCTTTGTTCAGATTATGTAAGAGTTCTTCATGCACAAAGAGGCGGTCCTGCCAGTTTTGCTTCTCTCACACCATTGGGAACTTCCCTTTTTCTCTTTTATAGAGACTGTTACAAATGCCAGACAACCTGAGCACTTCTTACATGCTAATCAAGATCCCATTCTCCTTACTCTGCTTAACCCAGATTCGGGTTTAAAGAGAATACAGTATTTTGTCAGCGAGTGCGTATTGACTTTGGAACACTCTGTTCTTCTGCATCTGTTAAAACAGATGTTTGGAGCACTGACCTTGCATGAGTTGAACTCTCCTGGCTTGCTGAGTAATGACTGAAGTGAACCGTGCAGTTAATTCCATTCTTTCTAATTATTTATAGCCTGGCTAGCATGGCTCAATAATCTGTTTCTATTCTGGTTGGACGCGTCTCCGCCAGGGACAAATATTCTTGGATGTTAAGTATAGAATGTCATTCACTCATCACTCAGCTTCTCAACATGTGGCCCAGACCGCTGATCACGCACAGATCACCCGTCCGAGCAGTGTGATTACATACGTGCCAACTTTTACTCTGACAGTTCAGGATGTGAGTTGCAGCATAAAGGTGTTTCCTCAATTATGGGCACTTTTGATACTGTGGACTTTGCCTGCAGACAATCTCCAACCCTTTATACACACGCACCACAGGAGACCGATCAATGTTTTATAAACATTGTGACAATGATGTAATTTCTACCTAATCTAAAATTATGAGTTGTGTTTGATAGTGATGGCATTGAAATGAGGATTGTAAACATTGTTAACTGAGATAAAACTGCAGGTTTTAAAGCTTATTTTACCACTAATCTACATTTGAATATTTAAAAATTAAACAACAGAACAAGCTCAGGAGTATAAAAACACAAGAATGTAAAACCAAAGACACAGGTGAGCACAATCAATGAGAAATGTAAGTACTTCTAGTCCTTAATAACCATGGAAACATAAAGAGTAGGGATGGGCGGATCGATCCTGAAGTATCGATATTTTCGATACTGGAAATGTATCAAAAGGATCGATCCTTAAGTAAAAGTATCGATCTTTTCTGGGGGTTTTCTTACTAAGTAAAATATCTCATTAATTATAGCGCCACGTATTATATAAATATTTACTTAAATAGGAACACGAATGGGAACTATAATATCCTTCTGCTGTATCTCCGCTAGGGCGCCACGGTGGCCTAGTGGTTAGCACGTTTACCTCACAGCAAGAAGGTCGCTGGTTCGAGCCCTGGCTGGGTCAGTTGGCATTTCTGAGTGGAGTTTGCATGTTCTCCCCGTGTTCACGTGGGTTTCCTCCGGGTGCTCCGGTTTCCCCCACAAGTCCAAAGACATGTGGTATAGGTGAATTGGGTAGGCTAAATTGTCCATATAGTATATGAGTGTGAATGTGTGTGTGTGTGTGTGGATGTTTCCCAAAAATATGCTGGATAAGTTGGCGGTTGATTCGGCTGTGGCGACCCCGGATTAATAAAGAAAAGAAAATGAATAAATGAATGAATGTATCTCCGCTAATGGGTCAGCGTACAGACACCACACACACACACACACACACACACACACACACACACACACACACACCCAGCGCAGGTTGTAAAACTTTGGCAGAATCCTTTAAGAAATCCGGTCATTGTCCAGCTAACCAAGTGGAAATTATTTTACAAAAAGTGGAGTAGAGTTCAATACAGACAGCCAGTTTATATTAGGTTTATATGATATCTGTTCATATGAACACACAGATGCACACACTGTAAATATAATATGCTGAGGTGGAATCATTATATATGATTCTTTGTAATATTAATATGCCAAAGCTGAGGGGGAATCCTACTCTAAACTCTGTCATTTATGTAATTTGCTTAAATTGGCATATATCAGATTTCTGTTACATTTCACAGGGTTCAGAATAATAGACTGTAGACCACTCAAGTAAAGACTAAGTAGTTTAGTTTAAATAGTTTTAAATAAACTTGTTTATCAAATAAAATACAAAGTTTAGGTACACATAATAACTGGGAAAGATGTACTTTTTTAATTAAACAAGGTTTCTGCAGTGTATTATTGTTCGTCATATATGGTGCCATGCAATTATAGTTCTGTTATTTAAATAAATGTAAAAAGGAATCATGAGTTTTGTGTTTAATTGAATAATAATAATAATAATGGTGATGATAATAATAATTATAATATTATAATAATTATTATATTATAAGAATAATTATAATAAAGGTGATAACCATTTTTTAATCGCTATAAAATATTTAATTAAAGTATTGGTATCGCCAGTACTGTCTCTATCTTTAATTGCATTTTTGATAGTTCACATGGAGTTGATAACGATATAGTTTTAAATGCTGAACTCTTAAATAAAAATAGTAAATGTATAATGCAGCCATGTACGATACAACTGATTGTTTACCTAATGACAAGCATTGACTCGCTCCTTCAGATTAGATTCAATCACGTGAAGGAGTCAGATCAACCCCTTCTGAGGACAAACTATTTAGTCTATGAGGACACAGGCCAAGAAACAGAAAGAAACTGTTCTCTTTAAATAGATATACATATCTTTAATAGCATTTAAGCTTTTGGATGGTCTAGCAGTATGTAATGTTACAAAAGCTTTAATAAATAAATAAATATCACCATATCATTTATTTTATTATTTATTTTATTATTATTATCATTTTTTGCTGAAAATGACAAAACAATTCTTTTGTGTGTGTGTGTGTGTGTGTGTGTGTGTGTGATTGAAAACCAGTGTTATTCTACCAAATATTGATTTGATTTAAAAAATTGGTAGTGTTGTCTAAAAATAAATATAAACATATCTGAAAACATGTCAAAAAATGCTTTAAATTACCAAATCTTTCCTTAAAATTTGGATTTAATTGGTAGTTTACAGAATAAAACTCACACAACTACAACTATAAATTGTAAGTCCAGACAAAATGATTATTGTCCATAGGTCTCTTAATTCTTTCCATACCAGTGTGTGTGTGAGCTTGCTTATGCGGTTTATGAGGACACAAATTTGTATATTGGCATGGGTATGACCTAGTATTACGATGTTTTAATGTGGTTTATAAGGACACACCTTGTGTCCTCATAATTTAAGACTGTTTAAAATCATACCTAACAGGGTTTACATCAAAAGTTTGCCACAGGTTATCTGTGAGGGTTTGGTTTAGGAGTAAGGCCTTATAATAAGCGGGTTTTTTTACAGTATGAAATACATTACACCTATGGAGTGTCCTCTTAAATCACAAAAGCCAATCTCTGTGCATATGTGTGTGTGTGCACGCATGTGTGTACAAGAAATATATTCTCCAAAATCCCAGGAAGCAGTAATCATGAAAAATGTACTTAAAGTGTTTTCCAGGGAACTAACAGATATTGATAACTGATAGTCTTACATGAAGTCAGACCTGCGTGAGTTGAAGATTTCTGGGTGGAGGGAAGCAAGCGGTTGTAAATGTTCCAGCTGAGAGCCACACCTACAGCATTATGTAACCTCAGCTGCCTTGAACAGTCAAACAGCCACACGTTGCTCACGAAGCAGCCAGACTTATCATATACGGTCTGCATGAGCCGATCATCTAGAGTGAAACACGAGCTGCAGGCCCTGATGAATCCTCAGCTGGATTACTGCATGTCTAGTTGATTTTATTCACATACAGTCTCTACAGCTGCAGTGCAGTACAAAGAGTGCAAACAGTGCATGATAAGATATAGCTTGCGTTCAGGGTAATGTCAATATTAGAAGTTTGCGGGGTCGCCGAGCACTTATTCTTTGCTGACTGTTTGTTGACACACACCTTTACGTTTCTCTGCAGGCAGTTTCCTGTGACAGATAGAGGAAGCGCTTGCACTTCAGCCGTGCAGAAAGATACCAGTCGACAGGGAGATATTGTGACCTAACATCAGCAGTCTAAAGGTCATTATGTAAGTGCTTTAAATACGAGCATCTTATTTAGTTTAATGATATAATGAATGGAAAAAAATCATGGACATAAAATAAAAGTCAACCCAGGCTCATTCTGAAAACGTACCGCTATGTGGGGTTTATTTATAAACTAATTTCGAGAGGATCACGTGCTTATGATTGAACACAGCTGGTGCCACATCAGCTCTGCATATTGCACCAATCAGACGAATCCTGACACACTATAAATTACCAGAGCTTTCAGAGCAGGTCATCTTCGTCTTGAAGAATCCCCCCTTCCACCCCAACTCCTCCCCTTCTCTGATAGGGCAGCACGGTGGCCCAGTGGTTAGCACTGTTGCCTCACAGCAAGAACGCCGCTGGTTCTGTTATCCCCGAGCCAGTCTGCGTTTCTGTGTGGAGTTTGCATGTTCTCCCTGTGTTTGTGTGGGTTTTCCCTGCGTTCTCCGGTTTCCTCCCACCGTCCAAAAAACATACTTCATAAGTAAATTGACTACTTTTTAAATAGTATCTTAAAGCAACTCTAGTCAGATATATCTCAGCACATTCACAAGCGGGGGGAGTTCTCGAGACTTACCTGAGCTCAAACTCTCCTCTCGCCCTTTAAACGGGAGGGAGCCCCGGGCTCAAGGATATTCTGAGCTCAGGGCTCTCTCCTGGGACAGCATGTCAAATACGCTTTATTATCAATCATCAGCTAAGTGTGAACTCTTGAAATACATTTCTGTAGAGCGCCAAATATGCATGAGGTACGTTTTTTTGCAGTTTTTGTTTTTGTGAATCCACCAGAGGCCGCTGTGTGTGCTTTTTCAGATCTCAAATTTCCCTCGCGAGTGCCATTTGCGCCTGCTGTTCTCACGTAAATCCAACAGAGGTCGCTACTGACTGACTGAATGAATGACTGACCGATTGACTGACCCACCTTCCTTTATCCCTAAACCCAACCAATAGTGTTTTCAACATTCATCATTTAGTCTATGTATTAACTTGTGTAAATGTGTGTAAATTTATATTTAATCAGTTTTCAAATTAATTTCACTAATATTAAAATGTTCATCTGATTTATTTACAACACAGTTAGTAAAGTAATATTTTCAGTCTTTTGTTAGTTATATGAGAGACTTGCTTTGCTTGGTTACCAAATAAGTGGATCTAATTGGATTTGCACTATAAACATTAAATAAAAGCTGGAAGTATTACTTAAAATCATTCCAAATAAATCTGCAGATGTTTTACAAAATTGTCCCTCAGAAATAGCAAAAAATGTCCACAGATTCTGTCAGGCCCTACTGATCACCCACTTCCCTAAACCAAACCGACAGTTTTAAAAAGCAATCCACAAAAAGAAAAGCCCTCACTGGATTTTTACTACTTTTTTAGATTTTACCACATTCTCACCCTGTTATTTACTTGTTTGGCTTTTGTTTTTGCTGTCTTACCTGCTTTCTGGAACTGTTCTTCAACAGACTCGAACCCCGTTGCTGTGGTCAACTTGTCTCTGCATCTCAAGTCTGCCGACATACATGGCGAGCTAATGGACAAACTGGTAACAGTGGAAAAGCAGTTCATACAGAGGTGAGTGGTCAGCTAGTATGCACAAAAAGAGACGCCGTCATACCGGCCCGTAGTGTTTATTTTAAAGATGAAATGCTGCCATACATATTTCTGGATACATAATTTGCGATCTCCAGGAAATGTATATAGGGCTACGTTTTCAGAAAGAGCCTATGTTAATAAAAATATATAATAAATTTGCAACAGTAGTGTTGTTACAGATAATACTTGAAAAAAAAATGCTAAAATTTCTAAAAATAAATGTTATCATAAAAATAAAACAAAACTAACAAAAGAGCATGGCAACAATCATAAACATAAAGCTGAAAATATAAAAATAAAGCTAAATAGAATAAAATAAAATGAACAAATGCACAAAACACACAACAAAAATGCCTTAATTATTACATTCATATATAACAAATAAAGCTAAACAGATTTTAAAAAATGGGTTTTTTAGCTGCAACTTTAATCTGAAAACTCAAAAATATGAACAAAATTAATATGTACTAAAATAGAAAGTAACAATAGTCATTCCTTCATTTTCCTTCAGCTTATTGCCTTATTTATTAAGGGTTACCACAGCGGAATGAACCACCAACTTTTTCAGCATATATTTTATGCAGCGGAAGCCCTACCAGACACAACCCAGTACTGGGAAACATCCATAAACACTTATTCACACACACACACACACACTCATACACTTCGGCCAATTTAGTTTATTCAATTCCCCTATAGTGCATGTCTTTGGACTGTGGGCAAACATACAAACTCCACACAGAAATTATAAATATCTAAAAAGACAGTGCTAACCACTGAGCCACCATGCTATTCCTAGTAACAATATTAAATGAATGATTAAAACACTGCTGTTACATCTAAAGTCATGATCTTTTTTTTTAACTAGGAGGAAATAGGCTTCCATAGAACATAATGTTAATGACTTTCACGTGAAGCATGGTGTGATATAGAGTTAGTGCAAAAAATAAAAGCAGATAAGTATTTATTATGAGTTACAAACTGGAAATTGGCTTCCACTGAAACCAGCATATGTGTATTGTAAAACGAGATTAGGCGTTACACTTAAGACTTTCTCAACCAACTCTCATTTTACACAAACGTCTTCAGGAAAAGGACGCAGTAAAAGGAACTATTGCTCAGAAACTATTGCTTTATTGCATCTTTATGCAATCACTTCTTTCTTGCTCTTTCAGGGACAATTTGCTAATAGACATATTGCCACACGAGCCACTGTCATGCATCTCCTAAAAATCACAACAGATAAACTGGACAATAAGGCATATCGTGAGAGCTTGGCCGCAAGAACGGACAGCTTGTTCACGAAGAGAGGCAGAGATTGGTAATGCAGTAATGGAGCACACAGGCTTTTCATTATACAACACAAGGCTTGGTATTGTGAGGCTGAATGGGGTGAGCATCTCCTTACCCAAACCAGCTGATCATCCCACCATAGCACCACTAACAGCTGTCAGCCAAAACCATCACATTCAGAAATACATTCAGAAATTAACCAGAAACCAGGCTCACTGGAAATACATTGCTCTGGGTGCATATTGTCGCACGTTCCAGTTGACAAATCCACTAGAGGGCGCTGTCAACATTTTTTGTGATTTTAAAATGTGTTTTGTTGTATGTTTCAGATAAGCATCCTCCTTGTAGACATTAGTTATGGCCGATCGCCAACAGTGGTGGAAAGAGTACTGAAAAATCCTACTCAAGTAAAAGTACCATTACTTGCCCAAAAATGTAGTGCGAGTAAAAGTAAAAAGTAAAATCTATAGTAAATAATACTCAAAGTATAAGTAAAAAGAAGACCTTTTAAAAGTACTCAAGAGTAGTGAGTAGTGAGTATTACACTGTAAAAAAGTTGATGTGTTTACAGAATGTTACGTTTACAAACAACATGCAGTGTATTTAGGGATCTTCCTATTTTTGTTCGTTCCTTCCAACCTTCCTTCAGTTATTTGTTCTCTCCTTCCTTTCTTCATTCATTTGTTCCTTCCTGTTCACTCGTTCATTTGTTCATATTTTTGTTCCTTCCTACATTAGGTCCTTTTGTTCATTCCTTCGTTTGTTCGTTCCTTCCTTAGTTTGTTCAGTCCTTCCTTGAATTCTTCCTTCAATCATTTGGTCCTTCCTTTTTTCCTCCCTTCATTTGTTTGCTCATTCTTTCTTTCATATTTTTGTTCCTTCCTTCATTAGGTACTTTGTTCATTCGTTCCTTCCTTCTTTCCTTCCTTAGCTTGAGTCCTTCGTTGAATCCTTCCTTCATTTATTTGGTTCTTCGATCCTTCCTTCTATTCCTTGTTTGGTCCTACCTTTTATTCGGCCCTTCCTTCCATTCTTCATTTGTTCCATTTAGTGATTGTTTAAGGCTGTTTGGTGCGCTCAGTCATCATACAGTCGACATCCATAATTTTCAGTGACATGCAGTCTATGAAAAGTCTCTGGATCATTGCGTGTAAAGATTTTTGACATCATCTTGTTCATTTTTAATGTTTCCAAAAAGTTTCTCGCATTTATAAAGCGCCCAAGTCTTGAGGTTGTTCAGTATGATGCGATTTACTTTCTATGTGTGATTTAACTGGACAGGAATCACAGGACGGATTTTTTCTACTTTAGACAATGACCATAGACAAGAAAGAAATTAAGTAGTGACTGCTGGTGGAAGGAAAGTAATGGAGTAAAAGTACCGATACTGCACTAATAGTGTACTCAAGGGAAAGTAAAAGTCCAGTAAATTACAATTCCTGAGAAAAACTACTCAATTACAGTAGTTTGAGTATTTGTAATTAGTTACTTTACACCACTGATCACCAAAAAATTGTTCTTTTGAACCGGATCTTCTAAGTGAATCGGTCAAACCAGTTCACTAAATTGAACTGAATCAATTGAAACAGTTCACGTGTCTACTAAGCAATTATCCACAAATGACTTACATTTTAACATCCCTGATACACTCTCTGACTTGAAATAAACAAAGAACAGTTTATAAATAGACAAAAAACGTTTACAGTACACTGAGATCAGATTTGAGAACTGGTAAACTGATAATACTGCGTATCAGTAATTCAGTGCTTGAACCAAACACAAACAGTACATTGACAGCCTGCTGTGACTGACACAGCGCCACAGTACCGTCTGAACCAAACTTGGACAATTGTTTAAACTCCGGCTTGGGTAAACAGGGATTAAATGAGAGGATCTCTAACTTGAAACTATTGTGGAAATTAAATAGTGAGTGAGTCATGCTTCATCTGGATTGCAAAACTTAATTGCAAGAAACTTTTAAGGTCATGGTGATGTTCTGACTGAAACTATGATTGCTGACTATATTTCAGGGGTGTCCACACTTGGTCCTGGAGGGCCGGTGTCCTGGACAGTTTAGCTCCAACCCTAATCAAACACACCTGAACCAACTAATCAAGCTCCTACTAGATATACTAGAAACCTCCGGGCAGGTGTGTAAAAGCAAGTTGGAGCTAAACTCAGCAGGACACTGGTTCTCCTGGACCGAGTTTGGACACCCCTGATATATTTGATATATTGAGTCCTATATTGGGAGGATTGTCATTACATTTTTGCGGATAATGTCCTTACGTTGTAGAGTAAAAGAATGGGTGATCTGTTTTTTTTGGACCGGGTCATTAACAGGATCTGTCTGAAAGATCTGGTTTGTGGAAAAGATCTGATGTTCCCAATCAGTACTAACACCTAAGCCAGGGGTGCCGAATCCTGTTCCTGGAGATCTTCTCATTGGTTCAGCTCCAACCCTGATCACAACTAAACCAACAATGTAGGATCTGACGAAGCACTTGGTAATTGCAGACAGGTGTATTTGATCAAGGTATAGGAAGGAAGATCTGCAGGAACAGGATTGGGCACCCCTGACCTAGACCATTGCTGCATCCCAATCCGCATACTATCTGTCCTAAATAGCATGTGAAAATAGAATTAGTATGTCCCAAATCGTAGTATGTTGAAAAGAGTAAGCCAAAAATTCCCGGATGGTTTACTGTTTCCGGTCAAATTTTTAAGTTTAGAAGCATCCATTCTCTGACTGCTGATATTGCCCACAGTTGGACGTGAATTCAATTAGAACTACAAAACCAGATGAAAAGTGTAAACAAACTACAAACATGATGGACGCATGAGACCGAGAAAGTAGAAAAAGTAGGCTTCGGTAAGACGTTTGTATGATTGTTAGTTAATACTTTATAGTTTAACAATAATAGATTGTTAGTTAGCCCACTGGAGAATATTTCATCTGCAACAACTATACTGAACTTATAAAGACGTGTTTGGACATTGACGTCTGAGTGCAGAATTATCCAAAGACCTGAGGAGATTTCTCTGCATGAAAGACTTGTGAATGGGAGATTATGATTGACAGGGCTCTTAACTAAACAACACAACGATCTGTTAACAAGGAAGTGTCCCAAAGCTTATACCCTTCTGTTACACACTCAAAAGTATATATTTTTCCTTCACAAAAAAGTACATACTTTTAAGGCCTAGTATAAGTATGCGAATTGGAACGCAGCACATATCTGTATTCGAAAAGCACTATTTGAGGCAGCAGCTGTTTCTAGTGGTGTCTGAAACCATAGATAATGCAACAGAGTTGTTGAGCCTAAGTGCATGAAACTCATGACCGCCACAGTCTACAATAGCAATTCTGACAGATTAAACATTTTCCCCACTTCAATATCCAGCATTCAGTGTAGAGTTCAGATACAATACAATTTGTGACGTGCACTTGCATTGCTTGGTTACATGTGATTAAATATCCAGTTTCAGCCACATCTCATTGGAGGGAGGGCGACACGGTGGCACAGTGGGTAGCATTGTCGCCTCACAGCAAGAATGTCGCTGGTTCGAGCCTCAGCTGGGTCAGTTGGCATTTCTGTGTGTCCTCCACGTGCTCCGGTTTCCCCCTTAAGTCCAAAGACAGGCGGTATAGGTGAACTGGGTAAGCTAAATTGTCCATAGTGTATAAGTGAATGAGAATGTATGGTTGTTTCCCGGTGATGGTTTGCAGCTGGAAGGGCATTCTCTGTGTAAAACATATGCTGGATAAGTTGGTGGTTCATTCCGCTGTGGCGACCCCAGATTAATAAAGGGACTAAGCTGAAAAGGAAATGAATGAATGAATGAATGAATCTCGTGAGAGGAGGGACACTTCAGACACTAGAGAGCATTTGATTGGTCAGAATATCTGATGTGAAGTTGAAGTGCGCTGTGAGAAACTGTAATATTCATTCATTCATTGTCCTTTGGCTTAGTCCCTTTATTCATCAGGGGTCGCCACAGGGGAATTTTACACAACGGATGTCTTTACAGCTGCAACCCAGTCCTGGGAAACATCCACACACATACACTGCAGCCAATTTAGTTTACTCAATTCACCTATAGTGCATATCTTTGGACTGTGGGGGAAATTGGAGCGAACACAGGGAGAACATGCAAACTCCACACAGAAATGACAACTGACCCTGCCTTGACTCGAACCAGCGATCTTATTGCTGTGAGGCAACAGTGCCAACCACTGAGCCACCGTGTCACCAAACATGATTTTTTTCTAGCATATATAGATGGTTCTTTTTAAGAGAGTCAGTGTCTTTCAGAGTAGTCTGACCTATAAATGCTAATGCGTCAGTAAGAGCACACCAAACATTGTCCCACGTCTCACTCGTGTAGTTCAGTGCCCTGGCATCACATTCATTTAGCAACGTTCCCTCGCGGGGGCCAAGATGCCCGGGAGCATGTAAAGGGCAGCTGTTAGATATCGTCCAGCAGACTGGATAAACCCGGCCAAGTCTGGATTGCACGATCACGTAGCCGCTACATGCACCGTGCATGCCATGTGGAAGAGGAGATCCAGCCAAAAGTTTTGAAACTGATTTATGCTTTTATGAGGCCCTTCGTGATTTATGATGGTTTTATCTATGTACTTGTCTACCACAGATGGATTTGACTTATATTTAGAGCACATAAAAAAAGAAAACCATATGTAGTATAAATATGGCTCAACACAAACTATTTATATTAAATCTAATAGACATCCAAGAATAGACCAAGACTAGACTAGTCATCA
>CAIGQQ010038995.1:1241144-1261144 GCA_903798035.1 Danio albolineatus
ATAGTTGTTAATTTTTTTGTATTTGATGACGTGTCTAGTTTTGGGCTTTTCTTTGATGCCTATTTGATGTTCACTGACAGCTCAAAGCCTTGCTTTAACAAAGCAGTTTAGACGTCTATTAGACATCTATTAGACTTCTTTAAAAAAATGCTTGCTGGGAGACTACGAAGAATGTAGATATAAATTGCTTTGCTGCAGGGTTGAATTCTCAGCATGAAAATTTGTCCAAGCAGAGATCAATGTCCTGTAATACAGTTTGAATGTGTAAAAAAACGGAAAATATCCATAAATCATCTAAATCAACGGATAACATTAGCCTCCACGTCATAACCTTTAAATTCTGTAGCATAGCTTTATCATTCATGTGTTTGTGCATGTGTGTACATGTTTCCCGGATGAATGAAAGGACATAAATGACTTGCTTTTGTCTGTTCGGTGCGCTACGGGTTGGTTTAGCCTTAATATCACATTTTAAGATAGCTGCAAATCCCTCATTTTGTTTTATGAAACATACAGATTTGTTTCTTTGACCGCCTGGCCCAGTTTGCGTGCCTCATGCTGACCTATTTCACTTGAATGGACAGATGGTCGGACTGCAGTTGGTCTGATATACCATAATGCTGCACTGTAGCCAAAGCAGACATTTTGATGTTTGGTATTACTGTGATTCTTGTGTTTGCTTTGGTGTATTCTTTGCTTCCACCCACATGAATTACTTCAAAGAATGGGCGCTACCGGGATTGTTTGGTCGGTTAGAACATTGTATTGTTCGTATTTCAGGGAACATTAAAATGGGAAAGAAGAAAAGCAACTGGTTGAGACAGGTTTTTGTTTTCAAAGTGTAAAAAGGGCTTATAAAATGGTAGAGAAATCCAATAAAAATATAAAATCAGGTCAGATTAAAGTTTTAAACTCTCATAACGCTTGAGAACTGAATATTAAGACTCTGTGTCTGATAGGAATAGATATACTTTTCTAATTAGATTAAAAGGTCAAGAACTGATCATCCAAGCCAGACACTCTTTATGTGTCTAATACACTTTGGACTGCTTGATTTGATAAGAATGATGTCACGTCTCGATGAACTGCCTGCATTATCATTTATGACTCCAATTTCAGCCAGTTCTTATGCAGTTTAAGGGAAGATAAAACACTGCAGGGGGAAGAATTTTAATGGAAACTCCATCTTCACCAAAGAAATAAAACACACACACAATTGTATTTGAATATATACACTGGAAAAAAAAATCATAGAGGATTCCTTGGATTTATTACATTTTAAGAGGTTGTAAACTATTTATTTGGGCTGAACTTAAATTAAGTTGAACATTACTAAATGTATATGTACATATATATATAGATATATGTATATATATACATATATATATATATACACACACACACACAAAGAGAGCACAATTGCCTGAGTTAGACGTAAACACAACTGCAGTATTTACTAGGGAAAAAACTGACTATCCTTCTAGCAGTACAATACATTAATGCATGTCACAAAGAGAGGAGACCAATAAAAACATCAGTGATGCACTTGCAAACACACACATTTAGATTATTATAATTGAATCCTTATAAATATAGTAGTATTATTGTTTTTAATTGCTATTTTATCCTAAAATGTTAAATGTAGTTTATTCGGATCTATTTTTTTTTATTGATATGTGAATCTAATACAGAATAATTTAGTTATACATATATATATATATATATATATATATATATATATTAAAAAAATGTCTTGTTCTTTTTTTTTTACTACTATCAGTTATGAGTACGGTGTTTATTACACATGCATGTTACTTTTTAAATGTAAACTTTATAAATGCTTTGGCAATACGTTTGTAATGCCAATAAAGCGAGAGACAGACTTTACATTCTGGAATTTAGTTTTCCTTCCCTCCCATCTAATCTGAACTGAATTTAATAAAGCTTGAAGGGAGAAGAGAAGGAGAGATAAAAAAAAAAAAAAACCTGCATATGACTTTGCAGAAGTACTTCTATAAAAACACAACATTTTGCTGGGCTACATGCAGTGGCTTTTTCCGCTTATTTGAGCTTTTAAAAATGAACTGAAAACGGTTCCTGAAATTATGGTCACAAGAGCACAAAGATCTGCTTCCAGGTTTATGACAGTGGTTACCTAATGGCTATATAGGGAATAGGATGATTAAATTAATCATTCAGAGTCCACTGTCTGGTTTAAATCTTGTGGCATAATATACGCAATTTAAAAAAAAAAAAAAAAAAAAAAAAAAAAAAAAAAACCACAAACAGGAAGAGAGGATCCCTTTAGGAGGACCACAAACATGAGAACACCTTTGTAAATGCATGCTCAAACCTGCCTTTGTAAAAAGCACACATTCCACACACACGCAGCGCTTACGAAACCAGATTAGCAGATACTTACTAACTCCATTCAGGATTATATATTTGACCCAGCCCTCGGTTAAACGCTGGCATCTTATTGCACATTGGAGAAGAGGAAACAGGAACGCAGAGAAGCTGTTTAAGTTAATGCTTTATTTAATAAGTCACTATATTACATTACAGCACAATATAAAACTTGAAATCTTTTTTTTTTCAGGACAAATCAAAAAGGAAATGAGAGACGATACAAAGTCATGTGGGCCCCATTCAAAATTCATACAATGCATGACAAGCACACATCTGAACAACAAGAGTGGGAAATCAAAACTGAAGGCACGCCATTTTCACATGGACAAGTGCACACAAGCAGCAGCAGCAGTGCGTAAAAATCCCCTCGTTAAAAGGCATCGGCTGACTAACGTGAAGAACTGAATTACCAGCATTCGCGTTCTTCTACAGCGTCAAATGACAGTGGACTTCCTGACGTGGCATAGAGAGATTTTAAAAACACAACCCAAAAACTACAGCCTAACTGGAATAGATGCACACTTGATGGTCAGTTAAAATAAAACCCTCATAGCCCTTCTAGTGGAAAACGTCCAGAAAGCACCGGAGACTGCCAAGACCAGCCACAGGACAACCAGTTTTGGCCAAGAAACCCTTTTGATGGCAGGAGGGGAATCTCGAGACCTTTAGGTCCTTCCACTTCCCAGTCCAACAGTTCACGAACCGTCCATATTAGCTCTAAATGGAGTCAATCCTATCGCAATAGGCTTCCCCCGCCGATTTCTCTCTTGTACCGATTCGTGAGGTGGTCTGCCTGAACTGTTAGTTTGGACAAAACAGAAAAGAGTCCATGGAGGTGATAGTGGAACTGGCCCTCTAGATCTGGGCCCTCCTCTACTGCTTCCCCCTTCATCTGCAGTGGCTCTTCTTGCTTTACAGCCATTTCTAGAAAGCTGGTGCCACCGGCCATCTCCCGCTTCAGAAGGCCCCACTCCATGTCGTTCTTGATGGACTTGAGGAGCAGGTAGTGCTCGTACATGTCCCGCTGTTTGTTTGGGAACGAGGGCTCGTTGTTGTTGTGGCTAACAGATGCTTGGCTCTCCTGCTCTTCCAGAGGGACATCCCGCAGAAGGTTTGGCACCATGATGGTTTCGTCCATGTTGTTGGCTGCGGCGATGAACCGGTTCATGACGTTGAGCAGCGAGTGCTTGTTGCAATGGCTGTCGTTGCTGAGCTGCATCATGGCAAAGCTGCAATTAAAGCAAAACAATCAGTTTGGGCTGTACTTTCACAACCAATAGTCAGCAACTATTAAATCAGTAAGGAAGTTGCAGCATCACTTGGTTCCTTGACAAGGCTTGCATTCACACAGCCACCTGACGGCACGCTTTAAGGATGTGCGTTTTTTTGTGGTTGGCTCGTTTAGTTTTTGCAGTAATGATCCATACTCGAACTTACAAAATTAGTTTAATCATTTTGAAAAAGAGAATTTGTTGCATACACTTGCTGTTACAGGGCCAAGTTCTCAAACCAGCTCCATTTGATTGGTTCAATGAGTTCATCCGAATTCAAAGCGACTCAAGTCTAAAATGGTTCAACTGAGTTCGCTAAGCCGAATGATTCATTTATTTAAAAAAAAAAAAAAAAGTTATGCTTACAAGTCTGTGTCCAGACACCATTGCATTTCCTCGTGGTGCAAAGGTAAGATGCACCAACAATATTAAAAGGCGATGTGAAGGTGTAATGAATCGACTGGGCGATTATTTTAAAAGTTATGAAAAAAAAGCTGCAGCATGACTAGCTTGACAAGCTAGCACGGCAACATAACGCTACATGCTTAAACCTTTCTCAAGCCATTTATAAAATCACGTTTCACAGAGTTAGTGGTTTTTAACTCATTCGTTTGTTAGCAGCCATGTTAAATGGCGTTAATTTGAGCCTAAAAATGGATTAACTATTACATTTCAGTAGAAAAGCGACTACATTATCGTTAACAGACAACACTTAAGTCCACTTAACTACCTAACGTTAGATTTCACCGTTCAATCCGCTCACGCTCAGCTTCATACAGACCCAGATTTAAAATGGTTAATACGAACCACTGTGAAGAGCCAACTAAGTAATAATAAAAAGACTCGTTCACAACTCGTCAATGACACTTCACATCGTCGTGGCGAAAAAAATAAATAAATCAGTCTGTTTCCACAAACACAAAAACACATCATTTAAAACGACGTCTAAAAATATGCAACAAAGCTAGCTAACTGTTCAGTATAACGCCGATAAATGTGCAGAAAAGCCCTTACAATGCACACGAGACAGGCGTTACGTAACCTTGAGGTGGCAATGGAAAAACCGTTAAATCTATAAAGGTTTAGACTGAAAAGACTAACCTGGATGAAAGTTTGCACCGGCCCGAAATCAAACCACAAAGGATTGAACAAGCTGCTAAAGCTTCTGTAGACTCAGCAGAGAAGAAAGATCCCTTCTTCTGCTAGCTCAGGCGGAGACCGACAAAATTTATACGGTTGACGTCATAGAGCGAATCATCATGTCCAATGATATTCAGCAATGGACGTGATTGACAGGCCATTGAGCCAATAGAACATAAGCATGTTGTCCGCATTCATGTCTGCCGGTATCTTTTGTATTATACAATCTCTACTGAAGAAGGCGAGTTGAAGATGCCATCTTCCCCAACTTTTACTCGTCTCTTTCGGTTAACAATACACTCCTACTTGTGATGACTGATGAAAAGAGGGATAACCTTAAAATATATTTTAATCTAATAATGTCCAGTATATGGTAGTTCGTGCGCCGTCAATGAAACGGCGAGGATACTTCCACAAATCTGATGAAAATAATTGTTCTGTATAATCATAGCTGACGGTAATATCTTTATATAGGGCAGATGTTTGCCGGGCCTTCGGAGTACCTATTTATAAATGAATCAACAGCGCCACCCGGTGGTTGCACATCTGAATCATATGCTCATATAAAACAGTTTATTATTATTCCTATGCATTTTACAGTTGCACACAAACAAAAAAAGGATGCTGACAATGTTGTCTTCACAAAAACATAAACATGTACATGCCCAAACAGTAAATCCATATGCTGACTGAGGGTCTCATGATAAAAATGAATGAGCATGAATATGCTGGAGTGACAAAAGCGTAAAAGAATAATAGTCTCAAACGTAATCTGGATTACATACGAATCGCCTGATTTTCCTCACAAGCGTAAGGATGTACTTAAATACTTCTCAACCTCTGCATGTATAATGTCGATAGCTTTGTATGTACATGTTAAATATTGTAACCTGATCAGCCTGGGCAACAACTTAATTCACAGTTCACAGATAAAGACACACTACAGATGTTCTGTTGAGCCATGACATCCAAAGCCTTCTAATTAACAGTATCGCTGCTACATTAATAAACACCGCACAGAAATCGCAAATCATTTTCACAGAAGCAGAAATGGACGTGATGTATTAAAACTAGCTCTTGAACTGGCGACGATACAAACAGAAGTCCATATGTAACAAGTAGAGTGGATAAAATGAACATCAAGTCACTCTGGAAAAAATATTTGGCAAATTTTGAACTTTAAGGTGGCGTGACGCAAGAAAAAAAACGAGAGTAGACAAAGTTTTGGCATGTGTTAATCCCTGTTAAACAAAAGAATAGGTATACAGTGTGATGTTTACTGCATAACTGCCTGTTTAACATTGGCTAAAGCTTAAGCACTGACTCCAAACTTCTGTGTATTTAATTTGTTTCATTTAGACTCCGGAAAAACAAAAGCAAAATGACTTAATCCCTTCAGAATGGGTCAATTCCCTTCAATGTATTTACCAACAAGAAATACTCATTAAAAAGCAGTCAGAAATTCTCTAAAATGAAATGTTCAGCTAAGGCGTACATAAGAAAGACAACAATAACAACACTGAAACTACATGGTTTCCCTTTGTGTCAGGTTCAGCCTTCTGTGATCATCAGATGATAGCCTGTAATTAAAGAGAAGTGAGAGTAAGAGCCCATAGCAATGTGTTTTCATCAATAACATACATAAGTTATATGAAAGTGAAGGGAATAAGAAAGAAAATATACCCGTGGTGGAGAATCACTACACCATTTCATATTGGTTGTTGGTGATATAGCGAGACAGGCAGCAGGCTAAGAATATCCCAATGACCTGAGGAGGAGTTGAATGATTAATAACATATAATCAATATATAGGCTAATACAGTGCAAACGTTTAACAGAATGCTCTTTAACTTCTTTAGTGAACAAACAAACTGTGGACACAATGACTTGTACGCTTAACAAACACTGTGATTTTACAGATGGATTAAATAAAGCACAATAAAAAAATGAATGATCGAATGTCCTTTAGAGCATTGAGCGACACGGTAAGAAGGTCGCTGGTTCGAGCCAGGCTGGGTCAGTTGGCATTTCTGTGTGGAGTTTGCATGTTCTCTTCCTGTTGGTGTGGGTTTCCTCTGGGTGCTCCGGTTTCCCCCACAAGTCCAAAGACTTATGCTATAGGTGACTATAGTGTATGAGTGTGTGTGGGCATCACGGTGGCTCAGCGGGTAGCACAATCGCCTCACAGCAAGAAGGTTGCTGGTTCAAGCCTCAGCTGGGTCAGTTGGCATTTCTGTGTGGAGTTTGCATGTTCTCCTCATGTTGGCGTGGGTTTCCTACGCGTGCTCCGGTTTCCCCCACAAGTCCAAAGACATGCGCTATGGGTGACTTGGGTAAGCTAAATTGTATGTAGTGTACGTGTGTGGATGTTTCTCAGTAATGGGTTGCAGCTGGAAGGGCATCCGCTGTATAAAACATATGCTGGATAAGTTGGCGGTTCATTCCGCTGTGGAGACCCCTGATGAATAAAGGGACTAAGCCATATGAAAATGAATGAATGTATGAGTTTGTGTGTGTGAGAGTGTGTATGGCTGTTTCCCAGTACTGAGTTGCAGCTGAAAAGGCATCCGCTGTGTAAAACATATGCTAGATAAGTTGGCGGTTCATTCCGCTGTGGTGACCCCTGATGAATAAAGGGACTAAGCCGAATGAAAATGAATGAATGAATGTTTGAAGAAATAATACCAATGTTTTAATTTCAGAGGCATTAGGAAATCAATATTTGGTGGAATAATCCACATGAAAACATTTGTTTTTAATGACCAAATCTAATTTTCTGAAGAAGAAGAAGAAAAAAAAACTCTTATTAATATTTTTTATTTGAAAATTGAAAGAACAACAAATCTATTATCAACTCAAACCTATAACTTATAGATCCAGTAAAACCTAAACCTATTTTCAAACGGTCTATTAATATTTATTTTATATAATATTTAGGTTTCACATTATGTACAGTGGGGAAAAAAAGTCATGTTTTTTCTGTGAAAACAATTCTAAAAGAGCTGTTGACATGGAATTGAACCAGATTTTGTGTAACAAAAAAAAAACGGAAAGAAAAAAAAATTGTTGTGTGGAATAACAATGAAATGACAAGGAGAAAGTGCTGAACTATTGAAATATATTTAATACTTCATATAAAAGGCTTTTTTGGTGATGGCAGCTTAAAGACGTCTCTCATATGGGGAATGAAGTCACATGCATTGCTCAGGTGTGAGTTTTTCACAGACTTTAACAGAGTAAAAATCTTGATGGTTCTGTGGGTCTCGTCTTTCAAATCTGATCTTTATTTTGTATTATCTACTGGATTAAAGTCTGGTGATTGGCTGGATTTTCTTTCTCTGAAGGATTTGAGAGTTTCATTGACTGTGTTTTGAGTCATTGTCTTGCAAAATTATCCACCCTGGTATCGTCTTCATCATTTTGATAATGTAGATATTGGACTGAAGCAGCTAATATTAATTTTACACTGACGAAGGGCAGAGGGTGGCTGAAGAACTACTGAGAGATTTCAGCTGCTGTCTGGGCTTCCACTGCCCACTGCCTCCTCCCGTTCTTCATGTGTTCAATACTATTTCCCTGTGTCATTTCATTTTATTACACATAACTTAATTTGTGAACTAATGAATAAATATATTTTTTAATATATGGACTTCTTTGGTTGTTACCAACATCTGCAGAACATTTTAAGACAAAAGCACATTTAGAAATATTGTTCTGGGAAAAATGGTGGTGTTCAATATTTATTTCCCCCACTGTATATATATGGCAATGATACGAAGCCATTCAACTTAAAAAGGCAGAGAATTGTTTTGTTGAATTACACAGCAGATTGTTTTTTTAAAATAATGCATATAAAAATACCTGGAAGAACGCAATTCCAAAAGAAATTCCAGCAATAATTCCCAGATTGGCCTCCATGGTTGTGGTCATCAAAGAGAAACAGCCCTACAAGAGGAGAAATTTGTTTTCCACAATTACAAATGAGCCTTATGGTTCTGTTGATTTGTGAGTGTTCAGAAACTGAAGTTCTAACCTGTTGATAAACCACAGATGCAACCGTTTTGAGATCCTTGAGTTCTGCAGAAGTGCAGTTTACGCCAGCAGTCACGTTACAGCAGCTTTTGGGGATTCCCTCTTTTTCAAAGTATGGTGTATTTGTCCAGCTCGTGTAGTTCTTCTCTCCACAACATTGCAGCTAGAAAGTATGAAATAAATATTTATTTATTATTTATTTATGGTTTAATGCCAAATCAGCAGCTTTGCTTATATTCATGGTAACAATTGTAGTAAATATATAAAACATTTGAATTCAATATAGAATTTACAATCAGGACCGTTTCAAAATCATTAATTGTACAAAACAAATACAAATAACAACACAGATAAAAAGTTATAAGTTGATTCAATTTTATCAAAGCTGAATATTCTAAAATGACCCTTTTAAACATTTTCCTTAAAATATTTCCTGGATAAAAATGTTCTCTAATTTCAGTCTCATTTAAAACTGAACATTGTATTAAAGGGCACCTACTCTAGCTCTTTCAGCTCAAAATACCTATCAGATTATTTATGTAATGTACAATCTGCCCACTTTGGTGTCTGAGGCTTTAAATCCAAATGAGCTACTTCTTCCCACCCTACCGCTTCAACGCACATGTCTGTTTCTCCTGTGTTACAGCAGATAAACAGCCGTCAGTGATAGAGACAGACTAAAGATAAAGCTGAAATAAGATCACTAGTCAAAAATACAGTAAAATACCTAAATGCAGTAAGGTCACTAGTCAAAAATAAAGTAGGTTTATTTGATGTATTTGTGGTGGAGTCTGTTCAAGCCTCACTGAAATGATGAGTCACACACAAATGCTGTTTGCAGTACACCCACACAGACACACCCACACACACATATGCGCATGTACTCACTCCATGCGGCCATGGTGATTTTAGCAGTTAAGAATAAAATAGCGATTTTACTGTCTTTATTACAAACATGCTCTGTTTTAAAAACCTTTTAAGCTAGAGCTTGAGGTGCAGTTGATCAGAGAGAGTAACAGTTTGAACCCGTTAATCAATTTGGTGGGCGGGGAAAACCACACTCCAACATCATGTTGCGGTGAGCCTCAAAATCTCTGGGATTTGGATCCTATTTTAACGTCAGTAAAAAAAAAAAAAAGAGAGACTTCTTGTGTTTCTATCACTTCAATATTACTGTGGACACACTCTACCTATACACAGTTCTCTCCAAACAGCTTACAAATGTTGACTTTTATCATAGGTGCCCTTTGAGATATGTTTTATTGTCAAAATATTCCTACACAAGTCACAAATAAGTTTTTCTTCCCCTTTCAATATAAATGCGTGTGTAAGTCTTGTATGCAATAAATACAGTACAATTCTTTAAATAACATGAAGCAAATGAGTGAGGTTTGGTGTAACCCTCAGATTTTGTACTGATTCTGCTAAAACAAACCCATGCTTACCGTTCTCTGGATCCGGTCCAGATCTTCGTCCTCTTTACCATTGTATTTCTGTTCAGCACTTCGGTAGGCATCCTGAAGCACTGATTTTATCTAAATTAAAAGAACAAACATTATTTGGCTGGAGACAGTGGATGACGTGAGAAAAACAATATGTAAAAGTTCAAATAAATTGAATTACCTCATGTCTGAAAATGAATCCGGATATACCTGCCACCAGTTCAGCTAAGAACACAAGCACCAGGAACATGGCATACTACAGCAGGAGAGAAAAGGGAAAAAGGCAATCTTTTATATATATTATAATATTCACATTCATTCATTCATTCATTCATTTTCTTTTCGGCTTAGTCCTTTTATTAATCTGAAGTCACCACAGCGGAATGAACCACCAATTTATCCAGCACGTTTTATACAGCGGATGCCCTTCCAGCCACAACCCATCTCTGGGAAACATCCATATACACTAATTCACACTCATACACTACCCAATCCACCTATACCACATGTCTTTTGGACTTGTGGGGGAAACTGGAGCACCCGGAGGAAACCCACGCAACCACGGGGAGAACGTGCAAACTCCACACAGAAATACCCAGCCGAGGCTCGAACCAGCGACCTTCTTGCTGTGAGGCGAATGTGCTACCCACTACGCCACCGTAGCGCCCGATAATATTCAGTATTTAAATCTTAAAAGTATTGAAATATTCCGAATTTAGGGAAAATGTCTATCTGTAACATTCTGAGGTCAAAAAAATACTACATTAGCTATTTAACTATTTATTCATTTTATATGAGGCTTGAAATTTTTGTACAGTTCTGTTATTTATGTTAAACACAAAAAATAAATCAATAAATTTTTAAAATCTAGTCCATCATAAAAAGAAATTCCTACAAAATTGATAGTATATGCATATAATTATAAAGTATCAATAAAATCACAAACAAACATGAAAATGACAAACAAAAGCAAAATATTCCAAAAACAATTAAAGCTATTAATGATTCAGACAGGCACTTGCTGGTAATTACCACTTTTCTGGATTAATTCATGACAAAACCAACCAAGGCACCAGCACAAAAGCACAGACAGAAAAATAAGGTTTAATACTATTATTTTTATTATTTACAAAATAAAAAATAAATATTGCACACCCCTTTGTCAAAGAATTTTTAAAGCATGGCACACATTTGAGACGATCAAATATGCATATTACGTGCATTTTTACATTACTGGTCCATTTTGTGTCACATAAAAGTATTTGTGTCTTTTTAAATAGGACCAATTTTAAAAAATGTGCTGTAACTAATTTAACTTGTTTCATTTCATCACTCTTAGTGTTGTGAGGTCTCTAGAACTGACCAGTTTCAGCATCCATGGACTTCCACGGCAGGTCGCGAAGCAGCCGAACAGCCCGAAGATGATGATGACGGCTCCGGTCCCGATGAGGACATATGGAGCGTTGGTGCCCTGTTCTGATTTCACAAGGAGGTCAAACTCCAAATTAACCTTTCCCCAGACTCCCACGGCCAACAGGATCACCCCTGTGAACTACACACAGAGGTAAGAACTCTCAGACATATTCCATGTGCTTATGGATTTGCCTGGGGGATTACAGCACTTTGTGTCGCCCGTCCTGAATCTTGATAACAGCCTTGCAAACCTTGTAATTACACTTCAGCTTCAAAACTCGGATAGTTTAGAGCATTGAAAA
Organism: Danio albolineatus; assembly: GCA_903798035.1. Lineage (NCBI taxonomy): Eukaryota > Metazoa > Chordata > Actinopteri > Cypriniformes > Danionidae > Danio > Danio albolineatus. The sequence goes on from CAIGQQ010038995.1 coordinate 1,253,154, forward strand.
AACAATCTGGGAATGCTCAAGTTATCAGGGAACTCTAGTGAACAAACATAAGCCTTGACCTATTTAGAAACTGGTCAAAATAAATACAAGCCGAGTCTGTTTTTATCTGTGCAGTGCTTTGCACAGCACATGATTCAATGCAGCTTTAGAGAAAAAAAAAAATCACAATGTAAGTGTTTATAATATATACAAACTTATAAGATAAGTTCTGTGTAGTTTAAACTTTGTGACGTTATACAATCAAGCTGTTCTGATTCGCTATATAGCATAAGAAATTGCTCTTATTTGAGTACAGTTTATCAGTGGTGTAACAAATCACAAATCTCACGTTCAGATCACATTATGGTTTTTTTAGTCACGGATCGAACCATTTTTCGGATCAGCCGTGAAGGGGAGGAGACAAATGTAATTTGCTTTCCATTATTACAAAAACAGCACTGCAGGAAACTTTTGGTTTTAACAAACAGAACTTAGAAGCTGTAATTTTATTAAAATAAAATAAAGAAATAATCAGCTGAATAAAAATAAATTTTAAAATATTCAGTACAGTGACAAATGTACTGTATCTACTGTTGCTGATGACACTAAATGTAGAAATCTAACATTATCGTTTGTACAACTTATTTTTAGTCTCATTTTCGATAAATGATTCAGTCATTCACTTATAAAACTTAATGTTTCATTGCTAGATGATCATTTTTAAAGAATTATTCAGTGGCAAATTTTTGATGGCTGGTTGTTGCCACCTGTTGGTTAAATAATGCAATTGCTGCCTACAACTGGTGATTTTAATCTTTTAAAAATTTTATTTAAATTTTTTTTTAATGTAGTTGCAAAAAGTTTACATCACAAAACAGGAAACAATCAACATCGCAAGGGATGTTTACCATTAAAATAAATGAAAATTGTAACAACTGCAACAAGGAGCAATACAAAAGACTTGCAAAGTATTAAAAAAACATTATAACAATAAATATTCTGAAAATGAAGTACAAAGAGCTTCAGTTATTTTATTTTGGTTACTGAAGTATTTGAAGCTTTGAGCCACTTTCCTTACCTCAGAAAGAAAACATCTAAAAGTGGTCTGCATTTTTTCCATTTACAACAATGAATATGATATTTACCCATTAGCAAAAATTTGACAGTTTATTATACACAAAAGTAATTTGAAACAAAAGTATGGTACAGGAGCTTATATTTAATATGGTTTCTGTGTAATATAATATTTGTACATATTATTGATGCTGATAAGAAAATCACATAACTCATATTTGACCCATATATGTTGATAAAACAACTATAACATTTATATTATTTAGCATTGTGAAAATTGCTATTTTTTTGTTTATAATAATTTGGTGTAAATAAATAAATGTAAATATAATGTACAACCAATTTACCATTTGATTGTGTATCACTCCCACAGTTATAGTAATGCATATGAGCAATTCCATGCAAATGTGAAACTTGCCATGATAAAATTTACGTTTTTACCAAAATAGCAAAACCCTTTCTAGATTGTTCTGTAGACTTTTATTTTACAGTAAAAAGAATTAAAAAATGTCTCTATAAATGTTTTAAAACAATTATATTTTATTTACCAATGTTTTATTTACCAATATCCATAATGGAGAGGTATCACATCCTTAATCAAGCTTTTTTTCCCCTCATAAATGCACAAACTGAAAAGTAATTAACTGAATTTCTACAAAGTATGTTGTACAATGTAAACTCCATAACTTTTTTGGTCACATCTATATCGCATGTTTATTTTTCTCATTTAAATCTAAAAAATGTTTACAGATTGATATTTTTTCTGGTCTGTGGTTATGTTTTGAAAAATATAAACTGATGTTCCAATATATTGTTAACATATACTTTCTGTCAATTAATGTTTGGAGTTTTTACTGCAAATGTCACATCCATAACACTGGAATTGCTCATATAACATAAACAAGCCACTGACTTACTAAGTTCTAATTTTCTGCCTCCACTTTCCAGTCTAACCTTGGGTTATAAACATGACCATCTGTCCCTGCCTGCAGAAAAATCACAGTGAAAAGCTATAAGTACTGTAAATAAGAGTATAGAAGCGGACTCTGTACTCATTTAAGCCACGTTTGATGAACCGTTTATATCAGTTTCCAGTATGAATCAATATTTTTTTCTGCATAAGTCGATATCTGAACATCGACCAAAACAAATGTGACTTCTAGCCAAAGCGCTTAAACGACAAAATGTTATCCTTTGAAAGAACTACAATTTAATTAAATACCGAAAATAATGTTTTACGTTGTACCTTTGATAATGATAATGTTACTAAAAATGTCACATTAATCGACACATCCTAAACAAACCGGTAAGTTAACAATATTAGATCGTCGATAGGATTTATATGCAGCCTTTTGTTATACAAGTAAGTAAATCTAAATAAAGAACTAAATAAGGATTAGAAATGGGTCTTTATTGATTTAAGGGACGAAGTTAGTTGAAAGTTTAAACATTAATTAAAGTCTAAACTAGCATGAGACTGTTAGTCGCCGAGCCCATTGTTCAGAGGGAGTTAGCAGTGCCGATAGCCGCCTCAAGCTAACGGCAAACCCGATCAAAACACAAACTCACCCAGAAAATCAAACTGTACGATATGAGAAACGTCTTCAGACACGTTATCACGGGTTTGGTTTGCAGCCGTGCTGACGGAGGGGACATTTCTGCTCTGTTTTCCCAGCGAATCTGGCTGGAGACGGATTTTTTCAATGGAGAAGAGCTGGAGTAAAAGTTGCGGCTCGGAGTGTGAGTTGGTGAAGTTTGTTTGGGAACTGAAGGCTGATGATGATGATGATGATGCTGTGGAGACTTTTCCCGACAGGAAGTACGGATAACCAAGATAAAGGACTGGGATCTCGAGAAGGAAAAGCTAAAAATATACCAATTGGACATTTAACAAATTATGAAAAAGAAACACAACAGATAAATGTTCTCATTTTGAACAATTGTGATATAACGCAAAAAGTGAATGTGTTTGTTATTTATTCTAAGCCTCTCTTTGCTGGTGAGTTTACACTGTAAACAATGTTTGGTTCCACTCAGTGGATTTGTGTTGACACAACATGAAGGGATTATATTATTTTATTAGTTTTTACAAATTTAAGTGGATTGAACATAAAACAACTTGTCTCCCCCAAAAAACTCAATGATTGTGTTGTTTCAGCTTAGTCTAAATAAGTAGTTTGAACATACCACAAGCATAATTTTTATGCAGTTTCTAAAAATACACCACCATGCTTATTATAGTTAAACACTTCTTTAAATAGTTTATATTAAAGCAGTAAAAAACAACAACTTCACAGTGGTGCAGTGAGTAGCACGTTCGCCTCACAGCAAGAAGGTTGCTGGTTCGAGCCTTAGCTGGGTCAGTTGGCATTTCTGTGTGGAGTTTGCATGTTCTACCCGAGGGTGCGTGGATTTCCTCCGGGTGCTCCGACTTCCCCAACAAGTCCAAAGACATGTGGTATAGGTGAATTGGGTAAGTTAAATTGTCCATATGGTGTGTGTGTGTGTTTGTGAATGAGAGTGGGTGTTTCCCAGTGATGGGTTGCAGCTGAATGGGCATTCGCTGCGTAAAAAAATATGCTGGATAAGTTGGCAGTTCATTCCGCTTTGGTGACCCCTGATTAATAAATGGACTAAGCCGAAAAGAAAATGAATAAAGCAAACCGAGGGAATCTGTGGAAATATTTGGGAGAAAAGCATAAAAAAGTAACAATAATGAATTATAAACACTTATAATCCAATCCATTTTGCATTAACATTAATTACCCTTAATATACAAAATAAAATTGTATTAATTTAAATAAATAAACTTGTAAATAAAGACAATAATAAACAAATAAACACAATAGTGAACAGAGTTTTTAAATGAAACAATAAAAACGAAAAATAGTATTTAAAAATAAATAAATAATGTGTAAATTAGTTACAGTATTTGAATTTTATATTTAGGAACATTCAGGGCGCCACGGTGGCGCGTGAGTAGCACGTTCGCCTCACAGCAAGAAGGTCGCTGGTTCGATCCCCGCTTGGGGCAGGTCCCGGTTGGGCCAGTTGGCATTTCTGTGTGGAGTTTGCATGTTCTCCCCGTGGTTGCGTGGGTTTCCTCCGGGTGCTCCGGTTTCCCCCACAGTCCAAAGACATGCGGTACAGGTGAATTGGGTAAGCTAAATTGTCCATAGTGTATGTGTGCGAATGAGAATGTGTGAATGTGTTTCCCAGAGATGGGTTGTGGCTGGAAGGGCATCCGCTGCGTAAAACAAATGCCGGATAAGTTGGCGGTTCATTCCGCTGTGGCGACCCCGGATTAATAAAGGGACTAAGCCGAAAAGAAAATGAATGATTTAGGAACATTCAATAGTTTAACTAGAGAGAAAATTTGATTATTTTCTAAATAATATTATTGTATAATTTTTTAGTGCATAAATAGAAACATAGATGTCATAGATTTTAGGATGGGGATCCCTTGGATAATAATGTAGGGGAGTCTGTGCCATGTAAAAGATAAAAACCCCTGGTTTATCATTGAATATTTGGTTGGAGGATTTTCTTACATTTATTTAACATAATCAAAGCAGGTTTACATTACAAAATAGGTATATCCTCAGCCTCGATCTAGTTGAACATAACCAGCAACTATGTGGAAGACAAACAATCTAACAAATAAAATCAAATTCTAATCAAATTAATACACAAATTAATACACAAATTAAATAAAATTTAAGGTCTCAAACGAATTTCAGTGGTTTTCTTTTTAACCACCATTCTTCTAGTGGTACAAGCTGAACTTAAACAGCATATGAAGTTAATAAAAATTATACAATTGACAGCAAGATGCAGAGAACAACACCTAAATCATTGATCTTCACTGTGAGAGCTGATTGTTCAGCCCAATACACAAGTATTCACATTAATGATTTATGGAAAGAGAAGATCAAAGGTCACCTGTTTAATCTCAGGAAAGAAACATGACAATTAACATCTTGGTCATTTTAGTCTCTCTTCACCACAAGAGGGCGCTGCAAGCCAATGACCTCCAAGTGCCACGCTGTGCGTAGGTAAATACGACTCATGTCTGCAAATTCGTGTAATACGTGAAGCAACATAATGTTCTTTTATCACTATGTAGGTCGTTTTTTTCCCATGTGTTTTTCTTAATTCCTTGTAGCAGCTTTCAAAATGAAGCACGGTTTCCACTCGCCTTGTTTTGGCGATTAGCAAAACCTCACACGTGGCTAATATTTACCTCACAACAAAAGCAGAGTAACTGCGTCATATGGAAAGTTAAAAAGTCAGAGAGATCTTTCCAGTTAGTTATGATGGTGAAGTGATGGATGATAGTCGACAGCAGGTAAAATAATGATCTGCATGTCACATTTATTCAGGTTTTCCCTAAAACTAACATTTAGCCTACAAACACTCGTTCAAAACTTGTATCTTTGTCCTTTTTACAACAAAAGAAGATGTTTTGAAGAATGTTTGGTCATTGACATCCAATATTTATTTTTATAGAAGTTTACAGCATCCCCAAAATATCTTCTTTGTGTTTAAAATAAAGAAACTCTGACAAGTTTGAAGCGCTATTTCCACTCGCTTTGTTTTGGCTATTAGCAAAACCTCACTCGTGGCTAATACCTAACATCAAACAGAGAATAAATGCGTCATGTGGAAAGTTAAAAGAGAGATCTTTTCTGTAATGGAAGTGATGGGATTGTAGACGACAGCTGGTGAAGTATTCATCTGGATATGAGATTTATTCAAGATAAAAGACCTGGTTCACTGTAAAATTGAAGCTTATTAACATTTAGCCTACTAACACTCGTTCAAAACTTGTATCTTTGTCCTTTTGACATCAAAAGAAGATGTTTTGAAGAATGTTTGGCCATTGACAAACATGGTAAGCCATATATTTTGTATTACTATGGAAGTGATGGCTTTGTTTTCCAGCATTCTTCAAAATGTTGTAGTCAAAATAACAAAGAAACACTCAAACATGTTTGGATGCTCTTGATGGGGAGTAAATAGTGAATGATGTTCAGTGGAGTGAACTATCCCTTTAAATATATTTCTTTACAAATTCAACAGTTAGCCTGCTGCATACGCTCGATTACATTCATATGATCCTATATTACTTGAAAGGTTTATGTTGTTTATATTTTCTGCTGTTTTCTAACGATTAATTATTTTATTGTATTTTATTAATTCTCAGACTATTGCATCCATCCCAAGCTGAGAATGAATGGCACAAGCTACATTTCACCCTCTGGAGATCAGATGACTGAAGTGTGTGACAGATGCTGAAGACTGAAGTGGTTGATCCTGGATCTGTGGTAGGTAAATGCTGTGAAAGTCCATGGATGAGTGCTCTTGATGTGTAAACACGGAGCATTAGAATGGTGAGCTAATGTCTGTTAGCACTGAGATCTGTACACTGCAGTCTGTTTCTGTCCCCAAACACCTCTCATTGGGGGAATTGGAGCATGAGAGGGATGGATAGCCAGATTTCATACTGCAGACAGTCAGTAAAGGGTTATATGTGCAGTATATGGCAGTGAACGTCTGCCCTTTTGGGCAAATAAAATAGAATAAATTATACAGACATTGCTCAGCATAATTGAGTACATCTCTCACTGATCTTCGTTTTAAATTAATACTTTCTATAGCAGGAGTGCACACACTTTTTCATATGAAGGGCCAAATATCATTGAGAGATAAATATACCAAACTATTTTACATTAAAGTTGCCATGGGTAATTTCCTAATTTATTTAATATTATTTAAAAATAAACATAACTTTTAATCGTATTAACTTATGCAGTATAACCTTTTTTAATTATAACTTATTGCAATAAAAGCATAAACAATCACATTTATAACACAGTGGAGTTTAATGCTGAATACACTAGTCAAGCAGAATCTGCCTTTGCCTTGATTTGCTCACCAAAGCATTGTCCTCTATCCCTCGGGTGACAGTATGCACATTTTAAACTAAATTACAGCATTTAAATTGAAACATTTAATTTCAGTCAGCGGTTTTTGTAGTTTAGCATTAAAACAAACAGATAAAAGGTTACATTAAATTTGAAATGACAATCTCTAAACCATGCCCATCATTCTCCCTCTCTCTTCAGATGGGATGGCGGGCCAAATCAAATAATATAATATAATCTATTTGTGCATTTACATTAGATTAGTCAGTTTCAAAGCCAAACAGAAACTAATCTAACAAAAAATGTAAGATCACAGTACAAATATTAGAACACAAAAATGAATATGCTGGGGAAAAATAATGATTTTTTTTAGAAACAGGAAAATCAATAGAAACTTAATGTTGACAATTTTAAATATATTATTATTATTAATATTATTATTATTTTAAATGTGTGCCCTTTTGGGAAATTAATAACATGGATATTAATAAACGGTAAAGAATAATAAAATTGTCCCTCATTTCTATATGTGACAGTTTTAATAAAGAGGATAAAAATCATCTTTTGAGAGCTGTTTGGACAGAACTGTGTGTAGGTTTAGTGTGTCCACAGTCATATTGGAGTGATATAACGACAATAATTCTCTTCCTGATGTTAAAATAGAATCTAAATCCCTCCCATATGAGGCTGACCACAACGTGACGTAGGAGTGCAGTTTCCCTGCCCATCGAATTGATTGACAGCCGCATATTACCATGTCTCCTTAGTAACGTGCATAATCATATTAACAAGACAGGACATGTGCAAAGCAACCGGGATTAAAAGATCTGTTCAGCGCTCTGTGGTCATCAATCATCATCAAATGTGATCAAGAATGAGTTTTACAAGTTTAAAACAGTGCATGTTTGTAATGAATTACAGCGATTTACTTCAGCTCTACTTTATTACCACAGCCGCTTGTCAGGAAAATTGTGAAAGAAGACGCTTCAGTCCCAGTTTGTGGACGTTAAA
>CAIGQQ010038995.1:1266144-1282307 GCA_903798035.1 Danio albolineatus
GCTCTCGGCTGGGATGAAGGAGAAATAAAGTGATTTTGGGGAGAGCGGTGCTAGAGTCACACTTTTAGTTACATTTTTTTTAAGGTAGGCATAATTTGAAAGTTAGGCTCTGTAACATGCAATAAAGCGAGCTCATTTTTATTTATGGAAAAATATATTTTACATCATTATCATTATATCATCGTGGCCAGGAAAAAAAAAAAGCAAAATAAGGTTAAATTACAGATTTTTACGGTCAAATAACGGCTGTTAAATTACAGAAATATACCATAAAATAACAGATATTAAATGATATTCTGGTAAATGTCTGTAATTTAATATCCGTTATTTTACGGTAAGTTTCTGTATTTTAGCGGCCGTTATTTTCCTTTTTTTTTTTGGCCACGATGATATAATAAACCGCAAAATTACCGTTTTTTAAATTATTATTATTAGTTTTTTTACAGCATATAATTATTAAAAACTTAATTACCATAGTGCCATGATCAATATGTGACGGCTGGAAAAAAAGTCTGTCAGGGATAAAAGTACAGTGTATGTTTAATGGATTATACTGTTGTGCAGTTGTTTAGTCGATGAAACTCTATAGACAGATCCCTGAACAAAGTAAATTTTGAAAATTACTTGATATTGATCATTTTTGCAGTGTATACTGTCGTTTTTAATCTGCACAGTGCAATTTTCATTTGTTAAATTTAAAATGTTTTCTAACCTGATCTTGGCCTATTCCAACTTTTTAGCAGTGTGTGTTCAAGAATATTTAATCATTGTTTTGTGCATCAAAGATATTTTAGTGTCTTCTAAAATTACATTTAATCTTTGATTTCATATACATAAAAAGCATTTATAAAAGCATACAACTTCTGTCAAAATATGTGTGAAATAATGTTCTGTCATTATTCAGTAACAGAAAAGCTTATGCACATAATGCACATAACAGTAATCAATCATGCAATATTTAATTAGATTTTAAGTGATTGTTGACAAATGTAAAATGATATAGGGGTTTAAATATATGCAAAATATAATAACATATATTTAGTATTTTAATGTCATCAAATGCGGAATAATTTATTAGTGGGCACCTTCCTGTACATCATTGTAAAACTGTATGATAATAATCATATGTAGCTCAGAAAATTTAAGGTGGTCAGGACACATTCAGATGTATGACAACTTGCTTAAAGTTTCACTTCTGTGGCTTTGATGAAGCTGAAACATAGTAGCAAAAAATGATAATACCAGCAAGACTGGAGTACAGAATTTATTAATTCAAGGGGGTTTTGAACGTGCAAAATAATAAACTATTGCAAACATTCGTAATCCTCCAGGGTTTCTGATAATTGTCCAAGATGTTCAATCAACTCGTAAAAATGTGCATTTAATAAACTGTTTTATATGATCCATGATGCATAACACACAACCAGCAAACTCTCCTCCCTCGTGACGCACACCTAGACCCAATTGCCCATGCAAAAAAACTCAGTGCCAGTTAACAGTGCAGTTGAGCCAGTAATTACCATTATCACGTCATTGTCTACCACTAAAGCGGTATTAAAATCGATGACACATGGAAAGGACAAAAGTGCGTCTATAAATCCTTCAATAAATGACTGTGAACTGTATTTTAGACTCGTTTTGGCATAATCTGATGTCTTGAATTGCGCTCGCGGATGTCGAGTCTCCGGCGCGCGCCACAGAAGCGCACAGTCTGGCGAGAGCGCGCGAGTCAGTTCGCGTGCAGAAGAGAAAATCCCAAACATTTTTAATCATCACGCTGCTGATTGTGGCTGATTATCCGTGAAAGGGAAACCAACATCTTTTCAGGCGTAAAGCACGCTCGTACTTCTGCAACCAGAACGCATATTAAGCTCGGATCCTTCAGTGCAGCGCGCGCAAATGTGTTCGTTTTAAACGCGGGGACTGCCGTGAAGTGTGCGCGGAAAATGGATCAGTAAAAGCGCGATTTTTTGCTTGTCAGTTTGTGTAAGAGTGGACGGAAGGGTTTGATGGCGGCTTCAGGACTTTGGTTTGTCGCGCTCACCATGGCCAGTAAGTAACAACAAGCTTTTTTTCTATTGGTGTGTGTTACTGACAGTGATAAAAGCGCGTTATTATTAAATTACTTTTTAAACATGCACGATGAGGTCTTACATACTTATCTAATCCTTTGGTCTCACTTTACAATGTTTCATTAGTTGATTATATTTATCAGCATGATCTAATAATGAACAGTTCAACATTTACTAATGCATTATTAAAATCAAAATTCTTGCATTTTAACAAGTGAATGGCACTGTGAGTTTACATGAACTAACAGTGAACAACTTTATTCACATGAACTAAAATGAATAAACACTTTAATGAATGTATTGTTCATTGTTTGTTCATGTTAAGTAACATTATCTAAAACCAATCTTATTGAAAAGTGTTAGCTTTTACATAGAAAATGTTATTGAAAGCTTGTAGTTTTATTCCATTTCGCATAATGTCTTAAAAGGTGTCAAAAGTGCTGAGATTTGTGAATACAAAACTAAAATAAAAGATTCTTACATATTACAATTATTAAAATAGCCCTTAAAATATAATATATATATAATGTTTAACTGAATAGTCTTTACATACAGAATAATACATTTAGTTAAAATTGACTTCAAATGAGAATTTTTTTTAACCTAGTAACACTTTATTTGTCTGTTGCATACATACTACAATAATAAAAGAAAATGATGCATAACTGCATGCAATAACTCTAAACAAAATGCAACATTTACATTAAACTAAGAGCATGTTAATTAAAATGACTCAGTAATTGCATTTATAAGCACACTAAGACCATAAAATAAGATGTAACTGCCTTGTATGAGCTTGATAAAATGTTTACAGTAGACCTTCAATTTTGATGTGTGGTAAATATGAGGTATTATGACTTTCATTCATACAGTTTGCAAGAATTATAATAGCTGTTTTCCCAGTGATGGGTTGCAGCTAGAAGTAAAAAACGTATATAAGAATTAACATATGCTGGATAAGTTGGCGGTTCATTCCGCTGTGGCGACCCCAGATTAATAAAGGGACTAAGCTGAATTGAAAATGAATAGCTCTGTTTATATGACTACATTCACACGAAATCAGCACAGACTGCACTTTTTATTTATATACTATGACAGTGCTTTGGGACATGCATTAGCAAGTCCCTTTACATCTTTGACCAGTGGGATTAAAGGGGTTAAGTTGGGTCAGGCATCATCGCACGTTGTGTGTGTGCTTCATAGTTGAGTTCATCATTGCCCACACAGCAGGGTTTTATGAGTGCATCATGTTTCATCCAGTATGAATGATGAAGTCTTGACACCCAATCTCCTAAAATCATTGATCAGTCTCACTCTAAACATGAAACAACTATTAGATGATTTACAATTCATAGTTCGCCTTTTGTTAAAGGGATAGTTCACCCAAAACTGAAAATTCTGTCATTGTTTACTTGCCACAATCCAGAGTTTCTATTTTCTGCTGAACACGAAAGAAGTTGTTTAGAAAAATGTTGGAAACCTGAAACCATTGGCCTGTGTAGTATTTGTTTTTCATACTATGGAAGTCAGTGGTTACAGGTTTCTAAAATTTCTTAAACATTGTGTTCAACAGAAAAACTCATAAAGATGGAATCAAATGAGGGAGGGTAAATGGTGAGTAAATTTTGTGTGAACTATCCCTTTAAGGTTGCATAATCCAGTGTGGAAAAAACAGTATGAAGTGTGTGTTTCAGGGAATGCATGTTAGGGATAGCACGCGTGTATCTCTCTCTCTCTCTCTGTGTGTGTGTGTGTGTGTTTTGGTTCTTGAGGCATGCTCTGTCATAACTTTGATTAGATCTTTTGCTCAGTGAGTCAGAGTTGCAGATAGGGGCTCTTAAAAACATTCATAAACGCGTACACACACATGAAGAGCAGAAAAAGACCACATAGACACTTTTATAGTCTTCTGTAGCAACCAGGCACTGTTGCCTCACAGCAAGAAGGTTGCTGGTTCGAGTCCCGGCTGGGTCAGTTTGCATGTTCTGCTTGTGTTTGCGTGGGTTTCCTCCGGGTGCTCCAGTTCCCTCCACAAGCACCAAAGATGTGCTATAGGTGAATTGAATAAACTAAATCGGCCATAGTGTATGAGTGTGAATGAATGTGTATGGATGGTTTCCAGCATTGGGTTGCAGCTGGCAGGGCATCCGCTGTCTAAAACATATGCTTGATAAGTTGACGGATCATTCCACTGTGGCGACCCCTGATGAATAAAGGGACTAAGCTGAGGAAAAATGAATTAATGTAGCAATCAGCATTTTTCAAACTATCTTCTTTTGTGTTCAACAGAAGAATAAACTCAAATAGTTTTTAAACAAGTGAAGTATGAGTAAATGATAGCAGATTGTAAATGTTTTGGGTGAACTAGCCCTTTTAACACTTCATTTATGATCAAAATATGAAAAGCATACTGTGAATTGCACAAATATATTTCCCTTGGCAGTTTTTTAAGGCAATTTTTTATTAAGCAATGCCTTAAGTGAATTTTGTTAACTTTTTATGCCTTAAATGATTAGCTAGGGCTTTGTATGAACTATGGATAAGGACTGGGCTCCATCTCCTTATGTTGTGATTGCCATTAGCCGTATTGATTCGTGTATCAGAGCTTCCGTTAATGACTTTTATTGCTGAAGTATTTCCACTCATTAAGCAGTGAGTCAGTTGCATGTTGGTAATCAAGGTCATAATATTATTAAAGGAATAGTTCACCCAAAAATGAAAATTTCCTCACTATTTACTCACTCCAGTGGTTCTGAACTTGAGTTTCTTTCTGTAGCTGAACACAAAACATTATGAATAATGTTGGAAATAAATCAACCGTTGAGATCAATAGTAGGAATAAAAAATACTACAGACAGTCAATGTCTACTTTCACCCCACAACATTCTTCAAAATATCTTCTTTTTTTGTGCAACAGAAGAAAAAAGCTCAAACTGCTTTAGTAATGAATTTAAGCACGGTTAATAGTGAAATCGGCTAATCCTTGCATCCCTATTAACGATATCATTGCATTGTACAAAAGGCCTTTTCTAAAAACATATTCAAATGTTTTCGGCTGTTTACGCCACTCGCTTCTGATGTCAGGTGACTCACGCTCTGCGCAGCCTTCCACTGCAGCTCGTGCTGTATTGAACAGACGGACGTCACTTTACAACTATAGCGGCTGTTTTTTGACTTAACTAAATTTATTTTTGATGCCTTGATCGCACTATTTGGGGGGCCGGAAAAAATTGCCTCAGGGGCTGGGTTTGGCCCTTGGGACGCCAATTGAATAGCTCTGATCTACACTGTAAAAAACATCCGTAATTTTACAGTTTATTTCCGGCACCCCAGCTGCCGGAAATAAAACGTAAAATAACGGCCGTTAAATTACTTAAATTTACTGTAAAATAACAACATTAAATTACAGAAATTTCCTTAAATTTAGATTTCTGGTAAATTTCTGTAATGCAACCCCTGTTAATTTAAAAATAAATTTGGTCACACTTTATTTTGATTGTCCGTTTGTTGAATTTAAGTTACATTGCAACTAATTCTCATTAGATTATAAGTAGACTTAGGTTGGGATTAGGAGTACGGTTTGTGTTAGTTGACATGTACTTACAAAGTTTTTTATAGTCAGTTAAATGTCTGTTGAATGTCAGTATCAACAGATATTAAGTAGACAGTCTACTAATACTCAAATGGACCATCGGAATAACGTGTTACCGTAAATTTCTGTAGTTTAACTTCCGTTATAAAACCATAAAATTACGGATTTTTTTTTTACAGTGTAACTACACTCTCAGAAATAGGTACAGGAGCAGTCACTGGGGCAGTACCTTTTCAATAGATACATATTTGTACCTGAAGGGTCCATAATAGTATCTCAAAGGTACTATTTAGGTACATTTGGGCACTAATATGCACCTTTGAGGTACCACTATGGACTCTTTGGGTACAAATATGTATCTTTTAAAAAGGTACTGCCTCAGTGGCAGCTCCTGTACTTTTATTTCTGAGAGTGTACCAACAATGATTTTTTAATATTGTGTATTTCTTGGCATAATTTCAGTACATATATTTTTGTATTCTTATAACGAAAAGCTAACATTACTAATAACAAATGAATTCAGCTTCATTACTCTTTAGCAGCACATGATCCTTCAGAAATCATACTAATTTAACAATTTGGTTTGAATTGTTTCAACGTTCTTTCTGGAATGGAAACAAGAAAGAGCAGCATTTCTTCGAGTATTTGTAAAAGTCTTTTTGGAAAACTGTCTCTTTTAGTCAGTGCTGACTGAAAGTAATAATTTATTTAAATCTAATAACAAATTAGTATTATTATGGTGAAATATCAGAAAGCATTTTTATCTCAGTGGCAGTTCTCTACTCTCTGTCCCATGTTACGTCCAACACAGGTCTAAGGGAATACGTGGAACACAACAATATTGAGGCAAGGCACTAAACTGGGACCAGTCACAACACCACAAACAGAGTAAAGTTCAGATTTATTTACAAATCAAATAATGTGCTTTACCTAACCTAAACATAATGTAGTCGTTTTAAGGAAACGGTAGCTTCAGGAGGGGAATTAAGCCAAAATAACAAATAAAACAGGCTTCTGTCTGGGAGTTAAACCTCTAAATAAACTACAAAAAAACAATGCTGAAAATTAACAACATAACTACACTGGCTCCCTGACTGATCTCAAAACAGGAGAGGAATTCACCTCCACCTCCTTACTGCTTCCTGGAGAAAAAGCAAAAAAAAGAAATCAAGGTTTAAACAGTGGGAATGCTCTTAGGAGCAACAGAGCTAAAATACCAGTCATCAACAGGCCAAACAATAACTTCAACAGTTCACAACAGCTCTAATATAATCTGAAACCCAGTTAGCGCTCTGGAGAAAGGTTCCTCTCTAGCTCCTTTCTCAACATAAGTGTCTGGCCTCTGTTTTTATACCATCTCACTCCTCCATGGTAAGCGGACACAGCTGGAGGAAGCAACCAGCAACCTGCTAGAAACTCAGGAGGGGAGGAGTTAAGGCAAAATGGAAGAACAGGGAGAAAGACGTTCACAAAATATAAACATGACAATACCTGTAAAGAATACGTCTCTAAACGTAACACCCAGATCCCTAAAGCTCTGCGCTGTCTAGAAAAGAGGGCTGCACAATATATCGTTTCAGCATGAATACTGCAATGTGAGCATCTGCAATAGTCGCGTGGCAGGATGTGGAATGTTGAGCATTTAGGCACACTAAATTAAAATGTTTGTAAGTTTAACAAACTCTAACTGTATTTATGCATAAATATGATGAGGACTGGGCTATTTTAGATTTGATTATACAGTTTGCGCCTGAATACTGCTAGACTTCCAGAAATCCATAAAATACTGATTATTTAATTTGTATCTCTGCTGTACTGTATTTATCAATGCTCATGATTGGTTAATTTTATGTAGATGCACTGCCAAAATCAACGTAAAAGGATGAATTCGGTCACACTTTATTTTGATGGTCCGTTTGTTGAATTTAAGTTACATTGCAACTGATTCTCATTAGATTATAAGTAGACTGTTAGGTTGGGGTTAGGGTTAAGGTTAGGGGTAGGGTTAGTGTAAGTTGACATGTACTTTCAAAGTTTCTTATAGTCAGGTAAATGTCTGTTGAATGTCAGTATCAACAGATATTAAGTAGACAGTCTACTAATCCTCAAACGGACCATCGAAATAAAGTGTTACCATGAATTCTTACCATACTGAGGCATTTATTTCATTTGGTAAAATTATACTCAGTATGACAATATATGGGGCCTCATGGTGGCACAGTAGTTAGCACTGTCACCTCACAGCAAGAAGGTCGCTGGTTCGAGCCTCGGCTGGGTCAGTTGGCATTTCTGTGTGGAGTTTGCATGTTCTCCCCGTGTTGGCGTGGGTTTCCTCCAGGTGCTCTGGTTTCCCCCACAAGTCCAAAGACATGCGCTATAGGTGACTTGGGTGAGCTAAATTGGCCATAGTGTGTAAGTGTGAATGAGTGTGTTGTTTCCCAGTGATGGGTTGCAGCTGGATGGGCATCTGCTGCATAAAACATCCTGGATAAGTTGGCGGTTCATTCCACTGTGGCAACCCCAGATTATTAAAGGGACTAAGTCGACAAGAAAACAAATGAATGAATGACAATATGTATTGTCAATGTAATTGCAATGTCATTTTCTTTTTTCAAAAATCGTGCAGCCCTATTAGAAATCATAAAATAACAATGAAATGTCCAAAGCAGAAATGAATCAAAATAATGATTGTTTCAGATTGAATCAGCCGCTTTGAACATATTGGATAAACGAACAGCTCATAACATCATTTATTGCATTGTGACTCTAGTAAATTACTTTATTAAAACCTTTCTTAAGCCGTACATTTAAATCTGTTGAATGAATTTTAGGAGTGCTGGACGGAACTTGTTTTCAACCCCTTAAAGTTTTACTTTGCTACACCAGAGTACAGTAATATAGCTATCATTCTTGGTGTGAACAACACATGTGCACTTTATGCATTTGAAAGAATAGTTCACTCAAAAATGAAAAGTCTGCCACCATTTACCCACTGTTCACTTGTTTCTTTCTTTTGTTGAACACAAAGGAAGATATTTAGAAAAATGCAGGGACCCATTGACTTCCACAGTATTTCTTTCTAAATGGGTGCCAGTAAACATCTTCTTTTGTGTTCAACTGAAGAAAGAAACTCATAAACTCACTTGGCCCCTCACTATCTTTCTGACCTTCTTCATTTGTACACTCCTTCACGCTCACTGAGATCATCTTCTGCTGAACTGTTGTCTGTTCCAAGCTTTAAGATGAAGTCATTTGGTGGCAGGGCTTTTAGTTGTGCAGCACCAAAGTTATGGAACTCCCTGCCTTTACACATTCGCCAGGTGGACTCTATTTCCAATTTTAAATCTCAGATACAAACATTTTTGTTTAGGATAGCTTTTAATGATTTGCTGGTTTGATATTATGTTGACTGTTATTTTTACTGCTTGTATTTTTATGATGTGATCTACTGTAAGGTGTCCTTGAGTGTCTTGAAAGGCGCCTATAAATAAAAGGTATTATTATTATTATTAATTATTATTATTATTATTATAAAGCTTTAAAACCACAGGAGGGAGAGTAAATGATGAGGTTGTTTTCATGTTGGGGCGAACTATACCTTTAACGTGTTTCAGACTGTGCAGATATTGTGAATATTTATTCCAGGAAAACTTCTTGAGACCCCCACATCATTACATACTCTTTAAATAATGTAAACAGACACTGTAAAAAAATGCCGGTATCCACTCAATTTATTCATGTTTTCCCAACACAAGTGGATTGAGCATAAAAGAATTAAGTTGTCCCCCAAAAATCTGAAATATTTTGTTGTTTCAGCTCATTTTTAATAAATAGTTTGAACAAGCAGCCACAGTTATTATTTTGCATGGTGGAAAAGAAAGAAACATGTTATCCTGGGGGAAGAAATTGTGACAAAGGTTAATCGACACTCTCACAGACACACTCACACACCACCTAAAACTGCGGCACTGGGGTAACTTTAGGACCACAACTATGTGTATTAATGTACGTTGTTTGATGCAGTAGAGCCTGGCCGCAGATGGAGTATGGCTTTTAATAATTTAGTTGGTAGATATTTATGCCACTCAAACACTAGTAACACACATTCGCCGACAGTCAAGCAGTAGAGCCTAATTATATTTTATCTAGATTCATATTTGTTTATATGCAGGTCTTTGCACCAGTGCTGATATTAAACGCTCTGTATTTTTGTATCACTAGTAAAGTATTCAGAGAGTTAGTCCAGGTTTTGTGTGTGTTGGTGTGTGTATCTGTTGTGGTTGTTTGTGTGATGAGCCAGGTTTTATTTTAGTGCAGCTGAATTATTCACAGAGTTGAAGTGCACCGGGGTGGAAAAGCTCAGTGCAAGCAACTGCGAGTGTGTTGTTTTGTGTAATCTTGAGATGGTGCATGTGTGTGTGTTTTTAAGTCTGTGGCTGGTTAGGAGTGTGTGTTCTTGTGAAGAGCCCTGAAGCAGGACATGAGGCTTGTCTGAGCAAGTCTGGGTTTTAGTAACACTTTTTTTTCGTCATATATTAGTCATTGTAGAAAGCATCTTCCACACTTGTTTTTAGGATGTCAGCGTTTTTAGGCTGAGGATGGTGTATCTATCGCAGTTATAGTACTGTTGTTGTTTGTTGTATTGTGTTTGGTAATGAATAAATGCTGAATTTAGAATAGAGTGCATTTATCAGCTTCTGCAAATACAAACTCGTTTTTGATGAGGAAATTTAGTCACCAATAACTCACAAAAGACAGATCTGTTTTGAGCTTTAAGGATGTTCATCGATTGTACGTGTTTTTCGTGGAAGTCTGAAATCCATCTGCTTGCATTTATTCAGCGTATTTTTAAGCAATCAGCTTAATATGGGACTTTATGTAGAAAACTTACCCATAACCAGGGCCAGACGGAATCTGTGGACATTTTTTGCATTTCTGTGCAAAGTTTTGTTAAAAATCTGCAGATTTATTCGGGATGATTTTGGGAGTATTAGAACTAAAACCTTAATATATGAAATAAAAGTAATACCTTTTTAACTTTTATTTAATGTTTACAATGTGAATCCAATTAGATCCACTTTATTTGCTAAATAAAGCAAGCCTCTCATATAATATATCTACTAAAAGACAGAAAATACTACTTTACAAACTGTATTATAAATAAATCATAGGAATATTTTCATATTAGTCAATATTATTACTGAAATTAATTTAAAGACTGAATAAATATAAATGTACACACATTTACACAAGTAAATAAACAGAATCAATGATGGGCTAAAAATCTGCAGAAATCTGTGGACTTCTGCGCGTGCAGATTCCGTGTGGGCCTACCTATGACTTACCCAACTTACCCATTTTGTAAACTCTTTGATCTACCAATCAAAGAGAAAAGCACTGTGAATTATGTAATCATTTTTCTTTTAAAAGCATAAAAATAGTTAAATTGTCTGTATATGCTCTCAAAATATTCGAATATGTGTATATGCATTTTTTTCAAAGAACGTGATATGTTTTTTTATTAACACCAACCACTTTAGAAAGAAAAAATCAATTGTGCTGATTGCAATGCTTTTCAATTGCACTTTTCACTAAACATTTATTATTCTTATTATTCACAACAGGAATATCAAAATACAACATTTGATGTACACTCTCAGAAAAAATTGTACAATGTTGTACCAAAGAAGGTTCAAACCCTTGTCACTGGAGGAGTACCTTTTTATGGGACAGAATTGTACCTTTAGAAAAGAAACAAATTTGACCCTTTTAAGGTCATGACTTGTACCATGGGAAAACAAAATGTACCTTTGTATTTAAAAACCTGCAGATACAATATTGTATACTTTGTGAAAGGTACCACCACAGTGACAAGACACTTTGTACCTTAACAGTGTCAAAAATGCTTACCAATCATTTATTAAAATGCCTTAAATGTTTAGTTTACAATACCTATAGTTTTATGTTTTACCAGTTGTTTTGTATTATTGTATTATAGGACTAAAAATGTATGTTTATAAGTATCTTTAAACATATACTTTTAAATGATGATTCTTGTTTTAATATGGAAATTATTCATAAAAATCACTTTGCCTTTCCAGTCATATTTATTTTCATAGATACTGTAATAAAGGAGTTGTTCACTTTTGCACCTTTTATATGAGAACAATTGTGTACCTTCATTTCAGTTGTACCATAAAAGGCACAGAACAGTATCATAAGAGGTCTTTTCAGTACCGTATAAGGTACAATTTTTACAAAGGTACAAAACTGTTCCTCAAGGAACATTATTTGTACCATCGTGTACCTTTTTTTCTGAGAGTGTAGATATAATAATTTAACAATATAACTGTATTCATTTCAGTGTTGTTTAAACTGTAAAGTAATTTTAAATTTAGATAACATTGCAAAGATTTATTTTTCATTTGATACAGTTTCATTTGTGTATCTTGACATTAATATTTTCTTGCTATGAATCACTGTTGTTCATTTCTCTTTTCTGTTTTGATTATAACTGAGCCTTTAATTATCACTTATAAGGGATTTATAAAGCATAAAAAGTTCTCACTTTCGATTAGGTCTCAAAACTGGAAAAATTTGTTTTAATAAAGGATTTATTAATGCACAGAGTAACTATTACGATGTAATTATTAAGATGTAACTATTATACCTGATTAATAAGATATCTAAATGTTGATTTGGATAGCTTTACAAACTCATTCTGAATTATGTTAAAAACAGCAACTACTCTAAAAACAACTGGTTTGTTAATAAATTTAGCAGTGAAAAATGAACCAGTAACAAAGTATAAAATGCAACAATTAAGCCAACAACACAGTATTCGTTGCTGTGTTGATAAACTGCTTACAGACATCTATTAACGCAGAGTTAATACTCAACAAACGATGAGTTAACTGCTCACTAAATGATTCATAGAGTGTATGAATAGCGTTAATATAAAGTGTTACTAAATTCTGTTTTAGAGCTGCCCTGTAGTTTCTGGTTTGAGGCTAGCATCTTGAGCTAAATCAAAAATAGTGGAAAATGCCATTTCTGCTTACTGATGTCTATTAATGTAGAGTTTATGGTTAACAAACGATGAAATAACTATTTGCTAATGCTTAATAAATGATTCATAGAGTGCAGTTACCATAAAGTGTTACCAAATTCTGTTTAAGACCTGCCCTGTGGTGTCTGGTTTAAGGCTAGCATCTTGAGCTAAATCACAAAATGGTGGAAAATGTCAACTCTGCTCACTAATGTCTATCAGTGTAGAGTTTATGCTTTACAAATGATGTATTCACTATTTGCTAATGCTTAATAAATTATTTGTAGGGTGCAATGTCAACTCTGCTTACTAATGTCTGTTAATGTAGAGTTAATGCTTAACAAACGATGAGTTAACTATTTTCTAATGCTTACTAAATGATTAATATAGTGTAGTTAATATAAAGTTACTAAATTCTGTTTTAGACCTGTCGTGTGGTGTCTGGTTTGAGGCTAGCATCTTGAGCTAAAGCACAAAATGGTGGAAAATGTCAACTCTGCTTGCTTCTATTAAAGTAGAGTTTATGCTTAACAAACCATGAGTTAACTATTTGTTAATGCTTAATAAATTATTCGTATAGCGTGCTATGTCAACTCTGCGTACTAAAGTATATTAATGTAGAGTTTACGCTTAAACAATAAGTTACCTATTTGCTAATGCTTAATAAAGGAGTCACGGAGAGCAGTTACTAAAAGGTGTCATTAAATTCTGTTTTAGACCTGGCCTTTGGTGTCTGGTTTGAGGTTAGCATCTTGAGCTAAAGCACAAAATGGTGGAAAATGTCAGCTCTTTCATTGTCTACTCTGTTAGTGGTTTTAAATGTTAACCAATATAAGTTAAAGAACAATTAGTAACAGAAACAAATCTTCCCTATCACATTTAATGATTTAATGTGTGTATGTGTCTGTGCAAGACCTAAAGCCATCCATTGAGTAACATTCTAGTTAGCAAAAAATGACTTCATCCCTCCCTGCTGAAAAATCCAGCTTAAACCTGCCTAGGCTAGTTGGCTGGTATTAGCTGGTCAACCAGCCTGGTTTTAGAGGGGTTTTGGCCATTTCCAGGCTGGTAGATGATGGGAGATGACCAGCTAAAACCAGCTTGACCTAGCCAGCCTAGCCAGGCTGGGAGTCCAGCCAATACCATCTATGTCCAGCTTAAACCAGGCTGGTCAAGCTGGTTTAAGCTGGTTTTGGCTGGTCATTTCCCAGCCTGACCAGCTAAGACCAGGCGGGAAATGGCTGGAAACCAGTCTGGAAATGGTTAAAACCCCTCTAAAAACAGGCTGGTCAACCAGCTAAAACCAGCCAACCAGCCTAGGCTGGTTTAAGCTGTTTTGTTCAGCAGGGCTATGTTGCTTTCTATAATATAAACTCGTAACCTGATATTTCAGTATGTTGCTCATAATGCAGAACATGAAGCCACAGAGAATGAAAACTCACACGGTTTCTGCTGTGTGTTGTGATGTTCATTTATGACCGTGCCATTTTTCTCTCTCGAAACCCTCATTATGATAATTACTGTCAGCCTGTGCTTTCATACGCTGTAATGTGAGAGGCTGTGATAAAGCGAATGTGTGCTGATGGAGCAGTGATGGGCTCCACTGCTGACTCATGTTTGGCATTAAGAATGATCGTCCCCATAGGGTTTTAATGGCATAAGGATTGCATGATCCTCTGTGTGTTGTCTGTGAATCACAAGGATTGTTGCTTCGGTGCGTCTTATTTACAGATGAGCGGGGCTTTTTATGCAGCTGTCTGGATTCATAATAATGGACGTGTTAATTCTTGTGCGAGGGTTCTGAAATTTGACCTTTATAAGACGGGTAGCATCAACATTTGCGTTGAGAAGCTGATAAGTAGATTGGGTTTTTGAAGATATATTTATGGTAGACTTGTAGAGTAGAGTTTAAGGTCACACTTTAATTTGATGGTCCGTTTGTTGAATTTAAGTTACATTTGCAACTAATTCTCATCAGATTATAAGTAGACTGTTAGGTTGGGGTTAGGGTTGGGGTTAGGGGTAGGGTCAGTGTAAGTTGACATGTACTTGCTAAGTTTCTTATAGTCAGGTAAATGTCTGTTGAATGTCAGTATCAACAGATATTAAGTAGACAGTCTTCTTATACTCAAATGGACCATTGAAATAAAGTGTTACCGAGTTTAATTAATTAAATTGCAAATTAATTTCATTTTTCAGTTATTGGTGAGGGCAGCACGGTGGCTCAGTGCATAGATATTTACATTTAGATGTCGCCTGCACTGTTGTCTATTAGAAAGAATGCGTCAGTAGAACTGCCATTTTAATACAGGGTAGCGCTCCTTTGCAATAATTGTGGGACCAAAGTGCAGTGGAGCAATGGCCATCCGGAGCAATGATATGTACACATATATGCATATATCTATGATCAGGAGTTTTCCCGGTGGTCAGTATGCCAATTTTTTTTTATCACAAAAATTATAATTTTACATCACTTTTCTACAGCGATGGAGTGATCGCACGGGCATTGGCGATGAAGAGCGTGTGTTTGTGTGCATGGAAATGTATTATGCTCCATCCCTGTTAAATTTGATCTAATCCATGTCCTGAAACACACCCCTCTCCTGCTTTCACTTCTAATGCTAACAGAGGGAGTGACTCGTTTCTGTATGAATCTCCGTTATGAACGACTTGTGTGAACCATCGATATCTCTGCGCCTCAATGTGCATGTCCTCCTTTCTGATCTAAACAATAATATCCAGCTGCAGGCCCGCAGAACCACACACGTTTCAGGCTCACACACAATCTAGCGCACACAATCTAGGCAAACCATATATGGTTACGACGGATGTTATTGTTATTAACGTCTTCTCAGACGTCGTCATC
The DNA here is from genome assembly GCA_903798035.1 of Danio albolineatus. Lineage (NCBI taxonomy): Eukaryota > Metazoa > Chordata > Actinopteri > Cypriniformes > Danionidae > Danio > Danio albolineatus. The sequence continues at coordinate 1,281,723 of CAIGQQ010038995.1, forward strand.
AATATATTTATATATATTGTTAATAAATATTGTTTAGAATAAACAATGGTGTTTACGGTTTCACAAATATTGTGATCGAGACGGGTGAATGGGGAGCATTGTTTCCGATCGCCATTCAATATAATAGACTAAACAGTTTTATATCAGTCGTCATGATCAGTCATTATTTATCTGACAGAGTCAATATAGCAGATACTCGTTTGCTGGCCTTGCTAAACTATCTAAATTGGACATGTTTAATTTATATAATGGATTCATTTTTAATGAAGGAGAGTTTATATGTATAGGCAATACGTCATCCTTATGTGTTAAAATTAATTTTTTTACATGTAATAAATGTAAAACACTATATTTTACTCAAGCGATTGAATAGTATTTATTTGCTTAATTTTCTAATAACTTTTTTATTAATGATTTCCCACATTAAATACTATATTATAGTAATATATTGTTTTTAAACCATAAAGTACTGGTAATTTGTGGTAATTATATTTGCAACAAATTTATCAATACAAACAAACTAACTGTTAATTATAATAAAAATTATATATATATATATATATATATATATATATATATATATAT
>CAIGQQ010038995.1:1282407-1300639 GCA_903798035.1 Danio albolineatus
GTGTGTGTGTGTGTGTGTGTGTGTGTGTGTGTGTGTGTGCGTGTGTGTGTGTGTATTACTAACAGTTGCTACAGTTTAGTAAAAGATAGTAGTTTAAATCAGTAATCAGTTTATAACTATATTAAATTAACTATTTAATTCATTTTAATGTGACACATTTTAACCAAGTACGATAATATCAAGATCCTGAATTAATTTATACTTAATCCTACAATTAGACGGTCAATTATGTTTTCTTTGTGTATGTGAATACGTGAATAAAGTCAGCACGGGCCATATTTGTGAAATACAGTAGGTGGCGATAATGCTCCTAAGGAGTTAGTTAGTTACCATATATGGTTTGCCTAGATTGTGTGCGCTAGATTGTGTGTGAGCCTGAAACGTGTGTGGTTCTGCGGGCCTGCAGCTGGATATATCTCGATCTAAATGGTATAACATTTATAGTATTCAATAATTTAGGGTGGACAGTATGCACATAGAGGTTCAGACACCCTTATAAGTTACTTCAAAAACTAGGCGTTACTTGAATGACAATAATGGAAGTTTCTGGCACCAGCGTCTTGTTGTCATATTTCGCTTACTTTGTTTGCTGATTTTATTCAACAGTCTCTGGCATAAGCCTAGTATTTAGTGTGAGTTGGTGCTTCTTTGTCATGGTGAATTCAGTAAGTGACTGTATTATCATCAATAATGTTACTTGTGTAAAACAAAAGTTCGTAACATACAAAAACGTAAAAAAACTAAAAAAATGTTACCTATGAAATGTTCTGCCTTTATGCTTTGTTTGCTCATTTCTACACCCGTACGCAGTGCAAATGTCCAGCGTATTCTGATTGGCTTTAGTCTTGACTAGTGCAGTTGAATGACTTTTGTCCTGGGAGCACTGTACAAATATGGAGGCGGTATTGATGCATACTCAGGATCCGTATACGATATCTAGTGTATATATGTATAGGCTCAGTGGTTAGCACTGTCACCTCATATCAAGAAGGTTGCTGGTTCGAGTCCCGGCTGGGCCAGTTGGCATTTCTGTGTGGAATTTGCATGATCTCCCTGTGTTCACGTGGGTTTCCTCTGGGTGCTCACAGTCCAAAGACATGCACTATAGGTGAGTTGAATTAACTAAATTGGCCGTTTGTGTTAGAGTGTATAGGTGTTTTCCAGTACTTGTAGCTGGAAGGGCATCCACTGCGTAATAGATATGCTGGAATAGTTGGCAGTTCATTCTCTTGTGGCGACCCCTGATATATAAGGGATTAAGCCGAATAAAAATGGATGAATGATATTTTGGTGAGAAGATAACAGTTGATACTTGTGTAATAAAATGATTTGGTCTCTTGTACATTTTTAATAGAGAGATTATTTTTCAAACACAAGATGACAGTACATACTTTTTCTTTTCATCTAATTTTCTTTTTCGCAAGATACTAATATTCAGCCTTATGTAACACCCTTAAAGTAACCTTAAATTGGTTAATTAGGTTAACAAGGCAAGTTAGGTTGATGTTGAGGAAGATGTATTTCAATTTACACAGTAAATTTAGTTCACAGTCCTTTTGTATGTAATTTTATTTGATAAAATCATTTATTGTAAATTTGATTACATTAAAATGTTTAGATTGTCAAAGTTTTTCATGAATGTAGGAATTTCTGTCATTAAATTTATAGTATAATTATTATGGAAAATAATGATATTGTATAAAATGTTTGCATCAGGGACATGCTATTAAAATTACTTTTAAAATGTACATGTTTTTAACTTTGTTTTTAATTACTTAATGTATTTAAATAATTTAATGTTATTTTTATTTATTAATCATAATAATAATAATGGTTAATTTTATTTATGATGTGCTTTTCTTAAATACAACAACAAATTTATATGCAACTCAGAATTACAAGCTTACAAAAAATTCCAGTAACAAGCCAAAAATCAGACCGCAATAATCAATAAAACCAGACATCGGCTAAAACATGACTGTGATAATCACAAATTAAAAGCTTTAATAGGAAAGATCTGTCCTAAGAAGCTTCTTAAAGCAATTCAGAGAAACAGCGTTCCTAACAATTATGGGTAATGCATTCCAAAATTTAGGTTTTGTTTTGTTTTGTTTTGTGCTTTGCTTTTTGTTTTGTTTTGTTTTGTTTCCTTTTGTTTTGTTTCCTTTAGTTTAGTTTTGATTTGCTTTTAATTTGGTTTTGGTTTGTTTTGTTTGTTTCCTTTAGTTTAATTTGTTTTGTTTTGGTCTGTTTTTTTGTTTTGTTTTGTTTCCTATAGTTTAGTTTAGTTTTGATTTGCTTTAATTTGATTTTGTTTTGTTTGTTTCCTTTAGTTTAATTTTGTTTTGGTCTGGTGTTTTTTGTTTTGTTTTGTGTCATCGCATGGTTTGGCATTTTTGATGTTTTTATTTTAAATTGTGCTCTCCACAAAAACAGTTGATTAGAGAGTTCATTAGTCTCTTCTCATATGTCCCCAAAAACTCCTCACCATGCTGTTGATTTAATTTCTCTGCTGTTTGAGCTGTACTTGTTGATCTGTTAGTCAGATGCAGAGTGTGTGTGTGACTGAGCAGAGGCGGGCTGATGGTGTGTTGAATCCTCACTGCTGCCCCAGTGCTTCTACTGTCAACTTCAATCTTGTAGTCTCAGTGCTTTCTGTCCCCACACTGCACTGCTCGTCCTCAGACTGATGCCATTGGTCCTGACTCGCTGTCCCTTAGAGACTCTGCCACACAATCACCAGCAGAGTTTTGGGCTTCACTTCCTTTTAAAAACTTACTCTTTGGAGTCCCAATTTTGATATGTTGCTTGGAAAGTTTTCCAAATGATCCCTTTGATACACTTGTCTTTAATTAGAAGCAATTGTCGCTGATTTTATTTGACCATAATTTTTTCTTATTTGCATATGTATATTTATTTAGCTATTTTTTTTACTTGTGAATTTTCCTTTAATGTAAACGTTTTTTTACTCTAAATTTCAATATTTATATCAATATAATTATTATATAATTATTTTAATAATTATTTTATGAATATAATATAATATAATAATTATTTTGTCTCCTATTTTCACAGAATTGTCATTGTTTTTCTCATAATTGTCATTTTTAAAGGCTTTCTTACAGTTCTAACTTTATATTTTACAATTCTGTGATACAAACTTGTAATCATGCAAATAAATTAGGAATTGTGGGATGTAAGAAATGTGGAAAGAGTTAGAATTGTGAGGAAAAACTACATCTAAAAAGTTTGGTAAATTCAAGCTTCCTTACCTCTCATCTTTTAGTTTACACTTAAAACATTTATTTAAAACTTATTTAAATAAAAATATTTTCTATAAAAACTTTTTTTTTTGTAAATTTTGCATCACAAGAACAACTTTTTTTTATACAGGGTTCACACGCGTCTTGAAAGTACTTAAATTTCAGATATGTGGATTCAAGACCTGAAAAGTACTTACAAAACAAACACAGGTCCTTGAAAGTGCTTGAAATTAATTTGAAATCAAATTTGTTTATGGTTTTATTTCAACAATTGTGCTCAATCGTCAAAAACAGAATGAGATTAAAAATCTGAAATGTAAATCTTGTACAATCACACTGGCAAATAATGCACATTTGATCAATATTTCAGAATCTGCATTTGAATATCACCAGTATTCAGTATTAAATTCAACAAATTTTATTAAAGCTCTTTGAACGTGACATTTAAAACTTTTTGAAAATTACTCTGACAACGTAAATATTAAGTGTAAGTGAAATGTTGGGTACAGTAAGGACTTTCATGGCACTACAGATGCTGAGGTATGAATTACAAAGGTGCTTGATTCAAAATGAATGGTGTTTTAAAAAGACATTGAAAGTCATAAAATTTGGTGTTCATGAGCGTGTGGGAACCCTATTTATATTATTCGCAGTATAGTGAACATTCGTAACCTCTTTATGTCTCTGTTGTCCAGCTGTTTGGTGTGCAGAAGTGGAGGAGCGCTTGGTGAACTATCTACTCTCCCCTGACCGGTACAATAAGCTGATCCGGCCAGCGGTCAACAAAAGCCAGCAGGTCACCATTGCAATACAAGTGTCCCTTGCTCAGCTTATCAGTGTGGTGGGTCATTAAATGCAAAAAAATATAGAAATTCCATACACAACTTTATATATCACATAATATGTTAATATTTGCATTTCAGAATGAGAGAGAGCAGATCATGACCACCAACTGTTGGCTTACTCAGGTAAGAGCAATCAAACTTTAATTAGGGTTGGAATTCTTAAGTAAGGAATAACTGGCGATCTGTTGATCATGATATGGAACTGTAATGTGGTCAAAATCTGCCTGGAATTACTTAAACTGTGTGTTTTTTTGGATTGACACCTTAGTATGTTCATCAGTCAATCAAGCATCCAATAGCCCCATAGTATTGACCTTATTCTGCAGTGTGGAATCGGCTATGGGATAAATGACTTGAAATAATAAACGGCAGAAAATGCTCAAACTGCTTGCTCTACAAACATGTGTGTTCAAGACTATACATGATAAGTAATATAATACGGAAATATCATTTATCATAAATATCATAACGTCTAGAAATCAATGGAAGTGAATGAAACCCGAAGAGATTCCAATGCCTGTGTCTGCTTGTACGGGAAGAATAAGGTCAATAAAACACTGAAAAAAGTGTGTGTTGTTTTAGGTATGGAATGATTACCGGTTGATGTGGGATCCAGAGGAGTATGAAGGGATGAGGAAAGTTCGACTTCCCTCTCAACATATATGGCTGCCTGACATCGTCCTGTACAACAAGTAAGACATTATATACCTCTTAAAAGTTCACGTAAACTAAAAAATTTACAAAAAAAACCTTCTGACCTTCTGCTTCTGCTTGAAATATTTAATAAGGGGAGGGAATTTATTTATTGATTTATTTATTGTGCTCCTCCTGTCATCTTTCACTAATAGCTGGAGAGGCGTGGATAAGCATGTTTGGCCCAATCTGTCGAACTGACATCATTAGAGATAGACTGTCATTCCAGAACAGAAGCAGATACTCAGATTTTGGTTAAAGATTATCAAAACAAATTGTTTTTTTAACTTGCATGGATTAATTGTTCACCTTAAAGGGGATCTATTATGTAAAAATAACTTTTATAAGGGGTTAAAACACAGCTGTGTAACAACAGTGTGTAAATATAGCCAACCTCTAATGGTAAAAATGAATCAATTCGATTTTTCTTTAATCACACTACATAAAAACAGGATACACAAATTTTACGCCTAAGAAATGGGACACCCCTACAAGACTTGCACATGTCATGTCATCGCAATCTCTTTCTTCATATGAGAAAAGATGATGGCGACTGCTGTAGTGATTTGTCTTTAGGAATTTACTGAAGGCAACGATACCATGTTATCATAATGATATAATGTGGCAATAAGATCGTAACTAACTGTGCATTTACTTTGTGACCATATTCATCTATGTAAACACACAAAAACAACATTAACATTATACCAGACACTTTAAAAAGCTCATTCAAAGCTCCTAGTCTTTTCTGACAGGGTATTCCAGTGTCAGATGTGAAACTATATTGTGGGACTGCTATACATGAGTTATTATTATGGATTATAGGTAGCAAAATTTTGCGGTTTTTATTTTAGCATTTTTTTTTTAAAAGCATGACAGTAAAACACGAAGGCGGTTATGAGTGTATTAAAACATATGCTTGTTTGGTTTCAAGTGTGGTCCTGAAAAATCTCAGTTTTAAGCGCTATTTAGCCCTTGCCCTTAGCCCTACGCCTTCAAGATGAAAACAGTTGGGACACCCCTACCCCCTCACATGAACGAGCAAAATGAAGGGGTAAGGAAAAGGGCTAAGGGGTAGAATTGGGACTGGGCCGTAGTCTTGTTTACAGGGGTGGATCAAGGCCCCCTAATAAATACCTAGAAATTTTTAATAATTATATATAATGGCATTTTGTAATGTTTTGTTTTGTGAGTGTCTAACAGTATACAACTCTTCCCTAATTATTACATCCGTGCAAATGAAAAAGGCAGCTAAATAAATAAATAAATAAATAAATAAATATGAAGGGTGCATATTACTGTAGGACTACTGGGTGCCATGGCTGGAACTGCTTAGTGCCCCCAAATCACTAAATCCGCCCCTGCCTGTTTTGAATCTGCTGCTTTGCTGAGGCATAGGCATTTGTAGCTCCGCCCTCTTTTGAAAAGAGTTCAATCTCATTTGACTTTAAAAGCGACAGTCACCAAAATGGCGTAATTTGGATCAAAGCCTAACAGGGGCAGTTTTAAACAGTTATAACAATTAATTTGTGTGTATTTTGAGCTCAAACTTCACATACACACTATAGGGACATCAAAGACGTATTTTGCCTATTGTAAAAAAGTGCATGATAGGTCCCCTTAAGACTAACAATGTGCGCTAGTAAAATAAACATTGTGAATTTTGATTTCATGCAGACTTTAAGAATACCCTTATAATACATTATCAAAACAGGCTTCTTAGGTCTTAGACCTTGATTTTGTCATATCATTCTAATGCAACTTACTTGCTTCTGTGGGTAAAAAAGTTTGATTCTACTGTTTTATTAATTCATGGGAGTCCAAACCCACACTGGACCTCATTGACTTTCAGTATATGGGGAAAAAATAGATTTTTAAAATTTCATCTTGTGTTTGGGGTGACATGAGGGTGTGTAAGTGATGACAGATGCTTCGTTTTTGCTGAACTATCCCTTTAAATAATTTATAAGAGGTTTTAGTAATGCAAAGGTTGAATCTTTATAAAAAATAAAGGTGGCAGCAGGAGACCTTGTGCTATAATTTTTTTTTTTACATTGCTGCATTGATGCAGAATTTGGGCAAAGTTTCACCTTTTCCAAGGACAGAGTTACTGCATTAATCTGATGGACTGAGATCAGACTGACTGTTATTTTTGTTTCACATGATGATGAATAGGGCTGGGCGGTGTTTTGGGTTTACAATCCATCTATATAAATATACTTTAATAAACTATATGGTATGAATGCTTAGGTGTGTTTTCATCAAGGTGTTAGAGCTGAGGCTTCATGGTGGCTCAGTGGTTAGCACTGTTGCCTCACAGTAAGAAGGTTGCTGGTTCCTGTACTTCAGTAAGAAGTATTACTTCAGTAAGAAGAATATTAATATATGCAGCTGTTGTAGTAAAAAAAGGCAGAGTTTAACTGCACAATAGTGCAAATGCTCCCATTTCTTTGTCCAGCAGCCACGCCTGCGTTTTCAGATGTCTCCGTTTTCCCCCATCCACACTGAGACGGAGCAGCAGCGTTTTAGAATGAAAACGGCCACTCCAGCGTTTCCAAAACGCTCCGTTTTCAGGGCTCGAAAACTCCATCGTAGTAACCGTAGCAAAACTTGTGCGTTTTAAAACGAAAATGCATCAGTGTAAACGGGGCCTCAATGGTAATGCACTCAAAAGACAAAATTCTCCAATTCTCGTATACAGCTCTCCTGACAAAAATGCTAGCTGCACACCAACAGCTTTACTGTATCGGCCCTGACAGCATCGCAGGGAAAGCCATGCAACTATTAAAGCTGACAGATCATCTGGTGAAATTCTAATCATATCACACCATATCACAAAATTTCGCAATGTCAGATTTCTCCAATATTACGCAGCCCTAATTGGACAACATAGAGTTGAAGGTAACACTTTATTTCGATGGTCCATTTGAGTATTAGTAGACTGTTTACTTAATATCTGTTGATACTGACATTCAACAGACATTTACCTGACTATAAGCAAGTACATGTCAACTTACACTAACCCTACCCCTAACCCCAACCTGACAGTCTACTTATAATCTAATGACAATTAGTTGCAAAATAACTTAAATTCAACAAACGGACCATCAAAATAAAGTGTAACCGAGTAGAATCTAAGAGATGTAAAACAAATACAGATTATTTAAAGTACAAATATAAAAATATAGAAAATACTGACATATTCATCTGAAAAATACAGAAATGTAATTTCTCGCCCAGCCCTAATGATAAGCTGACACTTAGGATAAGAGTATCAACTTTGAGTTTCACCTTTATTTTTATGCACACAAGCAAAATAAGATACTCATCTTTTTTTGTTTTTTTACTTAAAACAACATATTGAAAGTAGTGTGTTTGTCATTTTTAGTGCTGATGGGACATATGAGGTGTCTTTCTACTCCAATGCGGTCGTGTCAAATAACGGTGAGGTTGCCTGGCTTCCACCGGCCATTTATAAGAGTGCCTGTAAAATCGAGGTCCGGGACTTTCCTTTTGACCAGCAAAACTGCACACTCAAGTTCCGCTCCTGGACATACGACCACACAGAAATAGACCTCATATTATTGTCAGACTTCGCCAGTCGAGACGACTTCAAGCCTAGCGGTGAATGGGACATCGTCTCCTTGCCTGGCCGCAAAAACGAAGACCCAAATGACGTCACGTATTTGGATATAACCTACGATTTCATCATCAGACGCAAACCACTGTTTTACACCATAAACCTGATCATCCCTTGTGTCCTCATCACCTCATTGGCCATCTTAGTTTTTTATCTCCCTTCAGACTGTGGGGAGAAAATAACACTGTGTATTTCTGTTCTTCTGGCCTTAACTGTGTTTCTCTTACTGATCTCCAAAATCGTACCCCCGACATCACTCGCCGTGCCCCTCATCGGAAAGTATTTAATGTTCACAATGGTGTTAGTGACTTTTTCTATCGTTACGAGTGTGTGTGTGCTGAACGTGCACCATCGATCGCCAAGCACACACTCTATGCCCAAATGGGTGAAATACTACTTTCTGGTGCGTTTGCCTGCTTTTCTGTTCATGCGACGGCCGGGAGAGTCCAACAAACGGGATAGGTTTCGCAGGAAGCACCAGCAGTGCTCTTCTTCTGACGTCCCAGCAAAGAGCGAGGCTGACGAGGTCGATTCCACCTTCTTCGTGAACGAGGATTCTGCCAATCACATCGGCTGGAGAGCAGGAGAGCTGCAGGAGAACTGCGAGTTTCGCAAGCGGATGGCGGCGAAGTGCTCGACGGACATGGAGGAGGCTGTGAAGGGGGTTCGATACATCGCTGATAAGATGAAGAGTGAGGATGATGACGAAGGGGTGAGTTTCATATGTTTGTGGAAAAAATATATACACAAAAAATGATGTTTGTTGGTTGCAACTACTATTTAAAATAAGCTGAAACAACAAAATTAAGTTTTTGTTTTTTTAAAGTTTTTTTTGGGGCAACTTAATTGTTTTATGTTCAATCCACTTAAATTAATAAAAAATAATAATAAGTCAACTTAATTCCTTCATGTTGCCCAAACACAAATCAATTGTGTGGAACTCGGCAGTTTTTACAGTGTATGTGCAATTGAAACTCAAATTCATCCACATCATCTGTAGTCAACACTAAAGTCTAGATCAAGGGTGTCCAAACTCAGACCTGGAGGGACGATGTCCTGGAGAGTTCAGCTTCAACCCTCATTAAACACACCTGAACAAGCTAATCAAGCTCTTACTATGCTAGAAATTTCCTGGCAAGTGCGTTAAAGCAAGTTGAAGCTAAACTCAGCAGGACATCTGCCCTCCAGGTCTGAGTTTGGACACCCCTGGACTAGATGTTGCATTGTTTTTTACCGAGCTATGTTTGAAAGTTCAGAATCTGTCTGTTCAATTGAAAAATAAATTGGTTCATATTCAAAAAACAGCCATGAAAACCATAGAAATAAAATAATAAGAGCCCACATAGACTTTATATCACAGATGACCAAACTAGGGCCCGGGGGCCAAAGTTGTCCAATGGTAACCTTTTGATTTGGCCTGGCACCCCATCTGAGAAGCGAGGAAGAAGGATGGGGTTGATTTCAAGATTGTCGATTGAAATTTAATGTAACCCTTTGTTTGTTTGTTTAAATCTAACTGAAATGTTTCAGTTAAATGGTGAATATTAATTAGATTTTGTTTAAATGTAAATACTGTCACCCGACAATGCAGAGAATTTAGTGAGCAAATCAAGTCAAAGGCAGATTCTGTTTGACCTGTGTATTCACCATTGAACTCCACTGTGTCTTCAATGTGATTGTTTATATTGCGATATGTTTTCTTTTTAAAAGTTGTATTAGTTAATACAATTTAGAGTAATGTTTTCTATTTATTTTGAAATATTATGAAATAAATTAGTAAATTACTCATGGCGATTTTAACGTAATATGGTTTGGTATATTGACCTTCGGTCCGCGGCTCTCAATGATATTCGGTTTTTGGCCCTTCATACGAAAAAGTTTGGGAACCCTTTCTTTATATGAACGGGTGGTCATGAGAAGAGCAATAAATATTAGTGCTGATTCCAAACATTCTCTTTTCAGTGAATATCAGCTGTTACCATCAGGAAAAAGACTGGGAATGCCAATGTGTAAAACTAATGGATTGAAGCTTTTGTTTGTTCCTACATCGATAAAACTGTTTGAACTCTACCAAGAACAATGCACCTGTAGTATATTAGCACCTGACCGTGTTCTGTGTTTCATATATTTTATATTTATATATTTTATATATGGTCTTATTTTGTTAACAATGTATGTTCCTAATTGTTTTGTTTGTTTTATTTATTTGATTTGTCTGCTTAGAGCAACGTTGTAGCATTTTTTTTTGCCCTAGACAAATTTCCTCTCTGGGACAAATAAAGTTTATTCTATCCTATTGTGGTTTCCACATCAAATTAAATTAGCATTTAAAATATATAAAACAATATGTGCTTATACTAATACTTTATATTTTTATCTTATTGACAAATGGATAAAACTAAATGTATAAATATAAAAATAAATATATAATATAATAATAATAAAAATATATAATATTACAGGACACAATCTATTAGCCCAGATTTATATGTTAGTGAAAAATATTAAATAAAAAATTTAAAAAGAGGAAAAATCAAGAGGAACAAAAATCTCTATAATTTTGTTCAAATTTTATTGTTTGTATTTTTCTGCAACAGTTAGCATTACTTCAAAATGTATTATCTTTCTATTGTTAAAGATGTTTAATGATTAATATATTATTTTAATATATAAAACTGTTTAAATTTGCACCAAAATATATTGTCTATATTCACTGAAAAATGGATAAAAATATCAAAAGGCGGTGTACTTATTTATGCTGAGCACTATGTATATATAAATTTTGCTGCTTTTGCATATGTGTGTATTTTATATACATATACACACACATAATACAAACACAAATAAATGCTACGTAATCTTTTACAAAACGCTAAAGAGATTGTCTATAGATTAGTGGTCAACTACAATAGCGTCATTGATTTGTTCAAATCTAATTATTTAACCAATTATTTTAAATAAATCATTGCACATTGTCTGTTTCCCACAGATTATCGAGGACTGGAAGTATGTGGCTATGGTGATCGACCGTCTGTTTCTGTGGATCTTTGTTTTAGTGTGTGTTGTAGGAACCATCGGCCTCTTCATGCAGCCGCTCTTCAAGAGTTATAACACACCGGCCACTGAGGATTTGTAGATCACATAAACTCAAACCAGCTTCAACCCAACCCACATAACCGTTTCATTTCAATGCCCCCAGTCTAACCATAAACTCAACATTCCAACAAACTTATTTCAAAAAATATTGTAGCAAAAAAACAACAACAAAGGACTTCAGACCTGGTGCATTTCATAAAGCATTAAGCACTGTGTAATATTCAAATCACACGGACACAAAATTCCTGGATGCCGATGAGTCAGAGCACAATACTGGACACGGACTGAATATTTAGCTGACCCCAACACTGACCCAAACCTTTCAGAGCCGTCATTCATCCTCAACATTCAGCCCTGAAGGCCTCAACATTCTCCAGCCTCTCACAATATAAAGCCCCCAAATCCCACAATGACTCCAAACCAACACTAAACTAAAACATGCTCCAAAAATGCAGAAATGTGTGCATAAAGGATACTCATGCAGGCTTTTACATAGAGAACACTTAAATCAGAGGAACTTTCTAGTAAACCACCAATTTAGAGATCTTGATTTAGAGATGTAATGGTAATAAATGGAATCTTACTGGTAAAAAGACAGAAAGCCGTTGCTTGTGTGATAATATGATTACTGCAAAGGTCATTTTAGGATAATTTTATGGTAAATTATGGGACTGCTGTGTGAAACAGACCCATAGCGTGTTTTAACTAATGTACTGACTTTAACATTGTCAACCAAACATCAAGATCAACGTGGCTTTTTACTTTTAAGTGAAATAAAAAAGTTCTTTACTGGAATACACATATTACAGTTTAACTTACTGTACACACGCGCTTGTATTCACTACCAAATAACAAACAATAACTTGACTTCTAATTGATCATTTGGAAAAGTGGCAAAAGCTAGACTTTTTCTGATGAATCATCCGTTAAACTGCATCCCAATCATCACAAATACTGCAGAAGACCTATCGGAACCCTCATGGACGCAAGATTCTCACAGAAATCAGTCAAGTTTGAAGGAAAAAAAATTATGGGTCACATTCAGTACGGGGGTGTGCGAGAGATCTGTAGAGTGGATGGCAACATCAACAGCCTGAGGTGTCAAGACATTTGTGTTGCTCAATACACTACAAACCACAGGAGAGGGCAAATTCTTCCGCAGGATAGCACTCCTTCTCATACTTCAGCCTCCACATCAAAGTTCCTGAAAGCAGAAAAGGTCAAAGTGCTCCAGGATTGACCAGCCCAGTCCCCAGAACATTGAACATTATTGAGCATGTCTGGGGTAAGATGATGGAGGAGGCATTTAAAATGAATCCAAAGAATCTTGATGAACTCTGGGAGTCCTGCAAGAACGCTTCTTTGCCATTCCATATGACTTTATTATTAAGTCATTGCAGAGATGTATGGATGCAGTCGTCCAAGCTCATGGGAGTCATACACAATATTCATTATTTTTCCACTGCCCATGACTTTATATTCTATACTGCACATTATTTCTGTTAAGCGAGAAGACTTTTGTCTTAGCAAAGCCAGACCTTACTCTCCTAATTAAATAGTTAAAAATCAAGGCACGATCACATTTTATTTTAGTAAAATAGGCGTAATCTAGAGCCCTTTACCTTTCATAAAAGCCACTTCTGATACCAAATGATCAATTAGAAGTCAAGTTATTATTTGTTGTTCCTAAATCTTAGGCAACAAGGCAACAAGACTTGGTCAGGTAGTGTAGTGTTCTTTACTTCAAACTTTACATTTTCCCTCAGTATATGTTAAGTTGGTTTAAACATTACATAAACAGCATTTTGATGGACATTTACAGACTGATTTAATGATTGCTTAACATATAATTATCAGAATGTTATTTTATTATGATTATTATGTGATAAATTAAGAAAAAAAAGCTATTTAAACTATACAATTTTTGTATTATTTAGTTATTTATTTATTTATTTATAGTTATATATTTTTCTCTATATAATTTTAAAAAGTTTTAGTTGATATTTGCTTTATATACGTTTTATTAATATTTGGATTTGTCTATATGAGTTTGGAGCAAAGCATTAATATATTGAGCAACTCGGTTTTACATTAAAAAGGAAAATATGCTGAAGCTGTGTTTTTTGTTCTTCCCCACGACTGCCTGTTACACACTATGCTGGTAAATAAAACGTAAAACAAAAGCCTCTGCATCTGCTATGCAGAAGGGGTCCTCATTAGCACTTTAATCACAGTGTTTTGGCTGTATTAATTACTCAGGGCTCTCCGAGTTATTCTTAGTGTGTTTCAGTGTTAACTCATCATGACTGTGACTCTGCTGATTTGACAGGTGGCGACGGTGCAGTCAGGGGAGTGTGCAAATGGAGGCTCGGATGCATTATTTAAAGGACTCTATGAATATTTAAGTCATTTTCCGGTCTGTTTTCCTCTCTTCTGAAGACAGCAGTCTGCGCAGACATGCACATGCAGGGTGGATGAAGGAAACTAATAAGCACAGAATGCGAGTCGGCAACCATTAAATCATAAGATGCCATGATACCAGCGTAGACTTCTCTTAACTTTTCCTCTGCAGTGCACTTTTGGTCTCTATCTGTGAATTATTGATTTTGACTCTAGAGTTTTGATGTCTATCAGAATATTTAAGCATTTTTTGGTGTTATCCAGTGAAGATTATGGCCGTATTCCAAATGATATACAGATTCATATGCAGTGGCGTGAGATAAAGTGACACAGACCCTCACGAGGCCACAGCTGGTTCCAACTGGAGCAGAAAATCACGGGAGCTCAGACTGTAGCTGTGAACAGTAAGGAGATGCGTTTGCCCGCGCTGCTGCTGCTGCTGCTGATGATGCTGTGAGTGTTTACACAAGACACACTGCAAAGGTTTCATTTTAATACATCTAATCGGTTCTTGTAGGCAAACACATTCTGTAGACTACAGTGCATAACATTTCCAAGGAGATTTTAATTTGACATTGAAGTCTGAATTATACTGTAGCTCTTCTGTTAACTTTAAATTCTTTTATATTTCTTTCCCCAATTTCTGTTTAATGGAGAGAAGATGCATGTCTAAACATGATCATTTTAATAATTAATTTCTACTAATTCTTTTATCTTTGCCATGTACACAATATTTGCCATGACAGTACATCATATTTTTCTAGATATTTTTTAAGAGACTAATATTAAGCTTAAAGCGTCATTTAAAGCCTTAATTAATTAGTTTATTTAGGTGAGTTAGGGTAGGCAAATCACTGTATAATGATGGTTTGGTTTGAAGGGGCAAATAATATTGACCTTAAAATGTTTTTATTTATTTATTTTTTATTAAAAATGCTTTTATTCAAGCCGAAATAAAACAAATAAGACTTTGTCCAGAAGAAAAAAAACATAGGAAATACTGTGAAAAATGTCATTGCCCTGTTAAACGTCATTTGGGAAATATTTGAAAAAGGAAAAAAAAAAAAAAAAAAAACATTCACAGGATGGCTAACAAATTTGACTTTAATTATTGCTGTACACAAACACACAGTCAAGCCCAGAATTATTTTAATCCCTAAATTAAGTTTTTGTTAAAAAAAAATGTACATAAAAGCTGAGAAATATTTTTTCTCTATTGATGCCTCTTGTACATCATCTTATTATTTTTTTGAAAAAAAAAACAAAAAACAAAAACAAACAAACAAAAAACCAACAAACAAAAACAAAATTGTCAGGGGTATGAACAATTTTAGGCTTGACTGTAAATACAAAAGAAATGTTTTCATATTCAAATACACTCTTACATCGTTCCAAAGCATGAATAAACATAAATATAAAACATAAACATTATTTTAGCATTTATTTTATCACTTTTTTGTTAAGTATTTTAAATTACCACTGTGTATTAAATGTGCTTTATTTCCATATATGTGAAAAGAGTGATAGAAAACAGCTGCATCTGTTTGAGGCACATTATTAATGGCATTTTTAAACATTATATTATTATTATTATTGTTTTCTTTTTCTTTTTAATCTCTTATATAAAGCACTTTAATTAACCATGAAATGTGGTGTATAAGTAAACTTGCCTAATGCCTATATATATATTTAGATTACAACATTTTGTAAATATTAGATTACAATATTGCAACATTTTAAAAGTATTTGTTAAGAGTATTTTTTAAATGTTATTTTTATTATTTAGTTTAATCCCCAAATTGCCTGGTAAAATAAACAATAATTAAAATAATCTCTATGTGTCTCATTGAACATCTGAGCAAGTGTTCAAATCTTTGCAGGTTTGTTTTAATAATTACAAATGCATTTGACTAACTTTTGCGTAAAATCAAAGAAAATAAAAAAGTAATGGTAATTTTCTGCATGGACATGATCTATTTTACAGCCATTTCCATTTCTACTTCTCTGCAGAACTACAAATACAGGTAAAAGGCTTGCAAAACATATTAGGCTACAATTATCTTTGTATTTATAAAGTTAAATGTGAAACTTGTGTATATATTGTATTGTATTATATGAAGTGTAGAATTGTAAATAATATTTGGAGAAATCTTAGAAAGGGACAGCGCTATCTACACTGCAGTATTTTCAGATGTTCTGTGGTAAATTCACCTGTCCCTTTAAACTGTCACGGACGCGCTTCTCCTAGTCTGTTCAGGGACACGAGCACGCGCGTGCCTCTGGACGGAATCTCTTCAGGAGTCAACCTTCGCTTTTCGTGCAGTTTTCGCGGAAAACTACAAACTTTTATCGCTTGTTATGAAAAGTTATTTGTAAAAACCAGCCAGTGCGTTCATAATTATTTTAATTAGGGTCAGGCCAATATTTAATACTTCCTCGTGAAATGACGCTGACAGTCATTGGTCTCTTTACCTTGTTTACCAGCAGCTTCGCCACCACGCCTGGTAAGTGCAAACCAATCACTCCTTTTCTGTCATGTAAAGTACTTTCTTGATTGTTATAGACTGTGAAAACATGCTGAAAATGTCGATTATCTATACCTAAAATGTGCTTGCAGTTTTGTTATTCTTATCAAACATCTTGAACAGTTTAGAATCGCTGTATCAGCAATGAACTGTGATATACATCTAATCATATTTTAATACGCGTTATGTATTACATTTAGTCTAACAGCTGTTTTATTTTCCTTTCATAAATTGCATTAATTCCTCTTTTGTCTACTTTAATGTCTCCTCCAACCTAATGCTTTCTGGTCACTATATGCAGTTAAGTGCTCTTGTCCTCATTTGAGGTCAGTAAACAGTTTGTGGAGGACACAGAGAGTGAACATCTGCTGATCTCTATGAAGTGTCTGGTTTCTATCTGCCCTTGCATCTCTGTCATTACTCTTAGTGTACTTACTCTCTGTTCATGACTCTTGCACTTTCACTGCAGTATTTAGCTCTTAAGTCAAGCACGAACACTAATGTTTATTACTAGAAAATATCATTACCATCTGGTGTGTTGAAATGGCAATATTTGTATTTTATATTGTGAATGCATTACGTTATTAATGCAGTAAGGTGTAAATAATGCTAATGTGTGTGTTTCAGCAGCTAGAGAGTTTGTTTCTCTGGCAGAAAGGGAAGATGCTCTGCTCAGGGACTTGTTTCAGGGCTACCAGCGTTGGGTAAGGCCCATTCTGCACGCAAACCACACTGTGAAGGTCCGCTTTGGCTTGAAGATCTCTCAGCTTGTGGATGTGGTAAGAAAAACACACAGTTTCACACTTTATAGACTTCATGTTGAAGCTTTAGTATGATGGGCCTGGGCTGGTCTCTGTCCATGGTGCTGAAATGCAGCAGTTGGAGCTGTCCGTGGTTTTAAAACCAGTGGATTACTAAGCCCATATATTAGGGACATCTGCTTTCTTAGAGTCTATATATAGAAGATATAGCTTCTCCCCTCCACCTTTTTCCTTCCATTTTGCAGTTTTTTTTTCTGCCCTCACTCTTTCTCTGAAAGGATTTTGTTGTTATATGATGGAAGGCTGAATTATTAACAGAGGAGAGATCCAGCGTGCTGTCTTTTCTTTAAAACTGCTCGCTTTTCTTTTTCCATTAGTGTGTATTTTATCTATTTGTGCATGCATAAGATCTACAATGCATTTGTTTCTAATAGACAACAGCTCCAGATTTTCCCAAAACACATAAAGCCCACATATTTTTTCCACAAACACTTATGTCAGAATTAAAAGTATTATCAAAATGCTGCCCAAATGCATACACAAAAAGGAACTAACTAAAATATTAATTTTTCTGGGTTTAATTACAATATATAATAATGTATTTGGGTAAAATTTTATTTTGCTTTCATTTTGTAAACTACTGATGACATTTATTACTAATTTCAAATAAAAATGTTGTCATTTAGATCATTTTGTGTTTCATAAAGTCAAGTCAACGTCAGGTACAGGACAGAGAATCGAAATTGCGTGACTCTCAGTCCCTAGGTGCATAACAGATAATATTAATACAAAAAGTAGAATTTTAAAAAGATATTACAATAATTACAATTACACATACAAGTAAAAATATAAGAAATATATATAAAAATAAATTTTATATACTACAAGTATTATATACATATTTGTATATACATAAGCAATTTTACAATGACATTTGCAATCTACCCTAACAGTTTAAGTTTAGAAATGGATATTTTCCTAATAGGACATTTAATAGTATATATATATA
>CAIGQQ010038995.1:1303482-1355924 GCA_903798035.1 Danio albolineatus
ACACACACACACACACACACACACACACACACACACACACACACACAGGTATTCACCACCCACAAGTTAATGCCGAATCCATTAAAATAAATACCGGGCCGCAAAACACGAATTTCTGACATTTTCCGAAACAGAATCCGGCAAGATCCAGCTCAAATGAAGCACTGGTAACATCTAAATGAATTAGTTGTATTGAAGTCAAAAATATTATTTCATGACTGAATCTGCAAAGACTGTGTAGTCAAGCAATTGTAATGTTCATAAAAGGTAGACATAGCGCTTTAAGGAATATTTTTTGGGCAATTAATAATCTGACCAATCTGTGTCACTCATTAATAAAAATAAAAAAAACATATTGATAATGCTTAAATAATCATCAACATCAAACTTCATTGAATTTGTCTTGTTTATTGCAATTTCTGAGTATTTTTTAACAGCTGTAAAACAGTAAATGCATAAATTGTGCAATAGTAAATGATGTGTTTCTGTGAATGCTGACTGACAATGACAGTAGTGAAGTAATGAAAGATTTTTGTCTTGATAAACTCAATATTGTAATCTGGGTTTGCAGGAATGGCTGGATTATAAACTGCGCTGGAACCCTGAGAATTATGGTGGGATCACATTTATCAGAGTCCCGTCAGAGAGCATCTGGCTTCCAGACATCGTTTTATATGAGAAGTAAGTCATTTATATATATATGAGAAGTATAAGTTATTTTATACAATAAAAAAGAACATATACAAATATACATATAACAAGGGGATGGCTCAGTGGTTAGCACTGTTGCCTCACAGCAAGAAGGTCGCTGGTTCGAGTCCAGGCTGGGCCAGTTGGCATTTCTGTGTGGAGTTTGTATGTTCTCCTCGTGTTGGTTTCATCCAGGTGCTCCGGTTTCCCCCACAGTCTAAACACATGCACTATAGGTGAATTGGATAAACTGTGTGCGTGCGTGTGTGCGTGCGTGAGTTAACGCAGTACTGGGATGCGGCTGGAAGGGCATCCGCTGCGTAAAACAAATGCTGGAACAGTTGGTGGTTCATTACGCTGTGGCGACTTCTGAAATAGAGACTAAGCCGAAGGAAAATTAATGAATGAATCAATTGTAGTGTTCATATAGTTGTATTAATGTCCATTTAATGTATTTGCAACCATATGTTTTACACAGAGGATGCCTTTCCAGTTGCAACCCAGTACTGAGAGACACCCATACACACTCAATCACATACAATATGCCAATTTAATTTATTCAATTCACATATAGCGCATGTCTTTGGACTGTGTGGAAAGCCGGAGCACCCGGAGGAAACCTGCACACCAACACAGGGAGAACATGCAAACTCCACACAGAACTGCCAACTGACCTAGCCGGGCCTTGAACTAGCGACCTTCTTGCTGTGAGGCGACAGTGCTAACCACTGAAGCCAGTGTGACTCTCAGTCCCTAGGTGCATAACAGATTGTCCTATTTCTTCTGAAGGTGTAAACAAATCAACATTTTTACTTGATTTAGGAATTGTTCTTTTAGATATTTGTACTAAAAACATGTTTTTGCATTGTGATTATTCAATTTCTGTGTATGAACACGGTTAGGCTCCCCAGAAAACAAGTTCAAACTATCTTGTGAAACTTTATTCATATCGCAATATTTATTGCAGAAAAATGAAATATCGCAATATCAGATTTTTGCAATATCGTGCAGCCCTAACCTTTTAACTGCCCCACCAAGAAAACGATTTTTGTATTGCATTTCTTTATTCCTAATGTTGCTAGTAAACACACTCCATGCATTTTTTTTCAACACATCACGTAATTTCTAAAATATCAACTTCTATCAAATGGTTGATATGTCGGTTTATGGTAAAAGTAGCGGAATTAATACATAAACTATGAAAAATCTGAAAATATGAAGCGTAAGAGTTTATTTTAAAAACAATCAAAATAAAGCATTTTTGAATGATAAATCATCTTTATTTTAAGTATGCCATAAAATATTTTAGATTCTCATTTAACATGCTTTCTTGTTTAGTTTTTTTACAATATAAACAAAATCAAGAGTAGTAGTGCAGAATTATGTTTGAATTATGTTTGTTTGATATATATATTATTATTATTTTTGTGTAAACCAGTAATGCTGTTTGTGTAAACCATTATTCAAAACAGTCATTCTTTAAATGACTTGAACAGGCATTATTTAAAACAGTCAAAATATGGTCAACCAGTAGGTAGAGCAGGCAGTTAAAGGATTAAACTAATGTGTTCAGCAACTATTACTTTTTAATGTCACATAAAAATTCAGAAACTATTTGAATATGCTGATTTTCTGTTAATAAAACTTTTTTTTATTGTTTGTAAAAACTGTTGCATTTTTTTCAGGACTTATCCGGAGAAATATTACATTATAAATGTTTGACTTTTGAACAGTTTACTGTACAGTTAAAGGCAAAACCATTCGCCCTGATGTGAACTTTTAATTCTTTTAAAAATATTTCCCAGGTGATGTAAAATATGTCCCAAGTGAAATTCTGAAGGTGAAGTATATTGGTAAGCAGCAGCCACTGACAACCATAACATATATTTTTTCTACTATGAATGTCAGTGGCTGCTGGTTTCCAACATTCTTGAGAATATCTTCATTTGTGTTTAACAGAAGAAAGAAATTCCTAAAACCACTTGAGTGTAAGTACATGTTCTTTTTTGGGTGATCTACTTATTCTAATTGTGAGTGATGCAAAATAGATTATGGAGTATGTATAAAATGTCAAGTCCTTCACGACTCTCTAACAGTATCGCTTGTCCACTTGTAGCGCCGACGGACGTTTTGAAGGCTCGATCATGACCAAAGCTATCGTAAGATACAATGGCCTGATCACCTGGACTCCTCCTGCCAGCTACAAATCCGCCTGCACCATGGACGTGACCTTCTTCCCGTTCGATCGGCAGAACTGCTCCATGAAGTTCGGCTCCTGGACCTACGATGGAAACATGGTGGAGCTAGTCCTGGTCAACCATCAGGTGGACCGCAGCGACTTCTTTGACAACGGTGAATGGGAGATTCTCAGCGCTACGGGCCACAAAGGCAGCCGACGAGATGGTCACCTCTCCTACCCCTACATCACATACTCATTCATCCTAAAGCGTCTTCCTCTTTTCTACACACTCTTTCTGATCATCCCGTGTCTGGGGTTGTCTTTCCTGACCGTTCTGGTTTTCTACCTTCCCTCCGACGAAGGAGAAAAAGTCTCTCTATCCACCTCCGTCCTGGTGTCGCTCACCGTCTTCCTTCTCGTCATCGAAGAGATCATTCCTTCTTCCTCTAAAGTGATCCCTCTGATCGGAGAGTATCTGCTGTTCATCATGATCTTCGTGACTCTGTCCATCATCGTGACGGTGTTTGTTATTAACGTTCACCACCGCTCTTCAGCCACGTATCATCCCATGTCTCCTTGGGTTCGTTCTCTGTTCCTACAGCGGCTGCCGGATTTGTTGTGTATGAGGGGAAACGCCGACCGCTACCATTACCCGCAGATGGAGCCCCAGAGCCCTGATCTGAAGCCCAGGAGCAAGAAAGGGCCACCGGGGCCTGAAGGAGACGGTCAGGTGCTTATCAACATGCTGGAGCAGGCCACTAACTCTGTGCGCTACATCTCACGACATATCAAGAAGGAGCATTTTATTAGAGAGGTAAGAACTGGATGAAATGTGCTAAGATGAAGGTAAAGTGATGAATACATTATCTATCTATCTATTTATCTTTTACAGTTTATAAACTATATAATTGTATTTTTTATTTGCGTTTTTGTAATAATGTAATACCTTTATTTTTTTTTTTTACTTAATTTAAATTCTCCTATATCAGCTTTAAAATATTTCAAGAGTTCACACTTAGCTGATGATTGATTATAAAGCTTGTTTGGCATGCTGTCCTGGGAGCGAGCCCTGAGCTCATAAGATCCTCGAGCCTGGGGCTCCCTCCCGTTTGCAAGGCGAGAGGAGGGTTTAAGCTCAGGTAGATCTCGAGAACTCTCCTGCTGTAGTAGCTAATGAACAGATAGAGATTGCTCTTAAGAGATAACTACTTACTAATAGAGTGTCTATGGAGTCGGTGCAATAGCCTAGCGGTTAGCGCGCTGACATATAGTGCAGCAGCACGTCAGGGCGTCGCGAGTTCGAATCCCGGCTCGAGGACATTTCCCTACCCTACCCCTTCTCTCTCTCTCCAACTTCTCTTCCTGTCTCAACACTGTCCTATCTAATAAAGGCCAAAAAATAAATCTTTAAAAAGAATGTCTATGGTGCCGATTTGTATTAGTCAGTTAACTCAAGTTGCCTGTTTTTGGACGGTGAGAGGAAACCCACATGAGCACGGGGAGAACGTGTAAACTCCGCACAGAAACTTCGGCTGGCTTGGTAAAGACTAGAGACGTTCTTGCTGTGAGGTGACAGTGCTAACCACTGGGCCACCGTGCCACCCATCTAGAAAAGGAGGAGTAGGGGTGGAAGGCTGGATTCCTCAAAATGAAGATGGCTGTGATATGGAACTTAGGGTATTTATAGTGGCTTAGGAATCGTCTGATTAGTGAATCATAAATTGAATAGTGCGGGACCAGCTGTAAGCAATCATCAGCACGTGATCCCTTCGAAATTAGTTTATAAATAAACTTCAGTTATTAATTTTTTAATCAATATTTTATATGATTAATAAATGTTTTGAGCATCAGATCAGTAAAAAATTAAATATCTAAAACTTATTTCAAAAACATGAACATTGAGGATTTTTTTTATTTAACTTTTTTATGAATTGAAGTACAATTTGTGATATATTTTGCCATTTGAATGTAAAAAAAAATATGTATAATTTTTTGGGACATTATATTTTTTTAACAGCTGGTTAGAATAACAATAAAATAAAGAATAAAAGCATAATGCAAAATAGTACAATATTTTACAATTAAAATTACATTTTCCAATATTTTACATTAGTAAATTTAGAGAAACTCTAGAATTTTTCTATTATGCACTGTTTAATTATAATATATGTAGTTTAGCTGTAAAGACTGAAGATATTGAACGCTGCTGATACTGAGTGATTTTGCTTTCACAGGTTGTACAGGACTGGAAGTTTGTAGCTCAGGTTCTGGACAGGATTTTTTTGTGGGCTTTCCTCACCGTCTCTGTGCTCGGCACCATCCTGATCTTCACTCCTGCACTGAAGATGTTCCTGAGCACACCTCCACCTCCGTCTCCATAACACTCATCCACCCAAATCAGCACTGAAGACCTGAATAATGTACTTACAGTAACACAGCACACAGTATTAGATAGATGTTCTTTCACCACGAGATTTATTAGTATTTACAATTGATAAGGTTTTATTTGCTGATTCTTAAGGTCAATTTTTCTTCACGTATTTCTCCTAAACAACTTTTAGCAAAAATTGCACAAACAAAATGCAGTAAAACTATTAAAACAGACTTCATACAGTATGAATCATTCCAGAAATGCGGGTACATTTGAATAATTTTCCATTAATTTGGAATGACATAAAAACAAATGAATGACTGACAGTAAATGTAATACAATAGCTAATTGCTAAACCTAATAGTTAAACCACCAGTTGACAACAACAATGTGTACTTATTTCAACCATTTTGTGCTTTAGCTCAAGATGCTAAGCTCAACCCAGATGTGGAGTGTCTAAATCAGAATTGTATGTACTCGTCACATTATTGCTTTTAGAAAGTGAATGCGAGGCTCACCTAAAAAAATTTTTGAAGACGGCAAAAGAAGATCTGAAGAATTTTGTAAACTGTTAACACTGACATCCATAGTAGTAAAAACAAATACTAAAAAAGTCAATAATTTACAGGTTTATAACATTTTTTCAGAATATCTTTTGTGCCCAACAGGGAAAAAAAAAACTATCCCTAAGAATAAACTAGGAACTATCCCTTTAAAGGAGGCACAAGTGGATGCAGACAATAAGTTAATGTTGCATAGGCAGGATGAATGAGTGAATTGCTGGATCCTGACACAGGTTCAGTTTATGCCAATGTGTGCAGAAACATGTCGTTACTGAAAACTCAAATTTCCAAATGTCAGTTTTAGAGGTAAATGAGCTGTAACATTTTGACAACAGGCAACTTTTCATAGTGAGGATAAAGAATGCTATGCATTAACAGTGTTTTGTTATGCGTGCAGATTCCTGTAACTATAGCTAATATAGCTAACTGGTACCATCATAGATTTGGTAAAAAAACAAACAAACATATATATATATATATATATTTTTAACACCAGGATCAGAGTCAGCAGAACAAACATCTTTAGGCCCTGTTATTTATAATTGATTCATATTGTTTTAGTTTCATTCATTCATTCATCCCTTCAATAATCTGGGGTCGCCACAGCGGAATGAACTGCCAACTTATCCAGCTTATGTTTTACACAGTGGATGCTCTTCCAGCTGGAACCCATCAATGGGAAACATCCATACACACTCACACACACTACGGACAATTTAGCTTACCCAATTCACCTATACCGCATGTCTTTAGACTTGTGGGGGAAACCGGAGCAGCCGGAGGAAACCTACGCGACTACAGGGAGAACATGTAAATACACAGAAATGCCAACTGACCCTGCCAAGGTTCAAACCAGCGACCTTCTTGCTGTGAGGTGATCATGCAACCCACTGCGCCACTGGCACCTGTTTTAGTTCTACATTATTTTATTTTTTTTACAAAAAAAAAAACATCAAAGACATGGGCTATTGTTGTCGTAATAAACTGTTCTCATACTTTGTAAAACCATTATTCTAATTCCTTCATAACACTAAGAAAATATGTCATCCAACAAACAAACAAGACTTGTAATATATTTCAAGATGGTATTACTGTAGAAAATTAGCGAATTGAACTTGTTAAACATGTTCATCAAACATGTAAATTGGCCAGTAGAGTACATATTGTAGTTCATCGAGTTTAGCTTGTGTTTGATAAATTCTGTCATTTGAAATATGCAGTCAGTGAATGCACTTTGTGTGAAAGCAATAATAAATGATCAACAGTTTATCTTATATATAGACTGCTCTTGTGTTGACAGTGCAAAGTCTGGAGAAGGTGACTGAATAATAATCACTAGTATAATAAATAATCCTAGTGACTGTTAAAAAAAAAAAGGTGAATGTAATAAGTGCAGAAAAGCATATTTTGTCCTATAGTTATTCAATTGACCTTATTCTTCAATGCTGAAGTCACTCGTTTTTGCGACTGTTTTAGAACTTCCAATTCAGTCGCCTATGAGAGAAATGACTAGGAATATTAAACGGCAGAAAACTGTCAAATTACTTGCTCTACGAACAAGTGTTTGCATAACTATACAGACAAAGCAGAAGAATATTATAAGAAATAAATATCAATTTGCAACATCAAGCAGAATAACGAGCAGTTTTTAACCTTTAAAAATGAATGGAAGTGAATGAGACCGGAAGTCTCGAGCCAAAATAATTCAAATTGCTGCACCGGATAATAAGGTCAATAGGACTGAGGACAGTTTATAGTTAATAACATTTATCGATGAACGTTAAAAAAACAAAACAGATATGTGTACAAGTAAAAAATGCATCTGTATAAAAGAAAAATGAAAACCTGTACAGTATCTTGTCAATCTTTAAGACTCATCTCTGTCTGCTTTGCCACTTCTTCACTGTTGATTCTTAAACCTCCTTCTGTTTGGCACACGCTCCACACGTCAAGCACTCAAACTGAGAAACAACACAAATGAGGCAAAATAACAGCAACTTTAAACACTTAAATGCCCTTTCAATATCAGGATATACACAACAATTATGGAGTTATTAGAATTATGGAATTACGGCATCTCCAGTTTTATCTTGTAACGTCAGTGACTCTAACTTACATTTACTATACATTTATTGTAAGACACCACACTAAAAGAGTCTTAGTTGTGCTCTGAGTTTGCTGAATAAAAAGGACAAATTTGCAATCATTGGTTTAGTTTTTGTTAAGCGGAGGCACATGCAACATTACTTTTACATTGACTATTTATTTTGACCCAAACAATGAACAAAAAAGTAGTATGAAGCATTTTGGTGTCTGTTAAGGGATCTGTCATGTAATGCAGCAATTAGTGAGCATGAAGACGACAACACATGGTATTTAAGACTCAAACTGTAAACTTAAGACTGTAAACAGTATTTAAGATTTTTAATGGCCTTAATTTCTCTAAATTGACTTAACTTTTAGTACTTTAAGACACCCTGACTATATACAATGCAAATTACACTAATCAATGCATTCTTTTCCTTCAGTGAATACAAGGAAGTGTTTATATTTGCAGAAGTGATAGTTGCACATTACCTTCCACAACAGGTAGAAGAGCAAAGCTAGTAAAAGCAGAGCGGTCACGACGCTGAGCAGAATGAGCCACCACGGCACTCGGCTGAGCAGAGCAGGCCTTCTCTCTGCAAAAACTGTCAGCTTCACCTGCAGCAGACATACACATGCATATCATTCAGGTACTTTCACCAAAACATTACACACAGTGTGTACAAACACAGTTGAAGTCAAAATTAGTAGCCCTCCTGTGATTTATTTATTTATTTTAGTTTTTTTTTTTTTTTTTATATATTTCCCTACCAGGCGGGAGCCCTGGACTCAACTATCTCCGAGCTCAGGGTTCTCTCCCGGGACAGCATGACAAACCTGCTAACAATTATCAAACAATATCAAAATGTGAACTCTTGAAAACCATATTATTAGCCCCCTTAAGCAATTTTTTTTTTGTCATACAATGATTTCTCTTATTACCCTCACTTGCCTAATAAACCTAGTTATGCCTTTAAATGTCACTTTAAGTTGAAAACTAGTATCTAGTAAAATATTATGTACTGTCATCATGGCAAAGATTATTAGAAATGTTATAAAAAATAGTTATTAAATAGTTAGAAACAGTTATTAAAACTATCATGTTTAGAAATGTGTTGAAAATAAATCTCTCTGTTAAACTGGTGAAAAAATATAAAGGGGGGCTGATAATTCAGGAGGTCTAATAATACTGTCTTCAGCTGTATATATACAGCAGTCAACATTTGAAGTGGATCAAAACCATTCGTCATAGTTGTTTTTCTATTGAACAAACTTGTCTTAGGACAATTTAGAAAAACTTTTTTTGATCCACTTCAAATGTTGACTACTATATATGTAAAATGGATTATCTGCTATTAACCTTAGTATCTGATGGCTGCATTCCAATATTCCCTTGAGTCCCATTAAGGGTCAATGATGCATTCAATATGATGTCCAAGTAGTTCAATGAGCTGTACTCCTGCAAAAGAAGACATCATGGTTATATTAAACTTTAGTTTTCTCTCACACTGTTAAATACAACAAATTAAGTCTTTATGTTAAAGTCATAAACTTTGTAAGCCCATCCTGGCCACAGGATAGAGAATTTAAATAAAAAAAAACAAAAATGATAAGAGCGAATTTTTAGCTTATGTTTCTTTTCTTTTTTTCACACAATGCAATGATAGATCATTTTTGACCATTTGATTTCTTTTCAAATATGCATAATAATTGACTATTATCTTGCAATTATATCCTTTTTGCCCTCATAATTCTGTGGAGAAACAAAATTGCCAAGTCAAAATTGTTCGATATAACACAATTATAAATTATATATCACAATTGTCAGAAAACTGTCAGAATTGTAAGAAAGTACTGGTTTGATTTTTTAGATAATTAATATAAATTCGTATCCATATATTTAAAGAAAATGGGTAAAACCCCTTAAAACTGGACATACATGTAGTAATAATAATGATAATAATTAATTATAAGCTGGCAACAACATGCACAGGCTATCAAAACTGTAAAATATTAAGGAATATTTCAGCTTAAGGGCATCACGGTGGCGCAGTGGGTAGCACAATCGCCTCACAGCAAGAAGGTTGCTGGTTTGAGCTTCGACTGGGTCAGTTGGCATTTCTGTGTGGAGTTTGCATGTTCTCCCTGTGTTGGCGTGGGTTTCCTCCGGGTGCTCCGGTTTTCCCCACAAGTTCAAAGACATGTGGTATAGGTGAATTTAGTGAGCTAAATTGTCCGTAGTGTAAGGTATGTGTGTGAATACATAAGTGTATGGATGCTTCCTAGTGATGGGTTGCCGGAAGGGCATCCGCTGCGTAAAACATATGCTGGATAAGTTGGCGGTTCATTCTGCTGTGGCGACCCCAGATTAATAAAGGGACTAAGCCGAAAAAAAAGAAAATGAATGAATATCAGCTTCATTAAATAGAGACTGAGAAAAGCCACAATATTTTTGTCTCAATTATATTGGTGCTACTAGACAAAAAACAAAGTTCTAGTTTAAGTTTTTTACTTGTACTAAGTGAATTTTAAGCATCATCTAAGTGAAATGAACTCACATTATTATTGATATTTGAGAAATAAAGCAACTGTACCTGAAGAAAGGTGTTGTTCCATAAGCGCGCATGCAGCAGGATGACTGCACTGCTGTCCAGCGCCTCTAGAGGGCACCGCAGCTCCACACAGCTCAACTCATCCGCGCAGGTCTGGAAGAATCGGTCAGAAAGAGCTTCAAGGATAGGTTCGTTGAATTTACACATATGATACGAGGTATTTGTTTCCGTCACAGATTTTTCACAGAATCACAGCAACAGGACAAAAACATAGATAATAAAAGAATTAAAAGATTAGTAAATAAAGAATAAAAATATAGATACTGACAAATGTTTAAAGGTAGGCTACATTATTAGCTATATACAATATTGCATGTGGTCATGTCATTGGACCATGAACATTTCCTGCTTTTTATCAAACTGAATTCCGTCATTACAGTTATGAAACAATCATAACTTGTTAAAACATTATAAGTATTCAGGCCCGTAGCCGGGGCGATGGGGGTTTCGGATGGTTCGAAAGACCCACCGCTCAAAATATAAATTATTTAAAAATTGGGGCAACCAATTATAGATTAATTTTATTAAAAATGAATGATATTATTCTTATTTTTCAATTCAGCTATAGGGGTGCGGCCGGATAGGGGGCCCAACAAGACAATGTGCCCAGGGGTCTCTGAATTCTTAATCCAGGCCTGACAAGGGTCCAGAATTATTCCCATACATGAGCTCTTTTATCCTATTTTGACCTATCCTATGTTGACCGTCACATTGGTGTGACTTCAGCTAATCAGTTTTGGCCAAGTTCAACATCCAGCTGTGCAAGAAAACATACAATCGGATGTAAGTGAAGTCATCTTTCGCTACTTTATTGTTTTAAATAACGAAACCAGTTTACAAGTAACTTTTAAACAAAAAATGACAGAATAAAAAGGTGTGAAGCACCGAAAGGCCCATATTAAAATTAATTTAAATGCTATTTTAGCTATTGTTGTTATCCATGAATTTTCAATCAAATGTACATTTTTTATAAGAGAAGCTAGAGAAATCATGAAGCTCTTTTATCATTATTATGTTTAAAAGAATTTTTTTATTAAAATAGCCAAATTCTGACAGGGGAAAGTTGAATGTGCTGCTCAGTTTGTTATTTGCCTAATAAATTACAATAGGCTACAGTTTTTTTAAGTAAAAACTTTAACAGATTCTTAATTTTTCCTAATAATATATGATGTAATACATTTGCATTTTAAAAATAAGATTTTATTCAATTTTCTTTATTCTAAATTTTTAGGAAATATTTTGGTACATTAAAAAGTGTGGTTATGATGACCACCCGGCAAACGAACCCAGCTAAAATAGTGTTTAAAATGTCACTAAAATTCAGTATTTATATCTCATAATTAAATAAATAATGAGCCCCCTTTCAATAAACCCCTTTCACGAGGCTGGCTACAGGCCTGATGTGACTCTTTTTTGGATTCTCGGAAGCTATAGAAATAAAAAAGGTAAACCAGAAATACATTGGGACCATTGTTTTTGTTTGCATCCCTCGAAATGGTCTATATTACAGTATGTGCAAATTAAAATGTAAACTAAGCATGTTGTTAAATAAATAAGTATGTGGGTGTGTAAACAGTGTTGTTTGCTCCAGAAAAAGGGAAAGAGAAATAGAGATAAAAACATACATCTGAAAGCGCTTGACACACGAAAGTGACATAAAGGGATAGTTCACCCAAAAATGTACATGTACTCCAAACCTTTATGAGTTTCTTTCTTTTGTTAAATATTAAATAAGATGTTTTGAGGAAAGCTGAAAACCTGTAACCATTGCTTTCCATAGTGTTTGTTTTCCTTACTATTGAAGTCAATGGTTACAGGTTTTCAGCTTTCTTCAAAATATCTTCTTTGGTGTTCAACAGAAGAAAGAAACCCATAAAGGTTTCGAACCACTTGAGGAAGAATAAATAGTGAGTAAATTTACCATTTTGGATAAACTGTCCCTTTAAATGCCCTATTATATGTTGTAGAGACAGAAAGTTTAATTTACCAGGGTTTTATACTTTCTTTTGTTGCCCAGAAAGGGGAAAAAATCAGAGGTTGAGGCAAGAGCCTTGAAGCCGGATTCACGCTCCAGTTCCCGCTTTCCTCTGGATGAAACCTGAGGTGTGAGCACAGAACATTACTGACCTCTTACAAAGAGTTTAGGGATTTATATCAAATACAGACAGCTGCAGAGTAGAGAAGCTGGTCAATCATTGATAGATTTTTAATGTAGGCTAGTCTCTAATTTTCGTACCTCTAGCAGTTAATAAAAACTGCATGTCTCTTTGAAGAACAATGTTTTGGTTGTGATTGATTGGCCCTGTGCAGATTAATGTTTCACAGAATCCATATATGTTGAAATTTATAACAGACATCATACTGTCGGGTTTAGTCTATTGTTATGAGTAATTAAAAATTATACATCACGAAACATTGTGATGTACAACATACAGTGGGGAAATAAGTATTGTACACATCATGTTTTTTCCTGGGAATGATTTTTATAAAGGAGTTGTTGACAGAATTGAACCAGATTGTGGTAAAAACCCAAACAATACAAACATGAAAAAAATCTGACGAATTGCTGTGTGTAATAACAATGGAATGACACAAGGAGAAAGTACCGAACTACTGAAACATTTATATAAAGGGCTTTTTTTGGTGATGGCAGCTTCCCATATGGAGAATGAAGTCACATGCATTGCTCAGGTGTGTGTTTTTCACAGACTTCAACAGACAGTAAAAATTTTCTGTGGGTCTCGTCTATCAAATCTGAGCTTTATTTTGTATTTTATATTGGATTCAAGTCTGGTGATTGGCCGGGCCATTCCACAGCTTGATTTTGTCTCTCTGAAACCATTTGAGTTTGCTTGGCTGTGTTTTGGATCATTGTCTTGCTGAAATGTCCACCCTGGTTTCATCTTCATCATCCTGGTAATGTAGATTTTGGACTGAAGAAGTTAATACACATATTAATTTACAGTGAGGAAGGGCAGAGGGTTGCTTTCTAGATACTGAGAGATGTCAGCTGCTCTCTGGGTTTTCACTGCCTTTCTACACCTCCCTTTCTTCATGTGTTCAATACTTATTCCCTGTGTCATTTCATTTTATTACACATAACTTCATTTGTAATCAAATTAGTTATGTTTTCTTTGCATACATTTTCGTTTCATGTGGATTTCTTTAGTTGTTACCAACATCTGGAGAAGTCAACAGCACCTGTGAAAAATGGTGATGTGTTCAATACTTATTTTCCCCACTGTATAAAAAGTTGACAAAGTGTCACAAAAGCTTTTACTGAAGTAGGAGTGATCATTTCTTGGCATATGGAATACCACTTGAAGAGATCAGGAAATGTTCTTTTAAAATTGGCATTTTTTCTCAGGCTCCTTTGTGTATGTTCAGCAATTAAAATCATTACGGCAAAGAATATGTTCATTTCATTGCCTTAAATGTGAACATAGGAGGCTGAGAAAAAGATTTCAGATGGGACTTCATGAACTCTTCATTTAAAACTATAGTTTTAGACAACAAATAACATGGTTAATTTGGTTAGTGTAGTAAAACCAGCTTAATTTTGTAAGGTAACATCCAAAGCATAAGCTCAGGATAGAAATCGAACTGCTGAAATTCTGATAAAATCACTTTTTGATCAATTAAATATTTTGGCCCATCACTGAAAATCAAACAAAGCACATCACAACAGTAATAAAATTACTACTACAAAGCTGTAGTATAAGAAAGAGGTATCTCTAGATTGGTTTAAACAAATAATATAGTCAAGCCTTTTTCTGAACACACTCTAGTCCTTTTATCATCTTTGTAATTGAGGAAAATACTAGTTATATCATTACATGTGTGTTTCAGAGTGAGCACACTTTTGGTTCTGTACATTATGAACATATTTGCAGCTTTACCATGTTAAATCTGAGTGTGTTGATAGCCTCTGACGGAGTGCAGTGAATGATGTTTTTTCCTCGATCAGTGATCTGCATCAGGTACAGCAGCCGTTTTCCCGCTTTAGTCGATTTTGGCCACTGAATAGTCAGCACAGCAGAACCGAAGGACTTCAGAGGCCGACCGATGTTAAAAATCTGACACCAAAATTACACAAAAATTGACAACATTCAGTGAGTATTTCAATAATATATATATATATACTGTACATCAAGAC
The DNA here is from genome assembly GCA_903798035.1 of Danio albolineatus. Lineage (NCBI taxonomy): Eukaryota > Metazoa > Chordata > Actinopteri > Cypriniformes > Danionidae > Danio > Danio albolineatus. Next base: position 1,318,139 of record CAIGQQ010038995.1, read on the forward strand.
ATAAATTCAGAAGGCCTCTGTGTCAACAATATTTTGAATTTAGGTAGACATTTGACCTTCATAGACTTTTATTATAGTAACTCATTTAGTATAAGGGCTTAAAACATTATATAAAGGTTAATTATATCGAAGCATTAGTTTTAAAGAGACAGATACCAACCCTAAACTCATATTGCACCAAAGAGCCAACATCATCTTCTGCTTTCATGGCTTTCTCATCTTTCACTTCTCCTCCAAAGAACAACTGGGAAGGTTTAGCAAGACTAAAATACATCAGAAAAACATAACTTTAAATCACGAGTTTTATTAATGCTTGCACAACAATGTGTTAAGGTTAGAATGTTTTTTTTAATGCTGTAAATACTAATTAATGATGGATACTTTTATGAATATATAGTTCAAAACAACTGCATTAAAAAATAGTACTCCTCAATACTATTATAAATGACCCGGAATGTCTATTTTGAGGCGGTGCAGTGGCTCAGTGGTTAGCACTGTCGCCTCATAGCAAGTTGGCATTTCTGTGTGAAGTTTACATGTTCTCCCGGTGTTGGCATGGGTTTCCTCTGGGTGTTCCGATCTCCCCCACAGTCTAAAGAGGTCTGCGCTATAGGTGAATTGGGTAAGCTAAATTGGCTGACTGTGAATGTGAGAGTGCATGGGTGTTTCTAATTACTGGGTTGCGGCTGGAAAGGCAACCCCTGTGTAAAACATATGCTGGATGAGTTGGCGGTTCATTCCGCCGTGGCGACCCCTGATAAATAAAGGGACTAAGCCGAAGGAAAAGGAATGCATGAATTTAAATAGCGCTTTTGGTCATTTTATGCAGCCTTGCGGAATTAGTAACAGTAATGATGTCTTACTGACTGCTAACCAGCTTATATTTTTGTTCAAGATTTAAGTCTTACCCAATGATATTTAGATGCAGTTCAAATATAATTTTGGCTTCTGCAACAACTATTGGAACATCTTGAATGCTGATCCTGCAGAAAAAAAGGTTAATTAAAAATAATAAACAGCTTGTAATCCACTCTTCAGTAATAAGTCTTTAGAATACTTCTATAGCTGATTAATTTTATGTTCAACTATGATGAATATAATATTCTTACGTTTTAAGGGCCAAAGTCACATTAGCAGCAGTTACTCTTAAGGAAAGTTTTTCTGTGTTCAGCATCAGGAAGAATGAAACCTGTGAGGAAACGAACCTGGATTAGGAGGCTGACAGATCTGATTATTGATTGAAAATATGCTTGATGGTCTGAACATTAAAAAAACTTCTTAAACCTCTGCGTCTCTTTTCAAAGGATTTCCAAGTTGGCAGTCGGCCTGTGTTTTATTCTCATTAGGGTTACACTGCACCTGGGTTTCCTGCACAACATAAATGGTCATATGGAAGCACCTAAATAAGTGACCCTGCTCTGTAAAATAATTCTGTTAATTAAAAATGTAAGTATTATGTGAATAACAGGTGTTTTCTGTTTATTTACGGTTGTGGATTGCATTATGGGATTTCAATCTCTGCTCTGTTGACTTTTGATGTTGAAAATTCAACTCTGCAGTTTAACCAAGTGACTTTTATTAACATTTTACTAGTTTGAAAATAATATAATGTATAATATATAGAAAAATAAGTAGGTTAAAATAAGAGAAAATGTACTGGCAGTTTATTACAAGGTTTTTGTGTCGCGATATTCAACACCAACCTAGACAATATATCAATTTAAACTATTACAAATGTTACACAAAAGGTTAATTATTGTTGGATGAAAGAGCAGGCTCCCATATTGTAATTCAACAGCAGAAATAAATGGGGAAACATAAAAAAAAATAACATGAATCGCAAAATACAGACTGTTACTTTACTGAACTTTCCTAAACTATTAATTTATGGATATTTTTTTTCAGTGTGGAGCACAACAACAACAAAACTCTTTGTACAGGTATAATTTTGGCAGAACAGTGAATAAAATTTTATTTTCTTTTATGCCAAAAATCATTGAAATATTAAGTAAAGAGCAAGTTTCATGAAGAAATTTAGCACATTTTCTACTGTAGATGTATCAAAACTTAATATCTTGATTAATAATGTGCATTGCACTTAATTTGAACATTCAGCAGTATGTTGGAGAAATATTTCTCTTGCAAACCAAACGCAAGATTAATCATTCAGATAAATATCAATTCCCAAAAATATATTCTCTTTTGATACTTAGCAACTTTTATAGATTGTGTTTATCAAATTAAAGTGTTCGTAAAATGAATTAATCGATAAACAATGCAGGAAGTCCCTTTGAGAACATTTTAACGAGAAAACTTTTAAAGACAGTAAAGTTGGAAATTACATGTTAAAGTGTGTGGCTAATATATACATTTATTAAAAAAAAATAGCAAGAACCAAAACAGTGGTTGTCAGGATGTCAAGAGGACGCTGTTTTCTGCTTTGCAAAATCAAATCCACTTCCAAACGCAAGGACTTGTTTTTATATGGATACAGTAAAATTGAGCCATCCTTGCAGTTCATTTTACTTTGTTTACAAGTGCTGAAGAAGAGATGAATTTCAGATGCTGTATACTAATGTAATTTGGTTTCTAACCAATCACAACAAACAGCTATCTGACCAATCGGAGTAGAACATGTTTTCAGAAAGACAAACTTGAACCAATGTTAGACAATGTGAAAGAAGAGCTGATGCCACACTGTATACATTATATAAAAAAGGATTAATAAATGTAATTTATTAATAAATAAATATATAGATACATATCATTAATAAATATACTAATAACAACTATATATTTTATTACAATTTATATTTAATCTTGGATGAACGTAAATCTATTGTAGGAGGCCTCTAAAACCAAATTAGAAATCTTAAAAATAAGATAAAAAGGGCACATTAACTTCTTATTTTGAGTTTCAAGTTTGAAAATATGTCTATAAAACTTAAAAAAAACTCAGTTGTCTTCAGTTTCAGATGTTCAATATTCAAGTTAACGAATTAAAGAAGTTCAAAACAGTTTTTTCGAGGCGTATAATATTCAGTTTTACTCAATTAGAATTGTTAATCATTTAATAATTCATATTTTAAGCTCCATACTAAACAACTGGACTAACTTCAAATCCATTGCTAGTTTTGAGCGCACAAGTCTAGGCCTGAATATGACAGCACATCTAAACACATGCAGTGGATCATTTTACAAAATTGTCTGTCTTAAAAAAAAAACAGAACACAATCAGACTTGTTGCAACAAACATAGAACATCAAGAATGACACAAAGGTAGGATGAATTGAGCTAAATAAGAGACTCACGCTGTTCTTCTTTGGCACGACTGATGATAAATGCAAAACTTCTGGAAACATCACATAGAGTTGAGTGTGATGGGCATCGTCTCCACCTGTGTTGGTGACTGTGACCTCCAGGGCAACGTTCACATCACCAGGTGAAATTACAGGAACACCGTTTTCCCTTTAATACACACACACACAAACACACACACACTCGGTAATGCCAAAGGTTTATATTGCAGTAAATATCTTTCAATTATACAGATATGGAAAAATGAAGAGACCACATGAAAAATGGTTACAATTTACAGTTTATAGTGTTTTAGTAAAAGATAGTTTTAGTTTTATTAAGTAGAATACTTAATATTATGACATTTCTATTTAAAATTAAAATTCTATTTCTAATTAAAATGTTATTAATATAATTTTTATTGCATAAAAAGGTGCATTATTTAAAAAAAATCTATATTTGGTGAAATAACCCTGATTTTCAAACATAACCTTAATTTATCATATATTTAATGTTTTGAACACATTTGTAAATCTGACTAATTGTTATTTTCTAAAAATAAGGCATTAAATTACAATATTTTTGTTTGCAATCGACAAGAAATGTTCTCAGGCCTTTACAGAATAAAATAAATATTAGTATTTACTCAAAGCCACACCTAATACTGAATAAATAGATTTTTTGAAGTGGTCCCTTGATTTTGTCAACGCCTATAAAATAACAGTGGAAAATGGTTATTACTTGATGAATTTAATTGACTGTCAGGCTTTAAACTTCAGCTTTGTCAGTACATGTTTTGCAGTTAGTTGTTGCCAAATATCAATTATGTGCTTTTTAAGCTTCAGTGTTTGGATTAAGTCTTAAATCTTGCACAAAGCACACAGATGGGAATTTTACATGGCTAGAGGGTCACACTGGTCCTGCTGTTGGTTTTTGGTGCAGAAGCTGTACTGGAGCTGCAGGTTACTCTGGCAGATGTTGTCACTTCCACAGCCCGAGTTCAGAAATGAGACCTGGGAGAAAGTGGAAAGAATTGCTGAAGCTTTTATCACAATATAAGCCATTGTTATAAACTGCAAAAAACAGGTCACTTTTACATTTATAATAACAAATAGAACTCTGCATTTTTGTGTGTTGCTTTATTGTACATAAAAATGATTGGCTCTGTTAAATAAGGTACAACTTTAATGAGTTAAGCATTAACTAAGAAATTAACATCACCTAAGATTAATAAATGCTTTACAAGTAGTTTTCATCATCGGTTTTAATTAACAAATGCTTAAAAATGCCTTATTGTTAAGTGATAATGAACAAAGGCCTATAAACAATCAGAATATGTGTTCTTGGATAAAAAAAAGATGCACAGTCATATCTGTAGGAATAGCCAAAAACACATTGTACAAGTTAAAATGACCAATAATCATCAGAACAATAGGTCAAATCAGCTTCTGTGAAGATTTCCCACTGTAAAAAGTGATTAGTTACTTATATCAAGTAAACTAATTACCTTAAGCAACAAGTTGACTTTACAAAGACAATGTAAGTAAACCCATTGTAACTTGGAACTGTTAGGTTGACTTAATTTTTATAATTATGCTAATTGTACTCACTTTAAAAAAAAAAGAAAAAAGTAAACTAATCACTTTTTCCCCAATACACCTTTATTAATTCATTCATTTTCTTTTCAGCTTAGTCCCTTTAATAATCCGGGGTCGCCACAGCGGAATGAACCGCCAACTTATCCAGCATTTGTTTTACGCAGCGGATGCCCTTCCAGCTGCAACCCATCTCTGGGAAACATCCATACATTCTCATTTACACACATACACTACGGACAATTTAGCTTACCCAATTTACCTATACCTTATATCTTTGGACTGTGGGGGAAACCGGAGCACCCAGAGGAAACCATGCGAACATGGGGAGAACATGCAAACACAGAAATGCCAACTGACCCAGCGGAGGCTCGAACCAGCGACTTTCTTGCAGTTTTTTCCCCCCAATCTTTCTGTATCTAGCAAAGTGACATACAGTAACTAAAATAAATCTGCTCTTCCAGACTCCAGCTTATCTTCTAAATTCAAAACAGGCTATTATCGTAGATTTTATAAACATAATGAAGCACCAAATATGTTATTGTAATAATTACAGTAATTATTTGAAAACAGACGTGCTAAAATAGTCTGACACTGTAAAAAGGGAATAGTTGACTTTGAAATATAAGTACAATTAGCATAATTATAAAAATTAAGTCAACGTAACAGTTCCAAGTTCCAATGGGTTTACTTACATTATCTTTGTGAAGACAGTTTGTTGCATTCAAGGCAATTGGATTACTCGCTTTAAGTAACTAGTCACTTTTTACAGTATAACAACATATTATTTATATGATGTAATATTTTTTGATGATTAATTTGCATTGCTAACAAGTTAATTTTAAAAACTTTAGCCAAATGTCCTAACAAACAATATCAGTGCAAAACCTATTTATTCAACTTAAATTTTCAACTTAAAATGAACCCTTATGTCTTGTCTTGTGGCCTAGGATCACATAGTTTCAATGAATATGTTGTTATAGCATGTCGAAGGCCAGATTAACATGAAAATATTTATATTTCATCAGGTCTTTAAGCAAAACTGAAAACTTCAAAAGCAACAACCGGAATGTTTATAATAGTCCTTACTTAAGTTTAAATAATGAATAATCATTCGTACTCCCATGATAATGATATCATATAAGTTCATCATCAAAATATATTGCATTATTGAATATCAGCGCATGAAGCAGGTGATCTGGTAGATGTTGTGTTCACCTCTGCTTTGCTTGTGTTTTCCTGCAGTGTGTTGAGAACTGGCTCTAGATCAGGCAGGTTTCTGATGGTCTGCTTCGGATTGTCAGATGGCAGAGAGACAGACAGGCTGATGCTTATACTGGTCAGCTTGTCCTGGATTTCCCCCTAAAACAAAACACACTAGTTTTCATCATGAATTCTCAATTGTGGGATAACACTTTACTTGAAGGGCTGTTCATGAGACTGTCGTGAAACCTTTATACTTATGACATGAATGTAAATGGCAATGTATGCATGTTCATGACTGTCATTTGCTCCGTTGACATTTTAAATGCAAAGGCGACTGTTTGTTATGACAACTTGACAAATACATATACATTACAAACGCTCTTTATCTTTGTCAACTTGCCAACATAACTTGTCATAAATCTGTCATAAACATGACTGTCATGAGGCATTATAATTGTTATGAATATTTTTCTGATCACTTATTCAATGGATCAAACTGTATTTGTCATTAAAATGTCTCATTAAATGTGACATTACTCAGTAAATTTGTTTTTAAGAGCGTCATTAATATTGAATATTTTAATGACAGATTTACCTTTGGTTACTACTGTAGTTGAGGTCAGAAAAAATAATAATGACGCTATTATAAATTTCACGACAGATTTATAATGGCTTCATGACAATCATGTTTATGGCAGATTTATGACAAGTTCTGTTGTCTTGGTAATGTCAAGTTGTCATGACTAAGACACAAACAGGTCACGGTGTATTAGTTTTTGCCAAGTTGACATCTTTGCATTTAAAATATCATAACTGAATGAATGACATGTCATGACATTTGTTATAAGCATGCACAAAGTCTCATTCACATTCATCTCATGTGTCATGTCATGATAAAAAGGTTTATGAACACCCCATTCATGTAAAGTGTTACCAAATGTCCTACTTGTGTTCATCCTTATAATGCCAAACAAAGACAACCAGCATAAAAGGGATAACTGGCTCAAAATTGAATGTACCAATCATCTTTTTGCCTCTATATATTTTTATTTTACTCTCAAAGTGCTGATAGCATTTTATCAATCACCAAGGATCACAGTTTTAGCTAAAAAAACTTCTAAATATTTTACTTGATAAAACGAATCAGCTTCATTTTGGATTGCCTGAGGGTCAATCAATAAACCAAAATTTTGTGTAACTGTCTCTTTAGGATAAAACAAATACAAGTGTTACAGAATGGTTGCATGTAACATGTTGTACATTACAGGTGTGTTTTGATTGGCAGATGAAAGTAATAGAAAAGAAAGATCATGGGTTGTGTGTTTTGCTTCTATTAATCTTTATATTTTTCAACTTGTCTGCTTTTCCTGGGTGTGTCAGAGTGAAGTGCTGTGCTGAATAAAGTCTCACAAATACACAATCCACACGATTTTTCTTAAATAATACATTATGTTTTGGTTTGTTTTTCACCAAACTGGAATACTGCTCACAGTCAACACACTTGATATATGCTGCATGTGTGCTGTGTTGCCAAACTTTTATTTTTTCCATCATTTTTTGTAAAAGCTTAATGTTGGCTCATCAATGTCATAACAGTCTCATAAATCAGGGTTCATACACATTTTTACTTCTAAAATTCCATGACTTTTCCATGAGTTTTCCAAGACTTTCAAGTAAATTCTCCTCTGTCTCCTCTCCACCAATAATCTGGTGTGCGGTCTGCTGTCTGGCGCAATATGGCTGCCGTCGCGTCATCCAGGTGGATGCTGCACACTGGTGGTGGATGAGGAGATCCCCCCATTGTGTAAAGCGCTTTGAGTGTCTAGAAAAGCGTTATATAAATGTAAGGAATTGGTATTAATTATTATTCAATTTTCATGACCAAATGTTTTATGCAATGTCTACATATGCGTGGTAAAAGAAAAACAATGCATGTTCAACTTTATTACAGCATATCGTAAGACACGCAACAATCTATTTAGCTTCAATTCATATTTATATCTATGTAAAATTGAGTAAGATAATGCTTAGACCGCACTAATGTGAGAGTAAAGTAAATAACCTATATTCCAGTATACAGATATCTGTTTTCCATGACTTTTTCAAAACTTTGTGGGTTTTTCTGTTTTTCCATAACTTTTCCAGGCCTGGAAAACACCATGACAAAATTCCATGACGTTTCCAGGTTTTCCGTGACCGTATGAACCCTGATAAAAGCACAGTTGTGTCCAGAAACGTTTTCTTTTTAAATAATACATTGAATTTTGGTTTGTTTTTCACCAAATACCTCAAAACACTTGATATATATGCTGTGTTGCCAATGTTTTCATCCATTTCTCTGTGAATATAGCCAATAATTTTTGGTGTATACAAACAAAACAGTCTTATTTAACAATTATATTCATTAAAATAAGAGTTTGGTCACCCTAACATCTTTAGGAATACAAAGATAATACATATAAATAGCAAAAAAAATGTATTACAAATTACAAAATTTCAACTGAACTTTATTTTTATGTTTCTTTTAATTTTTACCTGTTCATTAAAGTTTTATTTAATATGTTCCTCTCACATATTTTAAATTTTTGAACTGTGATCTTCAGTTTTTTTTTTTGTTGTTATATTAGTTCCAGTTTGGCTTTGGTACTGACTAATCTAATGTCTAAGTGTCATAACAGTCTCATAAATGCACCATTGTGTCCAGAAGCTTTTTCTTTTTAAATAATATATTGAATTTTGGCTTGTTTTTCACCAAAGCCGATCATATACCTCATAACACTTGATATATAAGTTACGTTGCCATTGTTTTTATCCATTTCTCTGTAAATAAATATGTATATAAACAAAACAGTCTTATTTAACAGTTATATTCATTAAAATTGTAGTTTTAATAATAATTTTTTTTTTTTAGTTTGGTCACCCTAACATCTTTAGGAAAACAAAGATAATACATTTAAATCCCCCCAAAATTATTACAAACTACAAAATTTTCAACCATATTAGCTTCAGTTTGGCTTTGGTACTGACTAATCTAATGTATATGCACAAATATATTATTGTATAGCATCCTTTAGAAAATATGAACTTAAAAGAGAGATATGTGAGGTACTCATTTCTGCTGAGCACTGTATGTATACTTATTATATATACACAAGCATATAAATGCCATTAGAGAAACAGCAGGGTCAGTAAATAATGAATGAATATTCATTTCTGGCTGAGCTAATCTTCAAAACCCAGCAAATATGAGTGTGAGCTGACAGTACCAGCAGTCTCAGCTTGGTCTGCACACATGATTTGTGCCTCTGTCCTTTCAGTTGCTGATGTCCGTTTGCAGCGCCCGAATTAACAAAGACCACTCGTGAAGGAAGACCCCTCTCTCTGCGCACAGTATCGGCCTCCAGCTTGTACTCGATCCCTGCAGAAAGGTAAAAAAAGTTCAAAGAAATTGCTCTGATAAGACACTGTTAGCCAAGAACTAATCAAACACACCCAGCTGGAACGATAACATTTGAAGTGGATCAAAACGTTTGATCAAAGTTGCCCTACAACTATTAAACAACACCCATTCTTCCCTTTGAAATACTTTTATGATCCACTTCAGATGTTGACTATTGCAGATTGCTCCGGGGTGTTTTATTTAATTTATTCTTTAGGTCTTTAAGCATTGTAAGCAATGAATAGACTCTTACTTAGTTTGGGATTGTATGTTTGTGGCTCAGCGGTGTAGGTGAAGCAGGATTGAGCTGTAATAATGCTGAAAAATGTTCAAAATGCATTCAAATGAAAACTGAATCATTTTAATAGTGTGTACATTAAATATTTAGGTGTTATCTCACCATGGATTTCTCTTGCAGTCCTGTGCCTTGAAGTCAATATTATTTGGTGTTAATGTTAAGGTCTTTTCTATGTTTATCACTGGTTTAGTCCTTAAAAAAAAGAATGTATCATTTATTAGTATGATTACGATTAATTTGGTATAATACAACATATAGATCATACTTTATGGAATACAGCTATAGAAAAAAAAGTTTCTCAATACCATCTATTAGGGCTGTGTGATTTGCGGAAGATATCTAGTTGCGATTCATTTAACAGAAATTGCGATTTCGATTTGATTTGCGATTTAATTTTGTAGTTAAGCTTCAGCTCAATGATCTGTATTGTAGCTTCTTTCTGCTAAAATGCAGTGAGTGTTAGTTAAACAAAGGTTAAAAAGACTTAAAAGATATTAACTTATATTAGCAAACATCTCTGAAATTGTACTTTGCTGTTGTACTTTTCCCGTGGTGCTTTTTAGGTGCTGGTCGTGTATCCCCCCGTGCTGTGGCAACAACTCTGCGACAGCTCTTACAAATAACCTGGTTTTGTTTGGTGTCTGTGACTTTGAAACCAAGAAATTCACATATTACCAACATGCTGTTCTTCTTTTATGTTAATTAGTCTATTGATGCTTCTGAAGCGGCAGATGCCATCATCCCACTTGTTCACGGTTTCCTGTTTGTTTGTTTTTTTATTGTGGCCGTTCTGCATAGTTCGGTTGCACAATTCTGATTGGGCAGAACAAAAGTGTGCTCACTCAATTGGCTAGTAAGACAGTTAACACTTTGGCAGTATATATTTTCTATCGCAGCCTTTTGTGAGAGAATCGCAACGTTACAAATCACGTTTTGATTTCTATTAATAGCACAGCCCTACTATCTATTCTATGTATTTACAATATACCATTATGTGTCTGTGTTAAATAATTTTTGTTTTATTCTGTAAAAAGTTGGATTTCTTCTAAATAAAAATGTTGTCATTTAGAGCAATTTTGTATGAATAAAAATTAAAAAGATGCCACATTTAAATAAATGTTTATCGTGACAACACGATAACAATGTATTAACTTCAGAAGAGTTGAGAAAACTATCATTGGTGGATTAATACTGATTAATTGTAATTTTTCTAAAATAAAGCTCTAAATTACAATAGAATTGTTTTGAATTGGGATGTAATGTTATCAGATAATTTCAGAATAAAACTAATAGAATACAACAAATATAAATCCTTTAAATCCAGAAAAACTGAGGATTTTTCAAGTGGTCTCTTAATTTTTTTCCATAGCTGTATATTTACTGTATTTTGAATGTGTCAGGTTATTTGTATACAGTATATAAAAATACTGTAAACATTTATGAGTGTAGAAATCCTCCAACCTGTAAATCAGCACTGTATCTGAGAATGAACCCACAGCCAGGTCTGGATAGCCATTCCCGTCCATATCCATGTTTCCAGCCAAGGAATAACCGAACAATTTGATGCTATGATCTTCAGCATCTAAAACCTATAAACAGAAATAACAATTTAACAAGTTTAACTTATCTTCCAAGTTTAATATTTAATTTACAAATCTTATAAATTAAAAAATATAAGTTTACAAATCTTAATTATGATGCCAAGTGTGCTCAAGTAATTTCGGTCAAAGCAAGATGGCTATAAACCTCTAATTAAAAACATTCAAGAAGATTTTTGATTAATATTTTTATTGTTAGAATTAAAAATGAAGATGCATCAGGATGTTTTTTTAATGAATGTGCTGTTATAATTGAATGACACTGGTATTTATTTTTAGATGCAACTAAAAACTAATTATTTAAAATAAATTGTTCAGATTTCAATTAATATTTCATTCATAATTATGACATTTGGTGTCATTAGTATGCATTCAACTGATAAATGTGATCTCTTCACCATGGCTTAAAATGTACAACAAATCATCCTTAAACTCTACTGCAACAAAAGGTATATACAAGTTATAAATACAGTATGCAACGCCTTTTACCAACCGTTGGTTTGTGGTGAAATCCTGCAGCTGAACCATGGTAAATATACACTCGACCTCTCCCTGAATCCTCATTTGGTGCGCTGGCTGCAAAATCTGTACAACATCAGTCAGTCAGATGCACAGTAAACCTGATTCAATAGACTGAACTAAAATAACCTCTCATTCAACCTTGGTATCCATCCTGATTAAGATCCCCAACGTGCACCACCGCCAGTCCAAACATGGAGTCTCTTTTACCATACAGACACACTGGTTGAATCTGGCTCCATTGTTGTCCTCCGGCTTGGTTGATGTAAACGTACACAGCACCTCCTACGTCATCATCCATGTGTTTACTGGAGAACTCAGGCGCTCCTACAACAAGGTCATCCCACCTGAAGCGATGTTAAAAGGAACACTGTTTTTTTTTGTCAAATAAGTTTTATTTGGTCCTTGAACAGACTTACAATAATCACAAATTCCAGGATTAGTTTTCTGATATGCATAAACATACAAAAACAAACAAAAACAAAACAAACCAAAAACAGACACCCTAGGCCCAGCCTGTAAATATACAATACAGTGAAAATCAAAACAACTTTTTAGTTACAATACATTGCTTTGGGGAAAATAATTCCCCTTGAAGTGACAAAAGAAAGGGCCCCAAATCTTCTGAAATTGTCCAATGTTACCTTTTAAGAGATATCTGGTTCGTTCCAAGTGCAGAGTAGATATCAATTCTTCAAACCATAGTTTAGCAGTTGGAGGATTTACATTTTTTCCAGTACAATAATAACAGCTTTTTGGCTGTTATCAAACAATATGTAAGGAATTTCTGTTGTGCACTGTTCAATAATTATGTATAATCAGAATGGCCTAATATAATAAGCACTGGGTCAGGATCTACGTGTTGACCAAGGACATCTGAAAGCACTTTAAAAACCTCATTCCAGAATCCCTGTATTTTATGACAGAATACAAAACTATGAGCTAAACGTTAACCAATTTATTGGTTAATTTACAGAGTCTATTAGCAAGCGTTTTAGATAATATTTTTGATCAACATTGAGAAGAGAGATAGGTCTATACGCTTCAACTTCTTCAGTATTTTTCCCTTTTTTAGGAATTACTGTAATAATAGCCTCTGTAAAAGTTGGAGGTAGCCCAGTTTTTAACGCTTGTTGAAAAGTTTTAAGCAGATATGGAGTAAGTATGTGGCTGAATTTTTTATATAGTTCAGCAGGCAGCCCATCGGGACGAGGCATTTTACTGCTTTTTAGAGTATTTATTGTGATCTTTAATTCCTCTAAAGCAGGGGTGTCCAAACTCGGTCCTGGAGGGCCGGTGTCCTACAGATTTTAGCTCCAACTTGCCTCAACACACCTGCGAAGATGTTTTTAGAAAGCCTAGTAAGAGCTTGATTAGCTAACCCAGGTGTGTCTGATTGGGGTTGGAACTAAACTTTGCAGGACACTGGCCCTCCAGGACCGAGCTTGGACATCCCTGCTCTAAAGTAATGTCTTTATTAAGAGATGCCCGGTCTTCTAAAGATAACTTGGGTATTACATTTATGTAGAAATGAGTCCATTGTTTGTGAGTCCAACTCAGTGTCTGAAGAATATAACTTTGAGTAGAATTCCTTAAAACATTTGTTTATCTCTTTATTTGCGATACAGTGAGTCCCATGTTTGGTTTTTATTTTATGGATTGTTCTTTCACTATCTATTTTGCGCAACTGTCAAGCTAATAATTTATGGGGTTTTTCTCCAAAATCAAAACATTTGTTTCACATAATGAAAAGTTCTATTAATTTAAGCAGAGACTATATTGTTGTATTCGTACCTTAACTGTAAAATTTTCTTATAAATATCTAATGAGGGGTTTAGTGCATTTTCAATGTCTAGTGGTGGATTTGTTTTTCTAAATCAGTTAGGTTTTTTTTTTGTATAATTTGTTCTTGGACCCTTGATATGATAAAATGCAACCTCTTATAAATGTTTTTAATGTTTCCCAGAGTAATCCTGGTGTTGCAGGCTTATCGTTGCAATAAAAAAAATGCCCAATTGCGAACTCATGTAATCTATGAATTTAGGATCATCAATTAAATAAGGGTCCATCCTCCACAAAGGACGAATAAAATATGTTTGATCGAGAACTACTTCAAATGAAACAGGGGCGTGGTCTGAAATCAATATATTATGAATTTTAGAGTTTAAAACATTGGAAATGAGATTGCTGTCTACTAAAAAAATCAATGCGGGTATATACATTATGCGCATGTGAGTGAAATGTATAATCTCTTTCAGTTGGGTACATAAGTCTCCATATGTCTACCAAATTAGAATTATCAATGAAAGCTTTCAAAACGTTTCTTGAATTAGAATGCGGAGCAATTTTAAACGATGATCTATTTAAGATATCCGTCAAGGACACAATTAAAGTCCCCAACTATAACAAGATTAGTTTGGGACAGTTTGGGGATTAAAAAGAAGATTTTTCTAAAAAATTCTGGCTCATCATGGTTTGGACCAAACAAATTTATCAACGTAATTGGGAGTCCATAAATCTCACCCGATAAAATGATGTAACCGTCTGTTTCCTGAGTGTTTAGTTTAAATGGAACCCCTTTCCTAAATAAAATAGCAACCCCCCTAGATTTAACTGAAAAATTCGATTGATAGATCTGTCCTATCCAGCTACCCTTCAGTTTATTTTTGGAATCTTTTTTGAGATGAGTTTCCTGCAAAAATATTATATCTGAGGAGAGAGACTTTAATGCGCTATTGTCTTGCTTCTCTTAATGATTTAAACATTTTACATTTTTACGAGATAAATTTGAGACATTTTCTATTGGATTGAGTTGTTATTTTTTTCTTGATTTAAAAAGGATCAAGTCAATCATCACTGTATGTTTACGATAAGGTATCTTAAACAGGCCCCCTTCCCGAAAATTAAACATTAACCCCGTCATCTAACCGACAAACCAGAACTCGCGGCACGATACTGAATTACACACACAAAAAATAAATAAAAATATATAATAATAATAATAATAATATAATAATGAACGTTAGTCAAAATAAACAACTATTTCAAAAATATCAAACCTTAAACTTCCCAAAACAAACTCGCATCAGCACAGCTCCGTAATAAGGAGTTTCAGAAGAACATCTCAATATAACATACCGAAAGAGTAATTTTGAGAGCTAATGTTCAGAAATGAAATTTAACAGTCATGTTATTCATATCTTGACTTATCTTTAGTCCGACATCCTTTACATTGGTCCTGATATTTCAAAGTTGCTTTCAGCAAACTTAACTGCTTTGTCTGGGTCGGTAAAGTAGAATTCTTTGTCGTTGTGTGATACCCTCAGTTTAGCAGGGTATTGCAGTCCGTATTTCACTCCGGGTTTATCCTTCAGTAACTCCCTCGCGCGTTTGAAAAGTGCGCGTCGCTTAACCACAGCAGGTGGATAGTCCGGAAAGATGTTAATTCTTTGTGCCTTGAAGACAATCTGTTGCATTTTAGCCGCCTTTTGCATTATTTCTTCCATCTCGTGGAAATAGTGCAGGCGCAAAATGAAAGCACGAGGTGGTTCATCATTTCCAGGACGGGCACGTTGAGCTCGGTGGGCACGATCCACAAGTGGGGGTTTCTCTAGTGACAAGGCGTCTGTCAGGAGTTGGCCAGCGAAATCTCTAGGCTTCATTCCGAATTCAGCACCCTCTTTAATGTTCAGTATATTGATATTTTGCCTTCTGCTGCGGCTTTCGAGATCTTTCTCAGTAAGCTGCTCCACGGAAAGCTTCAGTTTAACCAGATCTTGTTCCATCCTAACCATTGTGTCCGACGAAGTGGAAGCGTAACTTTCCAGGCTTGATTGCGGCGTTGGCCTCGTTTTTAAATGCTGACAGTTCTCCTCTGATAGTGACAGCAAGTTGCTCGATCTTCGAATCTATGATTTCCCCAATGTCCGATTTAATTGAGTGAAGTTCCGCGCGGAGGGAAGATACCGCGTTAAGGATGACTGAACTGCCCGCCTCTGGAGCTTCCTCTTCAGGCGTTTCTTCCACACTAAAGCCGGAGGCCGTCACGGCCTGGTCCGGGTTTTTTCGAGATTTTGCCGGCATAACTAGAAAACTGGACAAGTTAAATCTTGGAGTCGGTTAGTAGTTTCTAGAATGTGAGACTATAAGTATATTAGTGCTCACAATTTTTTTACAAGATGTTCTGACGAAGTTATATAGGATTTTTTACGGAGCCGTCTTGAGGTGCGTGCTACTCGTTTATATCGAAACCGGAAGTCCCAAAAGGAACACTGTTTTAATGTAAATTATTACTACTGATCCTTTTACTTTAAGAATGTTTTACAACGCAGGCTCATTGGGAAAACGTGCCCATACATACATTTCTGAGAACCAAGAATAAGTGCAGTGGGGTACATAATGCATTTTGTGTGTAAAATGAATGATACAGGGTGGTACCGCTGACTGATAACCTCCATACGGATGGCTTTTCTAGCATGACTGGTTTGCTTGGTGGCTCGTATGAGAAAACATGCCCCAGTATTGTATTCGAGATTGTCAATAATGTACATGGAGGCCTCTAGTGGATTTGTGAAAATAAAAACTGCAAGAAAATATAGTCCAGGGTACACATTTCTTGGTTCTCAAAAATGTAGCTGGGCTCATGTCTTCAATGAGCTTGGGTTGTTGTTTTGGACCAGCTTCTTTTAAGCTGTGTTCCTGATAGCAATCTAAGCTAATTTATTATGTGTTTTAGATTTTAATAATGACCTATGGACCAAAGTTCAACCAGGCTGATTTCTGTTAAAGGGTTAATAAATGCATGTAGTAGTCATTTAAAACCCACTGAATATTTATGTTGTTTAAAACAAATGCACATTTATTTTAGAAGATATTTTGTGCACAGTGCTGTACGCTAGAAGGTTACTTGGTTTTTACAGCAAAAAATCTCAGAAAATAAAATACTGACATGATTTTACATGATTGTGCAGCTTTTAGAAGCAAGAAAAAAAACAAATATAAGTTATCAATGCTTGTCAACATTTGTTTTAAAATATTTCACAACAAGATGCAATGTAAATTTTCTTGTGATAAGAACACTGTAAAAATCCTTCCAAACAATTGATTTGTGTTCAGACTACATGAAGGAATTAAGTTAACTTATTAGTTTTTATAAATTTAAGTGAATTAAGCATAAAACAATTAAGTTGTTCCCCCCGCGAGAACTGGGTTGTTTCAGCTCAATTTACACAAGTAGTTTGAACAAACAGCAAATGTCATTGTTTTAAGTGAAGAGGAAAAAAGGCTGGCAAAGATGCCTGTGGACGAATACATTTTTCTTTTTAGAGTTTCTGTTTAGAGTTCTTATAGGGAAAAATCAACAGTACACTGTAAAACAATCAGTGTAAATCACTAAATGAAATAAGTTAGTTTAACTTATAATTTAAAAAAAGTTGCTTTGACTTTGTGGAAAAGAGTAACGGTGACTCATAAACTGATCATATTAAGCAGAACTCAAACCTGAGTTAAATGAGTTAATTTATTGTATTTTTTGTGTTAACTCTAATGCTAGAAGCAATACCAAGTCATTTGAGTAGCTGTATAGTTGTATGGACTTATTTTGTTCTATTAACTGATCTCACACTTATTTGATAACTGAACTTAAACTGTTTAAGTTAATATACTCACATACAATGGTTGAGTTAAAAATATTTGGTGCTTTGTTGCATTGCTTTTAACCTTTATTGGGTTATTTATTTAATAACTCATATAGCTGAGTTAAGAAAAGTTAAAATTCAACAGTCAACTGATTTAGAACAGCTGTATGGTATTGTGTGCGTATGTTGTTTTGCGTTATAAAGTTTATTTAAGCTCTAACACAGAAATATAGCTGTTATTAATATCATATTCACCTCTCTCCATCTTGAGTGATTTTTATATTGGTTTCACCGGCACTCTTAGTTAATAAGGAGACAAACGCTTTATAGCCGTTTTTAACTGTTTTTATATTAAACACACTGAGTAATGAGGTTTGCCCTGCACGCTCGTGTTTTTTTTTTTTTTACAAAACTTTTTTGGTGCATTTATCTTGTCATTAGTATTATTCAAAAAGTCATGATTCACATGACTGACTTTATGAATAATTTATTAAACACACTGAAAAAAACAACAACGTAATTTTACGGTTTATTTCCAGCAGCTGGGGTGTCGGAAAAAAAAACGTAAAATAATGGCCGTTAAATTACAGAAATTTACTTTAAAATAACGGATATTAAATGACAGAAATTTCCTTAAATTTAAATTTCTGATAAATTTCTGTAATTTAATGGCCATTATTTTACTTTTTTCCCCTCGTTAACCGTAAAATTACGGATTTTTTTTACAGTGAATGCTTTCTCTACCTCCCATGTTCATCTCTACATTTGTTGTTATTGGGAAATGATCCACATATTTAAGATATTCGGCTGTTATTCTTGCCTTTAGGACCCAGTGACGACTCCACCTGATGTCACGTCCAGTCTTGGTGAAGGTATGCTACCTTTTTATAAACACCACATGTCCTTTCGCTAGGATACTATATTGTAACATTTAAAAACTAATATTCTCCCCGTGTTTGCGTGAGTTTCCTCTGGGTGCTCTGGTTTCCCCCACAGTCCAAAGATATGCGGTACAGGTGAATTGGGTAGGCTAAATTGTCAGTAGTGTATGTGTGTGAATGAGAATGTACTGTATGGATGTTTCCCAGAGATGGGTTGCAGCTGGAAGGACATCCGCTGTGTAAAACAAATGCTGGATAAGTTGGCGGTTCATTCCACTGTGGCGACCCCGGATTAATAAAGGGACTAAGCTGACAAGAAAATGAATGAATGAATAAATACTAATATAGAGAGATAAATATGCTACATTTTATTCAGGAAGTTGCTAGTTTTCCCAATAAGTGGAGAATCGGAGCATTAATGTAGTGGTTATTATTATAATATTATAATACTCTAAATGTTTGACGATATTGACACAAATAACATATGTGTATAAGACTCAAATATATAAGTTTGCAGTACTCAAACCATTTTGTTACAAAACTAAAATGTATTGCCACTACCGATTTCCTCAACAGTTTGAGCTAACTAAACTTATCAGGTTTTACAGTGTAGTAAAGACTTACATCACTCCTCTTCAACTGAAAATTACAACCAAACGCCGCACAATGTGGAATTGTATCAGTATTTTACTTTCCTAGTTGTGTAAAAATATTCTGGGTTGCTGTAAAAATAGCAACAAGCAGCATCAGAAGAACAGAGTGAAACTATGTAACGCCAAGCACTGCACACATTAAATAATGCTGTCCCCCAATAGACCAAATATTAATGTGAATTTATAAAAAATAAAATACATCTTTCAGTTATTTTCTACTACATACTTCAGTAAGAGACTCAGTTTACTCTACATTAGGGATGTCAAACTCTTCAAACTTCCTGGAGGACAGCCCTGCAGTTTAGTTCCAACTCTGCTTCAACACACTTACCTATAGGGTTTAGACAAGCCTGAAAGACTCAATTAGTTTGATCCAGTTTGTTTAATTAGGGTTAATGCTAAACTGTGCCGAGCTGCAACCCTCCAGGAACTGAGTTTGACACCTGTGCTCTACATCATTTTAAACCATACAAGTCGTAATAACTGGGGTTCCCTTTTTACACATAATAAAGCAGGTTGTAAAAGTAGAGTGTACTGATTACTCATGACACATTTTACAGCCTCATCCGGTTTAGTCATTACTGTAACTGGTTGAATGAAGACTCACCCGTCTGCGTTTAAGTCAAGAATGGTGAGGTCGTAGCCAAAGGAGGAGGCCAAACCCGGTCCTCGAAGGATGTGTTCGGGTTTTAAGTTTCTTGCTTCTGTTCTGTCTTCTGGTCTCAGTAGTAAAACCTCCCCGCTGTGGTTTGATCGCGGAGCGCCTGCTACCACATTAAGCTCTCCTTTCTTCATCAGATTCATCCCAGTGTCTAGAGCAAAGCCTAGAGAGGATGAAATGAAGGTGTTGATAAATAGATAATTTCACTATACTATATATCATACACTGGAAAAAAGTTTTGATTGGATTTACTCATTTTATTTTAAGGTAAGTGGTTGCAAACTATTTATATGGGCTGAATTTAAACAAACAAATTAAGCTGAATATTACCACATTTCATTTGTTTGTTTAAATTCAGCCCTTATAAATTGTTTGCAACAACTTACCTTAAAATAAAATGAATAAATCCAATCAATCATTTTTTTTCAGCATACATGCACATACAGTTGAATTATGAATTGTTATTAGCCTCCTGTGCTTTTTTCTTTTTCAAATATTTCCCAAATGATGTTTAACAGAAAGGACATTTTCACAGTATTTCCTATAATATTATTTTCTTCTAATGGAAGTCTTATTTGTTTTATTTTGGCTAGAATGAAATAATAAAAAAAACATTTTACAGTCAATATTATTAGCTCCCTTAAGCAATATTTCTTTTTTCCGATTGTCTACAGAACAAGCTAATGTTATACAATGACTTGCCTAATTACTGTAACTTGCCTAATTAACCTAATTAATTATTTTGGATAAAATGTGGTTTCATGAAAGCATCTCGCTAATGTTTTAACATGTTAGCAACTGCAGTTTCCTTCAAAAAATTATAAATAAATAAAAAATCTACCAAATAGGTTTATTGCAGCCTATTATTATAATAGAAAATAATAAAACATACTTTTAACATTTGTTTTAAGTCAAGTATCCTGCTGTTAAAATAATGAAATTATGTGTGACCAAAAACAATTTCATTTTTTATGTAATATGCAAGGCTGTCTCGTAGACTAACTCTACTATTTACTTTCATCCAGTTCACAATAAATAAATACATAAATAAAAATCACATTTGGGTTGGTACAGTATGTCATAAAAATATGTCATAATTGATTATAATGTCATAAAAGTCTCATGAATGCACTATTGTGTCCAGAGGATTTTTCCTAAATAATACAGAATGTTGTTGTTTCCTCAACCAAACTCTACTGTAGATCTCATAACACTTGAGTTGATATATATTTTAAACAATAATTTAGCATCTTTTTATAAGCTTAATGTTGCCTCCTAAATGTCAAAAAAGTCACAGATGCCCAGAAGGATTATGTTAAATCTATGTAAAAGCCTATTTATATAAATCTTTAATATTTAATATAAAATTATATTTAATTTAAATATTTAATTAATAAATAAGCAATAAATTAATAAATAAATAAAAATTATAAAAAATATATATGTATTGAGGAAAATATATATATATTTTCTTTCATTTTTTCATTACGAGTTATCCTTTATTTTTTGGAAATATCTTGTATGTGCTTTCCCTGAAGACATTCTGAATTATTCTCATTACAATCATTATTTACTGGCAATATTTTGTACACTCTGACAATTGATATATAAACTACAACTCTGCTTTTTTTGAAGTTGTGTTTTGCATACTAATGACGCACTTTGCAAAAGGAGCTATGTTGGACAAGAAATATGCAGCAGAGACAATAAATGTAACGTGTGTCTCTCGCCTCTGATTTCCTGTGTAACCATTTATAAAAACATATTGGGGCCTATGGAGGTCTCTAAGCATGTGCATTTAACTGGTTCAGTTCTTCTGTGCAGAAAAGGGGAACTACAGTCGGTGCAGAAAAGCTAAAGAAGACAACCCGCGTTCTTCTTCTGTGAATATAAACTAGGTATTTAGTCCTAAGAAAGCATTCACAGAGCGCCTGGTGTGTTCTCTTGGACAGCGTTGTATAACCAATAGGACACATTTGTGCAACCCAGGGCCCTAATTGAATTATTAATTTGTGCTTAATAAATTACTAATATTTTTGAAATTGATCTCCGCCTCCTGAGTTTGTATTGAACACGCATGGAATAACAGATAAATATTCCAACAGTAAACACGCAGACAGTCCAGAATGTTGCTGATGATCACCTAAAAAGCTGCTGATGTCCACAGGATTGAGCTCGTGTTCATCTGCTGTTTCATAGATTTCCAGAGAGAAGTCCTCAACAGGCTCCATGTGCACAATGCCTTAAGGGTGAAAAAGAGAAAGGTCATTATCAATTATTACAGATTTTGCTATAATTGAAAGTTACAACGAATGCTTCACAAATGTGAAGTTTTGCTTTATCAGTAAAGAACCACCTGCCTGCTGCTTTGCAATACCTTTCCAGTCATATGCTCCTGGAGCTCCATAAACAAGATATTTGCTGTCTTTGGAAAAAGCGACAGAGAGACCCTGTTGACAGTACCCAAAGTTGTGTTTATCGGTCTCCCGAGTCCTACAAAATGATCTTGTGTCTGCTCCATCCGTCCCCAATACAAGGTCCTGTCCCAGGACAAAACACCTGCCCAGTAAGCGCTGATTGGTGAAGCTCCAATCCTGGTATCTGTGTGCACAGGTCTAGACAAAACATACAAATATGTCTATCAAAAGACATTGACAGTTTAATTCTGAGGTTAATAGCGTCTTGATAAGGAAAGAGGATTTTTTTACCACTACTTTGCCTCCTCGTCCCTGACTTTGAACACTAACACCCAGCCACTGGTTTTCTCTATAGTCCACTCCTGGATGATCTTTAGGTCGAGCTGCCAGTACAGAATAGGAAGTAAGACATATTAAAATATCTCAGATAAGATACTTAATCACTAATTAAATTGACTGTTAACACTACAAAAATGTGCAAAAACATGAATAAAGTGAACCTTAAACAACCTTTTATGTCAACAGGAATGCGTTCACAGTCATCAGGTTGTGTTGTGAATTTGCACCTGTATAGACCACCAGATATATTGGCGTTTTGAACAGGCAATGCTTTAGCACGAGGAGCTCCAATCAGCAATCTGAAAATATAATAATGATGTTGTCAGTTACAGTGTTATATCAAAGTTTGGGAAACTCTAGTAGAAATACAAACATGATGTGTTGTATTTTTTATTTAGTACTCTGCTGAATAAGATATTTTACATAAAAGATGTTTACATATTGACACTTTTGGAAAGAACAACAATGTCCAAAATGTTTCCTCATTTAGTTCACTTCAGAAGCAAGAGAAGATACTGGTATGTTTTCCAGAGAATAAATTGGGTTCGATTTCAGGGTTCAACGCTAAGGTTTTTTTCTAGCGGTCCAATCGAGCTAGTGGTTCAGATTTTTACTTGCCCTTCCAAAATTTTCACTTGCCCCATCAAAAGAAGAAGTTAATATCTTAGCCACATATTTTAACTAATGTGTCAAAAATGATGTCTGTGAATCTAGAATTTAAATATAAAAAAAAAATTTCCGTTGTGTTGTACCCACATAAATGTACCCACAACAGACATTTTCTTTTAGCCTCATAATTTGATGTTGTAGTCTTTTCACTGTACTGGTTGTTAGAAGGTTACGGAAAAAATAACATGCTCAAACCATCCAATCAGATAAGAGGAACCGAAAAGCAATCTGGTGATTACAACATAAGAGAAAGGTAGCATTTAAAGGCTTAAAAGCACAAACTGTTTCTCGATTCTGTCTACTGTCTACTGTCCCGAGCATCTCCCATGCTGGCCCCGGGCCATCGGGCAGTCCTTATTGTTGAGCCCTGAATTTACAAAGCATCAGTCAACATTTGAAGATCATTTTACTTCAGTGTGAAGGATGGATCTCCAGTCCATCCCCGCTGGGAAGGGTTCAAATAAACTATCAAAAATCAGCACACTGCTCTCAAAAGACATTTTCTGAAGACGTTGTTACGACCATCTTTTCTGAGTGTTCATGTTTCTGAATGCACATCATTCATTGATTAGTTAATAAGGACTATTGTTGGCTTCAGATTATGTGGATAAAAGATACGTCTAAGGTTTTCTTGTATTAAAGACCATTAAAACATCTTAATAAATTGTCTTTTGAGAGCAGTGTGCTGATTTTTGTTAGTTTATTATTACATATTTTAACCCTTCCCAGCAGGGATGGACTGTAGTGTGCTGAGTGGCAGTGTGCCGATTATTGTTTGATTTTAATATTTCATTTTGTTTAATTTGATCGGGCACCTGCTTTAAGTTTTCTTAGGATGTGCTTTGTTTCATTCAAGGGTTCAAATATGCAAACACTGCTGGAAAAACAGAAGAATCTGCAGGACACTGAGGATTTTTCTGAAAACTAAGTTTAACTGTCATTCATTCATTTTCTTTTCGGCTTAGTCCCTTTATTATTCCGGGGTCGCCACAGCGGAATGAACCGCCAACTTATCCAGCATCTGTTTTACGCAGCGTATGCCCTTCCAGCTGCAACCCATCTCTGTGAAACATCCATACACACTCATTCACACGCATACACTACGGACAATTTAGCTTACCCAAATCACCTATACCACGTCTTTGGACTTGTGGGGGAAACCGGAGCACCCAGAGGAAACCCACGCAACCACAGGGAGAACATGCAAACTCCACACAGAAACGCCAAATGACCCAGCCGAGGCTCAAACCAGCGACCTTCTTGCTGTGAGGCGAACATGCTACTCACTACGCCACCGTGGCGCCAAGTTTAACTGTTCAGAACAAAAACAGCACTCACGAAGGCCCATCACAAAAAAACAAATCATAGATCATCAAGGTAAGCACAAAAAACAAGGCTTACAATTTATGCAAGGGGTTATTTTAATAATTTCACTTTTTTTTCTGTTTTGTGGACTATATGTAAACATCTTTTATGTAAAATACCTTACCAGGACAGTACTAAACTAGAAAAATAATCTCTTTTACCTTGTTAAAATTGGATTTTCACATATTCTGCAAGAGGTTCCCAAACTTGTCTTGCACATAACGCCATAGATTTCCTAGATGCATTTTAAAAGCGACTAATTTCAATAGCATCTGGATGCAGCCTTTATGATGCAAGCTGAGACTGCATCTCTCAGTGATGCAATGTCAGACACAATGCACTCAATGGAGCTAGTGATGTCACTGCGATGTCACTGCGAGGAGTAGGGTTAGTGGTGGAGTGAGGTGAGCCCATTAAAAATCATTGATGCAGCTCAGAGTGCACTGCACCAGGTCTGCATCCAGACCCTCTCTTACAGTTCATTTTTTCATAGTAGGCCAAAATTTCACATCAAAACAAGATATAAATTTGAATTACTTTTATATATAATTGTATAGAGATGCATATGAGCGTAATACTATTATTGATGTTGTAATATAAAATAATATATAATATAATATAATATAATATAATAAGGTAACAATTTATTTCGATGGTCCATTTGAGTATTAGTAGACTGTCTACTTAATATCTGTTGATACTGAGATTCAACAGACATTTAACTGACTATAAGAAACTTTGCAAGTACATATCAACTTACACTAACCCTACCCCTAACCCCAACCTAACAGTCTATTTATAATCTAATGAGAATTAGTTGCAATGTAACTTAAAATCAACAAACGGACCATCAAAACAAAGTGTGACCTGATATAACAACACAATATTGTTTCACATTCCTATCAATGAGGATCTAACGTAATTGAAAATGGTTTTCTCACACGCGCTGGTCTGAAGGTTTGAGCTGATGATGCATGGCCATAGAAAAGCCAAACAAACTGTCTGCTTCTCCACGCTTCCTCATCACGGTCTGTGTGTCCAGGTTAAAAGCAGAAACCTGTGCTGGAAGAATCATCCACACGGTGAAAAGGACAATGAACAACATGACCCTGGATCTCGGTGGAGGAGACTGTAGTTTAAACCCAGGAAAAAAAACCAACAACTCCTACTGCAGGGTGAGGCGAGGCGACACTTTATATAAACCCTGGCTGATTTATGTCCTCAGGGTGGGGATAAGAACAATTGTACAGTAAGTAGGTTAATGTTTAGCTGTGAAGAAAGGTGAACACATGCCCTTTCATCCTCAGTCATTTCCTGACAGGTTTAGTCAAGTTCATGATAAGACTCGAGGTACTGTAAAATGGCGCAATTTGTGATGAGAATCAACGTGTGTAGATGGGATAGATAAAATAAACATTTGCACACCGCATACAGGCCACAGAGCACTCATCTAGACACATTTTAAAAGGCTAATACATATACATTTGTTAATGAAGGCCAATTAAACTGCCGTTTGATTTCAAAGGAAAATTGACGAATTACACGTTGAACCAAAAGATGGCGCTGTAGACTTTTGGCAAGGCAAGGTTATTAATATAGCACATTTAATACACAATGATAATTCAAAGTGCTTAACATAAATAAGAATAAAAGAGACAAGTATAAGAAAATAGAAACAACAAAGAATAAAAATGATTAAAAACTGTTGTTAAAAAATTTGTTAAAACAAGTTTAAAAGGAATGAAAAAGAAAAGAAAGACAATAGTTTTGGTGTAATAGATATTTCTTTAGGGTTCAATGTACAGCCTTGGACGGACTCGCACACACACACACACAGACGTTGAATATTGGAATATATTTTATAGTAGTTGGATATTTGTATTAATATACTATATTTTTATTCTAATACTATTAAAAATATTCATTCATTTTCCTTCGGCTTAATCCGTTTATTTATCAGGGCTCGCCACAGCAGAAGGAACCGCAAACTTATTCACCATGTGTTTAATGCAGCTGATGCCCTTCCAGCTGTAACCCAGCACTGGGGAACACACATACACTCTCGCATTCACACTCATACACTACGGCCAATTTAGTTAATTCAATTCACCTTCACTACATGTCTTTGGACTGTGGGGAAACCGGAGCATCAGGAGGAAATCCACACCAACTGACCCAGCAGGGTTCGACCCAGCAACCTTCTTGTTGTGAGGCAACAGTGCTAACCACTGAGCCACCACACTGCCTGTTGTAATTATTGAATAGATTTATTATTACTATTTTTAATTTTTTGTTACAATTTGCCTCATGTAGGTGGATTTGAGTTGTCTTATTTTTATATAGAGGCTTTCCAGTTACAATTTTACACTAAAGTATTTTAGTTTTATATATTTATTTCATTAGCAACATGAATATTAAATATAGTGTATGGCAAATTGCCACAAGTCAGCTGGAAAAAATTCTGGAAAAATTAAAATTCAGGTGTGAACAGTTAAAGATAAAGAGAAATATAAGGGTTTAATGAGTTTAGATTTAGACAGAATTCACAGAATGTATTTTAATGTAAGAGGAATTTGAATTAGTCGTTTGACAACAACAACAACAACAACTGCTGGAAAACATTGATTAAAATGTTAAATAAATATATTTTAAATGTTAAACATTTAAAATAAAAAAAATGACATTTTAGCCAGATTTTCTGACAAGTAAATGTATGATGGTAGAGTTTTACAGTTTGGCAATTGATGAGTGGCAGTATGTGTTTTTCGTCACCATGGTTTGGAAACTAAAGCATCATTGTGGTTTTAGCACTAAGATGCGTATAATGTCAACAACAACATGCAAATGACAACTAATAAATTATTTCGAAAAGAAGAAAAACCCTCACGGCATGCCTAATGTATCACTTGTGCGGAGTTTTAGTGTTGGGCATATTTATACATTTGCAACACAATCCAACATTACGCATATATTATATTCAAAGAGTGATATAGAACAAGTGTTTTAAAATGCAGTGTTTAATTTGCTGTGTCACTTATATTAATATAACATTTAATTCATTGCAAGTATAACTATTTCTAGAGATTACTATCATTTAAATTATCCTCCTTAATAACATACAGCATGCATTTAAGCACTACTAACTTTAAGCGTGACCAAAAATAACTACACATCCTGTGGAAAATGTAAGCTTATGCGGCGAGCGAGTTGTTTACTGAGAAACCCACTGTGAGTCTGGTCGAGATGAGTGGTCATGGGTAAGATGAGCGAGGGTGTGGGTAACAGGAGGACAAGAGCAGACAAGGTGAAGAGAAACCGCTTAAAATAACAGGTCTATGCACTTCCACACACATGAGAACTGCAGCTCCAACACTGCACCGCAAACAATAACTGAACTAGAACAATGACGGGTCAGTATCTCCGACACTGAGATGATTGGATGGAAACTTTATTTTGAATTTTAGAATATTGATGACTATGAATAACTTTCACACTACAGTACATGTCAACTAGAGGTCATACGAGAACTAGTACACTGTGTGCTCAATGTGTTAGTAGTTGAGAAGCTAATTGGGATCAACAAAATATCCAAAGGAGGGCATCAAAAATAAGTGTAATTACTTTTATTAATAGTCTTAGAGTTACACTTAATCTACAGTAGAATCTACAGTAACTCAATGGCAGCAGTTCACCAGTAACTACCTGTAAACCAATTACAGCAAAAATACTGTATTTACATGTAAAGCATCATTTATTTTGCTGTATATGTATTTGCAGAATTGTGAATCTTTACTGTAAAATATACAGTAATCTTTCAAATGCAACTTTAAAAAACAGTAACTTATACAGTAACTAATTAGTGCATAACTGTCCTGTCCTCATATTGCAGTTAAATACTATCATTGACAAAAAGCATTAGTGTAGAATTAATGATGTTTGTACTGCAGAAATATGAATGGCCTTTTTACTACTACTATTGTTTTGTCCGTTTCTTTCGCATATACACTCACCGGCCACTTTATTAGGTACACCTTACTAGTACCAGGTTAGACCCTTTTTGCCTTTAGAACTGCCTTAAGCCTTCATGGCATAGACTCAACAAGGTACTGGAAATATTCCTAGAGATTTTGTTCCATATTGACATGATAGCATCACGCAGTTGCTGCAGATTTGTTGGCTGCACATCCATTATGCGATTCTCCAGTACCACCACATCCCAAAGGTGCTCTATTTGATTGAAATCTGGTGACTATGGAGGCCATTTAAATACAGTGAACTCAGTGTCATGTTCAAGAAACCAGTCTGAGATGATTTGCGCTTTATGACATGGTGTGTTATCCTGCTGGAAGTAGCCATCAGAAGATGGGTACACTGTTGTCATGAAGGGATGGACATGGTCAGCAACAGCACTCAGGTAGGCTGTGGCGTTGACACAATGCTCCTAAAGTGTGCCAAGAAAATATCCCCACACCATTACACCACCACTATTCACCAGCCACCCGCTTCAAGGTTCGATGTGTTGCTTGTTAAGAGATGCTGTTACCTCGTACATGTCTTGGTTGTAACGTGTGGTTATATGAGTTACTGCTGCCTTTCTATCAGCTCGAACCAGTCTGGCCATTCTCCTCTGACCTCTGGCATCAACACGGTATTTGTGCCCACAGAACTGCTGCTCATTTGATCTTTTTCTGATCATTCTCTGTAAAGATGGTTGTCTGTGAAAATCCCAGTAGATCAGCAGTTTCTGAAACACTCAGACCAGCCTGTCTGGCACCAACAACCATGCCACATTGAAAGTATCCTAAATCAACTTTCTCACCCATTCTGATGCTTGATTTGAACTGCAGCAGATCGTCTTGATCATGTCTACATGCCTAAATGCATTGAGTTGCTGCCATGTGAGTGGCTGATTAGAACTTTGCGTTAACGAGCAGTTGGACAGGTGTACCTAATAAAGTGGCCGGTGAGTGTAAATTCAATAAGGCTTGTCTATGTAGCTCAGAAAAATACATTTGCTTAAAGCATAAAGCATATTAAAAAACAAATATGGGTGTTTTATATATATATATATATATATATATATATATATATATGCAACACTATTAAAGATGTAGCAAAAATATAAGACTTTTCATTTGTTTTGGTTGGGAAAGAATATTTTAATGTATTTTAATGTAATATTTTAATATTTTAATGTAAGTGGATTGTGAAGTAGCTGACTGAAATCAATGTAAAAACACTGCTAGAAAAGAAATAGGTCAAAGTATACATTAATTCAAAACTAACCATATTGATTTTGTCAGCTCACATTGCTAGTTTTGTGGTGAACAATTTATCCGTGCATGCCATAGTGTAAAATAGATAAAAATATATTTTTAAAAAAATTAATTTTTGTGAATTTTTCTGACAAATCTAATATGAAGATAGAATTGTATGGCAATCAGAATTAACAATGTTTGTACTGCAGAAATAGTCATGACTGAAAAAAAAACACTATTATCTGGTCTTTTATATATGATCTAATAAGCTGGTCAGACTAGCTGAGGCAAATGCAGATGCAAAAAGCACATTTTGAAACATATGTGGGTGTTTTAGTCTCAGTGATGGAGGCGGAGCGTAAATCAAGACTGCATTTTTCCCTCCCACACACAAATAACATATGAGTATATGCTAATGCATTAAATGCAAAAAAAAGAAAAAAAAAAAAAACTTCCAGAAAATGAAGGAAAATCTGAGAGAAAAGCTTTGCTGGAAGTGTACGGTATGGAAAGATTGAAATGTGGCTCCTGCTTTATAACTAGTGGCTTTTATTAATCTGTACTGACCAAATAAAATACGTACAACACTTCTGGTGCTCTTGAGGTGGGACACAGGTAGGGTTGGGGGCAGTTCAGGGGGTAAGGGTAGTTTAAATTTGGGTTAAGGTAAGGGATGGGTCAACAGTGTAAATCTAAATGTAATTACAGAAATTAACTACAGATGTAATTACAGGCAGATCTTCAATTTTAGTACAATGTTAAAACACTGTAAAAGTGTCTGTTATTTTACAGCTTTTGTATTTTGAGATTCACAAGTTTTTAGTTTATTTACGGTTGTGAATTGCATTATGGGATCTTAATCTCTGTCGATTTTTGATGTTGAAAATTCATCTCTACAGTTTAAAATTTATTGAAATTTTAGTAGTTTGAAATAATATAACATATATAAGAAATAATATATAGAGGATAAGTCTGTGTAGTGATCAGCGGTAAAATCAGGAACACAAATTTTTAATAAAAAAAAATGCTGCAGCCAGTACTCTGCCCCTTTATCAGTGACGAGTGGCAATGGGGACAGTGAAGAACCATCTGACCTTTGTTCTTCTATAGAACAAAGGTGTCAAAAGGGCACAACTGGCAGAACGGGTTCTTGATCTAGTCAACAAAGATTGTTAAATATAAAAACAGTTGGATTGTAGACTGACTATGCATAAGCTGGTCACACTATGGATGACACCCACCAGGGACCACCTCACAGGATTATCTAATCACAATGCTTGATTTGAAGGCGCCATCTTTTCAATCCCGCCTTCCAGTGAAAGGATAAATCATTTCCTCAAAGAAGTGGAAGTGTGGTTCGCAATATGTGTGTTGCTTGTGTTGCTGCTTGAAAGGTGGATGAAAAAGATCTTCAGCTTCAGTAATTCTCTGCATGTCCCAGGCTATCCGAATTGCTCAAAGACTTCAAAACCCTTACAGCGTTTGCTATGTGTTTCACCAAGGATTTTCAAGGTGTTTGGATTCACACTATTCCAAGACTTGAGGACCTCTACCTTCAAGGATAAAGATGTCGGCGTGTTCCCAACATCAGGACCACCACCTCCAGAAATCTGCAGTCTGCTTGTTCTAAAGTAGCTAGATTTCCTCTCCTCAAAGCTCAAGAGACAAACGTCTACTTGTTCCATGCATCAAGATCGGCAGAAAGATCCAGCTTCTTCCAACCACTGCATCAACAGCAGAA
Organism: Danio albolineatus; assembly: GCA_903798035.1. Taxonomy (NCBI): domain Eukaryota; kingdom Metazoa; phylum Chordata; class Actinopteri; order Cypriniformes; family Danionidae; genus Danio; species Danio albolineatus. Next base: position 1,349,711 of record CAIGQQ010038995.1, read on the forward strand.
GCGTAAATATACCACTTTCCAAAGCTCTACCAGAAACCTTGTCATAGTGTGGTTCAGTATAAGATATTCCAATTAATTATATGTTTATAACTGATATTCAATAATAACAGAAACTTCCTCAGTTGTTTGTTACTTTAGAATAAGGTTTACCTTAACAGACACTAGCTTGACTTTAGAAAAGATAACAAAAGCCGCTTTTCCACTATCGTGCTGAACCGTTCTTTATGCTGAACCGTTCCGTTCCGTGCCAAACCGGGCCATACAGCACGGATACGGTTTTATTTTCCACTATCGTGCTGCAACAAAGCTCTTTGAAACATTACACAAAACGCATTAGTAGTTGCCTTGGTAACGCAATGTAAACGGCTCCCTCAATTAAATTTAAATAATAGCCGAAACGAGTTTTTTCATGTTCATAAAAGCAAAAGCAACCATGTGAATAAGCTCTGTTGTGCCGCTCTCATACGGGGTGCTAAATATAGGTATCACAGCACCCGTATTTTTTTGCGCGGCTCTGGGTAAATAAAAATGTAACGTGATGATTGAAAGTGATCGGAGGTGGAATAAATAATATATTTCAAATCTCCGTACATAACAGAAATATAAACAATGATAATGCAACAATAATAGTGTATTTATACTATAGTGGCAGAAATATATTTTTGGACAGGCCTTGTCAAAAGTGAGCGGACACTTTCAGTAGTAAAAATAACACTTAAATGCTTTCATTTTTAACAATAAATTTAATAACAGCGGTTTTATATCAAAAGTTGATAAGGAAATATACACTTTGATGGTAAAAATAACCTTTTAAGCGGTGGCTGTTGTTTGTTTCAGTATTTAAACAATAAATAGGCCTAATGAATGCATCAAGTTAAAAAAAAACGAATATGAAACAACACATCAGGATATAAAGGATATTATATTTAGCAAAATGCTGCTCTTTTATCTTTGTAGTTTTATCATTTTATTTTTGCTATTTTATTTATTTGTTTGTCTTAACAAGCTATAGAAAAAGTCTTGCTTGACGTTTTAGAAAATATTTTGCGTATGCGTAAATTTCACCGAGAACAAAAAAACAAAAACACAGAAACATGTTATGCCCCATAAATGTCAAACTTATGTATAACTGAATCATATAATGGCCTATAGCTGAAATGATGAAAATTGCTCATTTTATTTTTATAAAACATGTCAAAAAAGCCAGAGACTGCTCTATGGTTTTAAAACCCTTTTTAAAACTGTATCGTTTAGACCTGTATCGTTTTTTTATATTAAATGCAGTGTAGTTTGCTTGTGGATGTCTGATGACTAGCGCGCTTCCGCTGAGCCTGCTGTGGTAGCTTGGCAACAGAGCCGCGACGTCAACATACAGAATCAGTCGGCACTAACCGTGCCGAGAATTCCAGGCCGAGAACGGTTTGTAACCGTGCCGCGCCGTTCCAGGCTCAGTGGAGAAACAACCGTAACCGTTCCGAACTGTTCTTAGAGCGGTTCGGCACGATAGTGGAAAAGCGGCTAATGTAATTAATCCTAATTTAACCATCTTCACAAATCATGCCTAAGCACTTAAGTTATTGTACATTTAGTACCCTTGTTTTGATAATACAGTAAAATTAATATTACTTGTTTTGATAATACAGTAAAATTAATATTACTTGTTTTGATAATACAGTAAAAGTAATATTACTTTTGTTGACAATACAGTAAAAGGCTCTACAAGTCAGAAGATCTCACTATCCTTCAGATTTGGCCAGACATTAAACACCTTCAAAATTTGTAGAATTAATTTCAATCAACAATCTTTATTGTTAATTATTGCGCCGAGTTATTCATCTGTTATTTAAACACAGCTTGAGTGGAGTGACCAAGATCTCAATATTAATATTAATACTAATGTTAATTTTAATATTCAAGTCAAACCAAATAAACCATCACTATATTATTTAGTGCCTTACGAGAGGCTAAAATATCAATATTAATATCAATACTGAAATATTGATGTTAATATTTGAGATAAATTCTAAATAATTCTACATCTGTAAAATAATAATAAATGTACTGGCAAAGATTTTGTACCATAATATACAACACCAACCCAATATAACACTTTAAAATATTAAAAATGTTCATGAATTTCACTTCTTCGCAAATAAATGCGGAAAAATAAAAACATGAATCACAAAATACGAGAAAACCTCCTAATTTATGGATATTTTCACAGTGCATGTATGTACAGTACATAACATTGTGTTAAACTATTAAGTTAAATATAAGTTTAATTTTCGTATAATTAAATACACCTAATATAAAGTGTGACCGAAATGGTTAATTGTGCATTCCAGTTTTAGATTTGGAAAATGAGATGACAACATCCTTAATTGCTAGTTTAGCATGTAAATATACTCAAATAATACTAATAAAAAAAAGTATAACTCATAAATAGGAAGTCACAATGATAAAAAGAAATAGATAAGTCTACAAAATGTAAGACATGAACAGATTTTTCAAAGAATGAACCAGTAAATCACACTCAGAGCAGAGGATGATGCAGAAATGCTTGAGGTAAAACTCAACTATTTACTCTCAGACACTACAACCCACTGCATCAGCAGCCCACATGAAAGCTGAGCAGTGCACACTTTCTAGATTAGTCCCGTTTCCAGACACTCACGAGAGCACATTCACACGTATGCTGCACAACAACACCTTCATAACAGTGTTGCATTAACAGAGCAGCAAAAAATTCCAATTCACAGCTACATCAGAGTCTGAAGAAGAGGACTGATTCAAATATTAAATGTAAGAGTTTTGAATTGCACTTGATCAGCACAAACAAATCTAAATGAATAAAACAATTCCTTCTGGTGTGTTTCTGGTGTTCAGAGAATTAATTACCTCTACAGTATTAATAGCAGCATATAATCTGTGCGCAATGAAGGGGAAATATTGGTGTCTCCACCAAAGTGTATTACCAAGTGTGTATAATAGAAACATATAAACATCTAATATATAAACATAAACATATTATATCAAGTAAGTAACTTACAAGTAATTAAGCATGTACTTTAATGTTTTAAATAAGTTTTGTGCAAATAAACTGCCAAAATGTGGGTTAAACAATGTTCCATAATCAACATTCAGCACAACTATTTATTTTAACCTGTATTTATTCAAATATATGGAAGAATAAGTTATCATACACTCTAAAAAACGTTGGGTTATTAATGTAACCCAATAGTTGAGTTAAAAATATTTGGTGCTTTGTTGGGTTATTTTAACCTTTTATTGGGTTATTTATTTAATAACTCAACCAGTTGGGTTAAGATTTTTGAATTCAACAGTCAACTGATGTAACTGACACAGAACAGCTATGCGTGCGTGATGTTGTTTTGCGTTATAAAGTGTATTTAAGCTCTATAACGCAGTAATATTGTTTTTTTTTCTTTATCAAAGTGCCTCTCAACCGTGCCGTGCGTGTTTTTTTTTATCTGTTTCACCTGGACTCTTAATTAGTGATGATGCAGACGCGCGCTTCATAGCCGGTCTATCTGCGGATAAAAACGCTTTCTCTTCCTCTCGGGTTTATTGTTGGAGAAACTACAGTTGTTTGGAGAAACTAACACACATATTTGACATTTTCGGCCGTCATTCTTGCCTTTAAGACCGAGCGGAGACAATCAACCCGGAGACAGTCTTTTGCTTAAGGTATGTTGTTTTTTTATTAAAAACATTGTCCTTTCGCTAGGAAACTATATTGTAACATCTAAATGCTAATATAGTCACATAAATATGATACATTTTATTCAGGAATTTGCTGGTTTTGCCAAGAAGTACGGAATCGGAGCATTATATTATTGGTTATTACTCGCCGCTAGAGGGCGCTAAATGGATCGCAACGTTTCATTCTGTAGCCAAGAAGAAGAGCAGAGCAGAAGGTGGCTATGTCATGTTTAATCAGAAGAGGATTCGTTGTCCATTTCAAGGTACTTGATTATCAACTAATGACAGTTAAATGTTATTACAGTTTGTCTGTACTATATTAAAGGCCCTGAAAATGGCATTTTCCCCACATCTACAGGAATGGAAACCACACCCTGATAATGTTAGATGCTAATAGAAATGTTTTATCAGTTAAATATGTCATACAATATAAATATAATTGTAACATCTGTTAGCTTTGTATAATAATAATACAAGCCCTTAAACATGCATTGTCCTTGCACCGTTTTCAATTCAGGTGAGATTTTAGTGATGCTGTGACCACTGAACTAACAATTGTCTGTCAGCTCACATTAATTTGGGGTTTAATCTTTTCTTTTTGTTTGTTCACTGTAGGTTGCACTGGACTGAGCGAGCTTTGGACCTCCTTGATAATCTTGTTGAGAAAGGTGAGAAAATAACAGCTCTGTATTTTGTAATATTAACATGATGTAAAAATGCACCGATACACACACTTAAGCAATATTGTGTATTGTAAAGGTGTCTTTACGTCACCATATTTCTTAAAATCAAATTATACATTTGTAATTCTTCTGTAAATGTATGTATACATCTCTGAACAGCACTGGTGGTGTGTAAAGACACAAATGCCTCTTTCAGAAGTGCTTCTGCGCCTTATTTGAGTGTGAATTTGGTATTAGACTCTGTATCAGGCAGGAGGCCACAGGTAAGTACAGATGACTGATAGAGTCTAAGCACAGTTCAGAAATTTCTGAACTCCTGGAACAGTTGACCAAATAAATTGAGATATTATTACTTACATTAAACTATTTATATTAATCATTGCGTTATGACAGTTTACTGACAGGTTTCAGTTATTCCAGTAGAAATCTGTGATTAGGAGTTTCTCTCTTTTGCAAGTTTCTGGGTATGTGAATTAAGCACACTGATGAACATCAGTGCACAATTGACCATGTAAAATGGACCTTATTTGCCCACCAAATTTGCAAATGTGATGCACCTTAAGAACTCTTGAGCACCTTAAGACTAATCCTGCAGCTAAAAGTACACATTTTCATAGTTTTTTTCTCTCTCTCTCTCTGTTTGTTTAAGAGACCCCTGGAGATAACCACTTGCAGCCTTCCAGTTATCATTTCTCCATTGCTAAACTGGGTAAGTACACGATTTTTGTTGTTGTTTGGTCCTGCATACAAGTGCAAATTTACAATTTAAAATTTCTTTTTAAGGTTTAAGCAAACATAATTTGGTAAATGGAGGAGTAGGAGCAGCAGAGGCGAATCCATCATGTCCTGGAGCTGGGTCAGTTGGCATTGCTGTGTGGAGTTTGCATGTCCCCCACAGTCCAAACACATTCAGTATAGGTAAATTTATTAAACTAAATTGACCGTAGTGTACGAGTGTGAATGAGTGTATGGGTGTTTCCCACTGTGGACCAAGAATGGTTTAGTTACCTATATTGTTCAAAATATCATGTTTTTTTGTTCACCTGAGGAGAGATTTAGAACAAAGGGAGGGTGAATTAATGATGACAGAATTTCCATTTTTGTGTAAAATATCCCTTTTAATAAATGCAGTGTGCTGTTTGTGTGGCATGGATTTAAGTGCTGTTTTTGTTTATTTATTTTTAGATTGCTGAGGACGGGTATTTTATACCCACACACCAAAGATAAAGTTTTGGGGAGATGCATCACTGCGGATTCTCTCATATTGCAAAAAAGAGAAGAGAACCTTGGATCTACCAGTTCAAACAAACATTTCATCTGGTGAGAATCCTGTATAACAGCTCTGTTTTGATCCCAATTTGTAGCATTTCACCTTTGATATAAGGGGCTTGATTTGAGTTTAATTATTGTGTTATTTCTGTTTTACATAAAGACAGCGATGGAGATCCCGCTTTGGAGATGGTGCTTTAACAACTCTGCCAGCTCTCCTTTCTCCACTGCCATACAGATTGTGCGACCCTCATACCAGGAGGCAGAACAAGAATTTGTTGATTTGCGACCTCTAGGTGCAATATTTATGACAATAAAATTTGGACATTATCTAATTCATGTGTGTATACTTGTATTTCATTCAGTATTTAGAGGAGGAGCAACAGAGACAAAACCCTTTCGTCCTGCTGCTTGGGGATGATCTAAACTGCTCTCAGCTGGTTGTTATTGTGGGAGGAGTGGCACTAAATTCATGGATTTAAATAAAGTATTGCCAATGTATTAAAAGCTGTGTTTTTGTATTTACATATAAAGATGAC
>CAIGQQ010038995.1:1356324-1377966 GCA_903798035.1 Danio albolineatus
TTTAATGAACGCATACAAAAACTAGAAGATTCATTTCAGTCACAAAATGAAAGAGATGGCTTTACAGATAATTACACATTTCTGTTGTGCTGCTTTTATCGCATTTTTGTTGACACGTTTTGTTGAAATTTGACGTCTCAGATGTTGAAGCTTGATGACCTGAGGTTAACATAAACATCAATGTAAAAATGAATAAATAAATTCATTAATGTGATCCTGGATCACAAAAGCAGTCATAAATGTCAATTTTTGGACTTTGAGACTTACCCATCACATTAAAGCTGGTTTGTTTGAATATAAAAATAGTTAACTGTGATATAACTATTGAATATCTGGAATCGGATGGTTAAAAAAAAAAAAAAAACTAAACACTGAGAAAACAACCTTTAAAGTTAAACAAATCATAATTGTCTTCATGGATGATGACCTTTCTTTAATATTCTTAAAAGAAAGCGATCATTTTGACTCATACAATATATTTTTGGCTATTGCCACAACACCAGACCAACATAAGACTGGTTTTGTGGTCCAGGGTCACAAAATATCATTTCAATGTGTTATACATGCTAACTACAAATAGGCTAAATACATTATGCAACATTATGAAATCATTACAATGCATATGTTTTTGATAATTATTTTGATGATTTAAAAATAGATGTTACCTTTAATTATCAGACGTGTTCCATTTCCAAACTCAACATAAAACGCTCTTGATGCACAGTAATACACTGCTTCATCTGACTGAATGATGTCTGAGATTGTCACATTGTTGCTGCAGCTCAGTCTTTTGCCCCAGAAACGTTCATTTTTGAATTCATTGTAAAATACGGGCTCTGACAGTTTCTGAAATGCTGACATGACTCGAGGTCGTTGACCAGCAACATGCTTGTACCAAAAAATGTTGTCTTTGCATGAAATGCACTGCAGAGTCACAGTGTCGCCAAGTTCCACAGTCATGACTTTATCTGGCTGATTAATATGTGAATGTGCAGTACCTGGGAAAATGAAAATGCCATAAAACAGCTTGGATATTCAACATGAACAAATAATAGTACTATATAGAATAGAACGATATTTAGCTGAGATACAACTATTGAATATCTGGAATCGGATGGTCTACAGAAATCTAAATACTGAGGAAAATCACCTTTAAAGTTTAACAAATGATCTTTTGATGTATTTATGGTAGTAAATTTACTAAATGTTGTCGTGGAAGATCACATTTCTTTTCACGATGACAATATTCTAATATTTTTGGCATGTACTAGTATTAAATATATTGTTAACACTTTCTTTAAAGCCCATGCTCAGTGAATTATAACTTTATAATATTTTATAATCAAGCATAAGAAATCTATAAATGTATTTATAACAGAACTGTAATGAGAGTTATAGTGTTTATTTATATTGGTGTTCAAAAATTGTTAATTTACTACTAATGAGTTGTAACTACAACATAACACTGTTTTAACAGACTGCATCTTAAAAATACGAATATGACTGACTAATTATTACTATTACATCAGTATTTAATGTGTTTTAACATGTTTTGAACATGAACAAGATTGAAAAATGAAATGCATCACTAATAAGCATTATGAACACTATTACAAATGTAGCTACTGTATAACTGCCATAATACATTACAGGTTGTGTCTTACATAGATACATTTGTAAAATTGTTATGCTTGATTACAAATAATTACAAACAGCATTTTAATTCATAGAAAGTAATGTGTTTATGTATCAAAATTCATCAGAATATCAGAGCTCTAAAACTAAATCAATCACAGCAATGATGTAAAATAAATATTTCCAAAATAATATTGTAAAGCAAATGAGCATGAAACACACAGTGGTACTTACGTGCAGTACAGAGAACAGTAACAAATGCCCAAAGAATCATTGTAAAAATAGTATAACAATTTTTTTTTCCAGTTGTCTTTAAAATCTATGAGAGTAAAGAGTCTTATAGCAATGAAGGAGGTCCTTATATACGTCCTGTTCTAACCACACTGTGCACCCGAATATTTACCATTGGTTGAGACTCTAAAGAAAGTGGCTTATGTCACCCACAGTCTTATAACCGTAGACAGTCAAAATCACTGATTCGTTTGTGTTATTGTGTGTCCCTTTTAAAATGATTTCTTTGCCTACTTTGAGGACTGACTGTGCAGATTAGCTACCAATATATCTAGATAACATGATGAAAATATCTATCCCAGTTTCCATCAAATGTTTTGTTGTTCAGTGAACTGTCTGGTAGATTTACAAATGAATTTATTTTCATGCTGAAACTCTCCACATCTATTTATTAATCCCAAACAGTCACATCTTTGCTACTGAATCTGTACTGTAAAATAAAATCAGAGCTTGTGATTCACTAATTTTGTTTACTTCATTTAAATTCTTCAAAATTGCTTTACTGGACTTTGAGCTCTGCTCCCAGTACTTCTGATGGTGAAAAAGTAAAACAAAATAACTTTTATTGAATTTATTTTTCAGATTTAGATGTATTTTTATGATCAATATTTGATTGAAATGATGTCCCGAGTCAGACATAAACAACAATTCACTGTTTAATAACAAACAAAAAAGAATAAAAGGTATCACTTTTTTGATTTGATGGTCCCTCTAGCGCATTTTGCTGAATTTTAGATACATTGCATCAACATGCCAACTAATTCTCAGTAGATTATGACTGTTGGGTTGGGATTAGGGTTAGTGTGAGTTAACAAGTACTTGCAAAGTCTATTGTAGTGAGTTTAATGTCAGCTAAAAGCGCAGTATCAGCAGTTATTAAGCAGAGAGTCTACTAATACTCAGATGAAAATTAACTGGCATGTAGTTGCAATACAACTTTTAGTCAACAAAATGTGCAATAGGGACCCTCAGAATAAAGCCTTACCATAAAATAAAAAAAAATAAAAAACATATTAAAACTATATTAAAGCAGATGCCATGAAACTGTCTACTCGTACAAAGAAAAGATAGAAAAATAAAATAACTTAAGATCAGATATGGCGCCACTGTGGTTTAGTGGGTAGCACAATCGCCTTACAGCAAGAAGGTCACTGGTTTGAGCCCTGGCTGGGTCAGTTGGCATTTCTGTGTGGAGTTTGCATGTTCTCCATGTGGTTGCGTGGGTTTCCTCCGGGTGCTCCGGTTTCCCCCACAAGTCTAAAGACATGTGGTACAGGTGTATTGGGTAGGCTAAATTGTCCGTAGTGTATGTGTGTGTGTATGAGTGTGTATGGATGTTTCCCAGATATTTGAGGGGAATCAGAGCACCCGGAGGAAACCCACGCTAACACAGGGAGAACATACAAACTCCACACAGAAATGCCAACTGACCCAGCCGGGACTCAAACCAGCAAACTCATTGCTGTGAGGCGACTGACTGAGTGACCATGTCACCCTGTCTATCAGTTTCACCAAATTATAATATATTTTACAGATTATACAGACCTGTAACAGTTTTAGCTATTTATTTACTTCTAATTCCTATAAGCAGCTTATTGGAATATGTAAAGTCTGGAAAATACAATATCGTTTTGTCAGAATGAGAAAAAAACAAATATCCATCAGTTCCAATAAAGGCAGAAAATCTTGAATTTGTTCAAATCCACATACGTTATATGACAATTATTATTAATAATACTTCTCCTAAAAGAATTAGATTTTCTTTTAAACAAAAAAGTAAATCCTCACCTGCCTCATGCTTTGAAAAATTACATGAAACAATTAAGTTGTCCCCCCAAAAAATCTCAAAAATTCTGATGTTTCTGCTCATTTTAAATAACATGTTGTGAGCAAACGAGCAAAAATAGTGTGAAAATGTATGGAAATGTACACCATCATTTTCATACCTATTTATGCTATATTTAATATAATTCTCTAAAATGTCTCAGTTTAGGTTCAAAAACAACCAACGCAAGTCAAACGTGTCTGTTGTTCAGCACCCAGCATCCAGCCTGTTTACGGTCATTAGATATAATGAAAATTAAGTTTTTAGTCAGTGAAAGTGAGGGAATTTAATGCTTTAAGCCTGCGCGTCTCTTTCTCCGTTCCCCATGCTGGAGAGGAACAGACTGTGCAAATGGAGCGCAGAGTAGGTGATATCAAGTCCTGCTTCTGCCAGGACAGTCTCAAAAACACACACACTAGAATCCAGGGGGAGTCGTACGTGAAAGAGGATTTGCTCATTCTCATTCAGGATGAACTCGCAAGTTTTAAACATTCAAAACTTTTTGTACACTCTTATACATCTGCAGATGGTTTTTTGCATTTGTGAAACCTATTTTATGAATGTGTATTTTTATTTTGTGCTCGTGAATTGTTTTTGTGAATGTATATAAATATTTCACGCACATGAATTTGGTTTTAAGCACGTAAATTTGGCTACGCATGTGTACATTGTGTCTTTTGCGTGAAATACTTTTGAGTCTAAACTAGCTCCATACATCCGTTCCATCCATAACAAAGCTTTTTCCTTATAAATGCAAAAACGTAAAATAAAATAAAATCAATCATGTTTGTTCTATTGTGAGCGACTCTTGTCCTTTTGATGAGAATTATTTCTTTTGGGTTGTGCAGTTTAATTCACAGAATTTCTACAAAGTTTGTTGTATACTGTAAATTGCTAACTTTTATGTCACTTTCATAATGCATGTTTATTTTCCTCATTTAAAATATAAAAAATGTTTACAGATTGATATTTTTCTTCTCCCATAACACACACACACGCACGCACGCACGCACGAACGCACGCACGCACGCACGCACGCACACACACACACACACACACAGAGAGAGAAATACTTTTACAAAACAGAAATTCTTTACAATAAATTTGCCAATTACAGATTCAAAATACAGTGTATGGGAAATTATTAGAAAGGAGCAGGACACATGATCCATTTTTACTTAATAAACAAAAAATAACTATATAATCAAGTGCACTCTGCTGAGATTTCCTCCAGTATTAATGTTTTTTTAAGTGAATCTCAAGGCTGCATATGTCACATATGTCACATCATCAGTGTCCTGAATAAAAACATATATATATATCAAATTAACTTGTATTTAAATTAACCACATTTGTAAACAAAAAGCAAATGATTAATCCTGACAGAAATAGGCTACACATATTAATTCTCAAACTTCATTTAAGAAACTTGATATCATCATACTACAATTTTATTTACATGCTCTTTTGTTGCTTTAATTACTTATATTCTAATTTCGCAAGTCACTTTGGATAAATAAAATCATTCTAATTATTAAATAAAAATGTAATGTCAATTAAATAATTAATAATGATAATGAATCTACGGTCCATTTTAAGGGCAATTTGTTCTTTTTTTCTGAGCTGAACAAAGCAACAGATCAAACAACATCAGCGTCTAATGCTACAAACAATTCTATTACAGCATTACTACAAATATATAGATTCCTCTTTAATAGACAGCAAAATCATCATCTTACCTGAACATTTACATGCCCTCTGATTTGCTTGTCTCGTCTAGAGCTTCGCACTGTGTGAAAAGATGCAGAAATAAAGATGTTATAAGTGCAATTATTAAAAAACACAAATGGAGCTGAATGAATGCAAATGAAGAACACAGGGCCGGACACACACCTCTGCTAAATATGACAGCAAAAGCAAAAACTGGACCTCCACAAAGTCCCAAAGCACTCGCTAATCCAAGCACTGCTGGATAGAGACTTTTTTCTGAAACATTTGCTGAAAGATAAGCACATTAATGTTTTAATGAACGCATACAAAAACTAGAAGATTCATTTCAGTCACAAAAAGAAAGAGATGGGTTTACAAATAATTACACATTTCTGTTGTCCTGTTTTCATCGCATTTTTGTTGACACGTTTTGTTGAAATTTGACGTCTCAGATGTTGAAGCTTGATGACCTGAGGTTAACATAAACATCAATGTAAAAAATGAATAAATTAAATTCATAAATATGAATCTGGATCACAAAAGCACTCATAAATGTCCATGTTTGGACTTTGAAACTTACCCATCACATTAAAGCTGGTTTGTTGGAATATAAAAATACTGTAACTGTGATATAACTATTGAAAATCTGGAACTGGACAGTTAAAAAAATCTAAATACTGAGAAAATAACCTTTAAAGTTAAACAAATCATCTTATGATGCATTTATGGTAGTGAATTTACTAATTGTCTTCATGGATGATGACCTTTCTTTAATATTCGTATGATTTTTGGTATTAAAAAAAGCGATCATTTTGATTCATAAAATATATTTTTGGCTATTGCCACAACACCCGAGCAACATAAGACTGGTTTTGTGGTCCAGGGTCACAACAAATAATTTTAATTTGTTATACATGCTAACTACAAATAGGCTAAATACATTACGTAACATAATAAAATCATTATAATGCATACATTGTTTTTGATAGTTATTGTGATGATTTAAAAAGAAATGTTACCTTTAATTATCAGACGTGTTCCATTTCCAAACTCAACATAAAACACTCTTGATGTGCAATAATACACTGCTTCATCTGACTGAATGATGTCTGAGATTGTCAGATTGTTGCTGCAGCTCAGTCTTTTGCCCCAGAAACGTTCATTTTTGAATTCATTGTAAAATACGGGCTCTGACAGTTTCTGAAATGCTGACATGACTCGAGGTTGTTGACCAGCAATTTGCTTGTACCATAAAATGTTGTCTTTGCATGAAATGCACCGCAGAGTCACAGTGTCGCCAAGTTCCACAGTCATGACTTTATCTGGCTGATTAATATGTGAATGTGCAGTACCTGGGAAAATGAAAATGCCATAAAACAGCATGGATATTCAACATGAACAAATAAATAGTACCATATAGAATAGAACGATATTTAGCTGAGATACAACTATTGAATATCTGGAATCGGATGGTTTACAGAAATCTAAATACTGAGGAAAATCACCTTTAAAGTTTAACAAATGATCTTTTGATGTATTTATGGTAGTAAATTTACTAAATGTTGTCGTGGAAGATCACATTTCTTTTAATATTCTAATGATTTTTCTCATGTACTATTAAATATTACACTGCAGACTGCATCTTTATAAATACAATCATGACTGACTAGATAACATTAATAAATCTGTAGTTAATGTGTTCGAACATATAGACTGATAAATGAAATGCATCACTAATAAGCATTAATAACACTATTACAAATGTAGCTGTCATAATACATTGCAGGTTTTGTCTTATAGATATTTATAAAATTGTTATGCTTGATTTTATATATTTACAAACAGAAAAATCATACTGAGCATGAGCTTCATAGAAAGTGATGTGTTTATCTATCAAAATTGATCAGAATATCAAAGAGCTCTAAAACTAAATCAATCACAGCAATTACTTATAAAAATATTTCCAAAATAATATTGTAAAGCAAATGAGCATGAAACACACAGCGGTACTTACGCGCAGTACAGAGAACAGTAACAAATGCCCAAAGAATCATTGTAAAAATAGTATAATAGTTTTATTTCGGTTGTCTTTTAAATCTATCAGAGAGTAAAGAGTTTTATAGCAATGAAGGAGGTCCTTATATACGTCCTGTTCTAACCACACTGTGCACCAGAATATTTACCATTGGTTGAGACTCTAAAGAAAGTGGCTTATGTCACCCACAGTCTTATAACCGTAGACAGTCAAAATCACTGATTCGTTTGTGTTATTGTGTGTCCCTTTTAAAATGATTTCTTTGCCTACTTTGAGGACTGACTGTGCAGATTAGCTACCAATATATCTAGATAACATGATGAAAATATCTATTCCAGTTTCCATCAACTGTTTTGTTGTTCAGTGAACTGTCTGGTAGATTTACAAATGAATTTATTTTCATGCTGAAACTCTCCACATCTATTTAATAATCCCAAACAGTCACATCTTTGCTACTGAATCTATTCTGTAAAATAAATTCAGAGCTTGTGATTCACTAATTTTGTTCACTTCATTTATTTCAGTCTTCAAAATTGCTTTACTGGACTTTGAGCTCTGCTGCCAGTACTTCTGATGGTAAAAAGTAAAACAAAATTTTTATGATCAATATTTGATTAAAATAATGTCCCGAGTCAGACATAAAAAAGAATTCACTGCTCAATAACAAAAAAGAAAAAAAGGTATCACTTTATTTTGATGGTCCCTCAAGTGCATTTTGCTAAATTTAACTTACATTGCATCAACATGCCAACAAATTCTCAGTAGATTATAAATAGAATGTTGGGTTGGGATTAGGGTTAGTGTAAGTTGACATGTACTTGCAAAGTCTATTGTAGTCAGTTTATCATCTGTTGAAGGAGCAGTATCAGCAGTTATTGAGCAGACAGTCTACTCATACTCAAATGAGAAATAATTGGCATGTAGTTGCAATACAACTTTTAGTCAACAAAATGTGCAATAGGTTTCATCAGAATAAAGTCTTACCAAAGAAAAAACAAACAAAAAAAATAACATTTATTTAAAAACTATATAAAAGCAGATGCCATGAAACTGTCCACTTGTACAAAGAGAAGTCAGAAAAATAAAATAACTAAAAATCACATATGGCCCCACTGTGGTGTAGTGGGTAGCACGATTGCCTTACAGCAAGAAGGTCACTGGTTCGAGCCTCAGCTGGGTCAGTTGGCATTTCTATGTGGAGTTTGCATGTTCTCCCCGTGGCTGCGTGGGTTTCCTCCGGGTGCTCCGATTTCCCCCACAGTCCAAAGACATGTGGTATAGGTGAATTGGGTAAGCTAAATTGTCCATAGTGTATGTGTCTGTATGAGTGTGTATGGATGTTTCCCAGAGATAGGTTGTGGCTGGAAAGGCATCCACAGCGTGAAACAAATGCTGGATAAGTTGAATGTCAGCTTTTAAGTTTGTCCAGCAACATCGCAGCAATGTTGGTCCATCTTTGAGTAGTATTGTCTTTTGTAGCGTTGAGCCTGGCAGTTGTGCCTTTCAGCAAGGCAATGTCTCTAAATTAATATAACCAGGATAACCAGGTATAAGTTGGGGGAGTGGATGGTTCAACCAGTATTCAAAACAGTCTTTTAGCAGCAGTGCTCACAGCTGATAATATCCCTTTTTGATGAGTGTTCAGTGATTTATTTCTTAAAATGGACTCTTAATTTATGAAAGGAATTTCCAGTTCAGGTCAATTTTAACTCAAAATGAATGAAACAAAATGTTTGAAATATCAAAGATGCTCTACAAATTACTGTCAATTCTATCAGTTTAATTCATTCATTTTCCTGCGGCTTAGTCTCTTTATTTATCAGGGGTCGTCACAGCGGGTTGAACCGCCAACTTATCCATCATATGTTTCATGCAGCGGATGCCCTTCCAGCCACAGTCCAGTACTGGGAAACACCCATACACTTTCACATTTATACACATACACTACGGCCGATTTCATTCATTCATTTTCTTTTCGGCTCAGTCCCTTTATTAATCTGGGGTCGCCACAACACAATGAACCACCAACTTATCCCGGATATGTTTTAAGCAGCGGATGCCCTTCCACCTGCAACCCACCACTGGGAAACACCCATACACTCTCACATTCACACACACTCATACAATACAGCCAATTTAGTTTATTCAATTCACCTGTAGCGCATGTCTTTGGACTGAGGGAAAATCAGAGCACCCGGAGGAAACCCACACTAACACGGGGAGAACATACAGACTCCACACAGAAATGCCAACTGGTCTAGCCGGGACACGAACCAGCGAACTCATTACTGTGAAACGAAACAAATTAAAATGTTATTAAATTAAGACAAATTATAATATTTTATTTTAAAATATATAACAAATTAAACAGATCTGTAACAATTTTAGCTATTTATTTACTTCTAATTCCTATAAGCAGCGTTTATTGGAATATTTAAAGTCTGAGAAATACAATATCGTTTTGTCAGTGAGGAAAAAACAAATATCCATCAGAGTTCCAATAAAGGCAGAAAATTTTAAATTTGTTCAAAAATACATACTTACAAAAAATACACAATACTTCTCCTAAAATAATAACATTTTCTTTTAAACAAAAAAGTAAATCTTCACCTGCCTCATGCTTTGATTTAGTAATAATTCTAAGGGTAAAAATTTGATCATAAAATAGTAATAATTGTTAGTATTATTTTTTTTCTTTCGGTGTTTTCACCGTTATTAGACAGGACAGTAGAGAGAATTGACAGGAAAGCATGGGGAGCAGAGAGAGGGAAAGGATCGGCATGAACTTGGCAAAATTGAACTCGGGTCGCCGCACTAACCACTACACCACTGGCCAACATCATAAAATAATTCTTGATGCATTCCATATTTTATTCCAATTATTTTTTAAATATAATTATTATAGTAAAAATAATGCAGCTCTTTGTTGTTATATTTATTATCAAAAATAACATGCAAAAAGTAACACAAATACATAAAGCAAAAAACAAGAAGCATTTAAGTAAGAAATAATAAAGAAATGAGATTAAAAAAATCGAATCAGTTTGCAGTTAGGTAAGAAGTGCCGTTATTTAGCACTGACACAGTCAGGATTTACTAATCATTAGTGCTCTGGATTTTTTGTGGTCAACTTTATTGTATGTTCATTTGTAAGATTTTCACTTTCAGATTCTAAATATATGACAGGAGAGGATTTAAATAATTTGCCCTTCGTGAAATCATTCATTTTAAATCTGACCATTACATTTTAGAGAGCTGAATTCAGGATTACACTGTCTGAGACAAGCTCCACCCTCTACATCCAGGTAGGAGGAGCTTGACCAGGTGAAGCTCTGCCCACTAAATCGAGAGAGAACAGATTTCATTGGTGTTTATACAGTTTATTTCAAGAGTTCACACTTAGCTGATGATGGATAATAATGCGTGTTTGGCATGCTGTCCTGGGAGAGAGCGCTGAGCTTAGAAGATCCTCGAGCCTGGGGCTCCCTCCCATTTTAGGGCAAGAAATTCTAGTATTTTATAGTGAGTTTGAATTCATCTGATTGATAAATCGTGTGACAGCTAATGCGGGACCAGCTGTGGTCAATCGCTAGCACGTGATACTCTCGAAATTAGTTTATAAACAAACTTCACTTTGTCTCACATGTAGAAAAAGTGAAAAAGGTGTACCATGAGATGACAGAATCATGGAGTTATTATGATGATTATTCTACAGATTATTATTAAATGTTACTTAATAATGTAGAGTGCAGAAGGGGTAGGGTTAAAAAGCTTATGCTTCTTCCCACTCCTTTTTGGACATTGTTGCACATGGATTTGTTAGTTTAGTTACTTTTACATGTTTGAAGAAAAAATGTTTGAAGTCTAAAGGGAGGAGGAGTTGAGGCAGCCAAAGCTCCACCCACTAAATCAAAAGGGGAGGAGCTAGACACCATTTGGCTCCGCAGTGAGAAAAACTGCATTTCTAACACAATCTTACTGCAATTCTAACATTTTGATTTAGGGGCTAATTTGAATTTGTAGGATCTCATTGGTACATTTTAGTAACATCATTCCTCAATGAGGATTGGGTTTAGGAGTGGGATATGGGGAGGTCTGTACAAAAAACGCTTTTATACAAAAATGTTGGAATAAAAAAAGGAAAATTACAACAACAAATAAATAAACTACAAAAAACAACAACAACAACAGTACTCTCTTTGTGTTTTATTGGGTTTCTGGCTTTTTCTGGACATGCCTATGATAAGTTGACTTGGCAACACGATGGTTGTGGGTTCGATATCTTCCATTTTTGTGTTATTAAACAAACATTTGCAAAACCCAAACAAAACCGATCCTATCTTTCACGTGAGAAAGTAGTTATCCACTATTCTACTTTTAAAGCAGTGGTAGCACAATTTTTGTGGTCTTCAAAGTTTCCAAATAAAAAAGGTCACAGGAAGTGTGTGATGTCACTAAAAACACGACACCACAAAGGTGTACAGTGTAAAACTGCAGCAGTTTGGTAAAGCAAGTCAATCAGAGAAGATGAGGATGGTAATCGTGTGGATTTCTCTCACGCTTCTATGCGGGATGAGTAAGTGTGCAACATATGTATGCAGTTCTTTGATTATTCTAATTTGCCACATTTAACATTATTAAATGCCATTCTACACAGAACTGAATTACTTTGTTTTGCACTCATAAAAGAAAACTCAAACTGTGAATAAATGATTCAAGAAATGATTTTCAGATGTATTTTTTTTAGCTTTACAATTTTATTTTACATGATTTCTTGTAGCAGTTTCTGACAAATGTGCACACTTACACGGATAAAATATTTTCTGATTTACCTCATTTTCTCTCCCTCTCATAGACCGAACACAATCTGAAATAGTTCAACAACCAGATCCAGTGATGTTTGCCTATGTTGGGGAAGATGTTACTGTGCGTTGCTTTATTTTGGAAGACCACAGCGACCCGATTACCTGGTACAAGCAAACTGCCGGACACCAACCACTGGCTGTGGCCATGATGCAGAAATTTGCTCAAACTCCTGTTTTCTTCAACAACTTTAAACCCTCACATTTTAGCATTGAGGTAGACTCAAGAAAATGTCATTTAAAGATTTTAAATGTCTCTTCATCTGATGAAGCAACATATTATTGTGGCTGGAGAAAGTATGAAACAAGTTTTGCTAGAGGCACATATTTGGCTTTGAAAGGTTTGTGTTTTTATCTTTAAATATGATTTTTTAAAAATACAAATAGCATTTCTTACAACCTTTACTGTACATTTGGGAACTCTAAAATTGTATGAAAATATTTTATATGATTTTTTTTCCAGAATATTTATGCAATAAAAAAACTTTATGCAGTTCATATAATCCTCTAAAATGTCTCTGTTCATAGGGCCCATAAACAACCAGCACAAGTCAAACGTGTCTGTTGTTCAGCACCCAGCATCTCAGTCAGTTCGTTCTGGAGATGCACTGAGGCTGACATGCTCTGTATTATCTGAACGCAGCACAGAGAATATCAAAATGTTCTGGTTCAGAGCAGATTCAGGAGAAAAACCTGTTCCAGAAATCCTGTACACTCATAATCAGTCTCTTCAATGTGAGAGGGATTTTACACACAGCTGCACATTCAATCTGTCCATTAATACAGTCAGCCAAACGGACACCGGCACTTATTACTGTGCTGTTCTCATCTGTGGAAAAATCCTGTTTGGCAATGGGACGAAAGTAAATATGGGTGAGTGCATAATTATTTTCTTCTCTGCAGTTTTAGGTTTTAAGTTCCACCATTTTACTAAAATAGACGAAATATAGAGCTTCCATCTCTGGCACTTCTGAAAACATGTCCAATGCTGAAGCATAAAAGCAATGGTTATATGTAAATGCACAGCTAGACCAAACATTTTAGAAGAGAGTTTTTTTGAGATTTACAATTTATGGTTATAAGATATAAGATGCATTTTATTTATTTCATTCTGTAAATAGCATAACCTTTTTTTAACATTTAAAATAATATTAATTATAATAATAAACAATCTTAATTTAATTGAATTAAACAGGACCATGTTTATTTTCAATAGTTTTCAGAAGTGTTAATATTTTGAGAAATAAACGTAACTTTCAAATCACAAAAAAAAATAAATAAAAAATAAAATAAAATAAATAAATAAAAAGTTGTTATTCTGACCAACTCTCATTTTCTGCATAAAAGCAATGGTTATATTTAATTACACAGTTATACTAAACATTGTTGAAGAGAGTTTTCGGGATTTACAATTTATGGTTGTAATATGGTTATGGTTAAGTAGGGCGCTCCGCAGATTTCCGCAGATTTTTAGCCCATCGTTGATTCTGTTTATTAACTTGGGTAAATGTGTGTAAATTTATATTTAATCAGTTTTTAAATTAATTTCAGTAATAATGTTGACTAATATGAATATATTCATATTATTTATTTACAATACAGTTTGTAAAGTACTTTTTTCTTTGTCTTTTAGTAGAGATTTTATTTGAGAGACTTGCTTTGTTTACCAAATAAAGTGGATCTAATTGGATTCATATTGTAAATATTACATAAAAGTTAAAAGGGTATTAGTTTTTATTTCATATATTAAGGTTTTAGTTATGATACTCCTAAAATCATTCCGCATAAATCCGCAGATTTTTAACAAAATAGCAAAAAATGTCAGCTGATTCCGTCTGGCCCTAGTTATAAGATATAAGATGCATTTTATTTAAATAGCATAAACTTTCTTTCACATGTTAAAAACAATAGTAATTATTAATAATGATAATAAATAATAAAAATGTAATTTATGGTATTAAAAAGGGGCCATGTTTATTTTCAAAAGTGAACACAAAAATGTTAAGTGTTAATATTTAGAGGAATAAACTTTAAAATAATTGATAATAAATAAAATTGTCAATCACAAAAAATAAAAAAAATAAAAACATTGTTATTCTGACCAACTCTCATTTTTTCACATAAATTGTTATTTTAACAGATGCACACAGATGCATTGTATTTATTTTATTTAGTAAATTGCAAGGTTTTCTTACATTTTAAATAATAATAATAATAATAATAATAATAATGATGATGATGATGATAATAAACGTAATTTATTTTATTCCAAAGGGGCCATGTTTATTTTTAAAAGAGTGTGCAGAAGTGATAACATTTAGAGGAATAAACTTAATTTTCAATCCCAAAAAAGTAAAAACATCTGTTGTTCTGACCAACTCTCACTTTCTGTAAAAAAAAGAGCTCTGAACGACAAACTTTCGAAATTTTGAATCAGTTTTTTTAATAGAATGCATGAAGTGTATTACACATAATAACTTTTCACACAAACCCATATTAAACAATTCCAATAAATCCCGAGAAACTAGAAGATTTTTTCACCATAATTGTTAAATTAATGTATTTTTGAAATGATTAATGCAAACAATAATTGTTCATTAATGATGCATTTTAACATTCTGTCCTACAGTAGAGCCGGTGGATCTTCTACTGATCATCTTGTGTGTGTCACTGGGTGTTTGTGTGGTTGTGATCATTGCACAATTTATTTTAAGTCATAAAAAGGAAAGACATTACAACAACAAAGGTGAGTGTTTGGGGCTAATTTTCAAATATATAAGCTGCAAAATTAATAATGTTAAATTTCAACGATCTAACATTTGATTTAGTATTTACCACGTTACAGTTTTCTGTACTTCCTTTATAATGTATTAACTGATTTCTTGATCGATTAATTGTCTTTCAACTAAAAAAGGGCTTCGCAACAGTGAAAGGCAACATCCCTCAAATCAGGTCAGCCTCTTAAATACATTTTGATTAAAATATTGCTTGTATTTCATAGACATGTTATTATTATTATTATTATTATAGTAATTTAATTTCATATCCATTTAAAATTATATTTTAAATAAAATGCAATTTTAATTCCTAGAATAAATTATCCACAGAGAACATATCAAATTCAAGTGTTTTCATCAACTTATAAATGTATGCAATTAATGTGATATAAATTCATAATTAAATTAATAAAGATCTCCAGATATGGAAGAAATATTGTTTTCATTCAGCATGACAGATTTATGTCAAATTGTAACTACATACTTATTCTGACCTGTTCATATTCAATATATAAAGCTAGTATTTAGTTTACCACATTTTATCATGGTGTAAATAAAGCTTACTGATAATTTGGTGGTTTGAAAGATAATTAAACCTGTAAAAAATATTTTTTTATCGGTCTAAACGTGCTAGAATATTTTCTTTTGTTAAATTAACTACTGTTACACTGAATGACATGTTTGCAGAGGTTTTCTGCAAATCATAATGCATGTAGTTTAGCTATTATTTGTTTTCATAAGTCAAATAAAGCTAAACAAGTTTTAAAGCTCTCACTTTATACTATGTGTCGTTTTGTTCCTTTATTGCTAAACATGTTTTTTGCCAATTTTGGATGCTTAGTTTCATTGTATAGTAAAAAAAAGGTAGAGTTTATGGTATAGTAAAAGTAATGGTATAGAATAGTTTAGCAATAGTATATCTACAGTATATGAATAAAACTGGCTCAAAATATTACGTTCTTGCATAATTTAAGGTAATCAGGGTTAAGCTACATTTTAAAGCTACAGGGTTCAAAGCTACAAGTTAAAGTAACAAAATAATTAAAAGTAAGTAGTAAAATATTTGTAGTCATGACTTTCTGTCATATCATTATTTAAAACGTACATTGTACAGTAGGAAATGATTCAATTAAATGCTAGTGCATAGTAGTTTATGATACAAAATGTGTGTGTATATGTGTGTGTTTATTGATAATGAACTGTTAAGAAACCAGAATACATTTAAAACGATGTGTCTCTTTCTATAATCTTTATAAAAATATTTCCATAATGTTACTCTTATAGGAGCAGGATACTGGGGAGTTGAATTATGCTGCACTGCATCTTTCAGAAAGAAAACACAGAAGAGTGCAAAGAAACGCAGAAACTCTTCAAGACAGTGTTTACAGCCAGGTCAATAACTTCAGTGTGACTGACCTGAGAACAGCTGAGCCTGTTAGAGAATAAACTCAACCTTCAGCACATCTGCTCTGTACAGTACACTCAATATTGTGATTCATTTACTAGCGGCATCTAATAGTGTGGACGTTCCATTATTGCATCTAATTTTGTTTGTGTGTACTTATAAGACATATGTAAATTTGCATAAATGTGATGATATTTATTTATTGATTTATTGTTCAAAACAATAATTGCTTTTAAATGAAACATCATAACTGACACCCGACCAGAAAAGTTGTCCATATGGAGATAAATGGTTAAAAGTGCAGTATGTCATTTTGACACCCAGTGGGTGAACAAGGTATTGCATTCCTGGGTCAAAACAAACAAGCGCAGGTTGCCAGATTGAGGACATTAACAAGACCGAGTCTATGAAAGGCTGATCTAAACCGTGCTCTAAATAAAAGCAACAGCACCCGATAGAGGGAATATTTTCCATGTTAAAAGGAGTTTTTGTCCAAACCAACACCTCAAATTGATATATTAGAAACGGCTTCTACTTCTCACAGCTGAACAACAGGATGAATGACAATGATCACCTCAGGTACACCACATGTGCTTCATTCAGTGCTAACTGCTAATAATGTGAAGTTAAATGCTATTTTACATGGCATTTATTATCATATACTGAAAACAGCAGCAGATAGTTCACCTCAGATCTTGAAAATAAAATAAACCATCTGAAATTGAACTTTAGAACTGTGAAATAATGCAAACCAACACAAGTGATTCAGCATGTACCTTTTCATAATGTTAAAGAGGTTTAATATGCATTAATTAGATTATAAACCTTACAATTTTGCGAGTGAGTGCATATTCTGTGGTTCTGAATGGCTGTATTTAAATCTGCATCTCATTTCGGAGTCTGCTACTGTCCATCGGAGGTCGCATTTGAGTCACGGATGCAAGCTTTAAGAGCCTTCCTGAATGAATGAATGAAATAAACTGTTTCCACCAAGGCATCCCGGGGTGCTGAAATATAATTGGCTAAACTGGCATTGAGCGGTTTAAAGGGACCAAAGTAAAGACAGCGTTCTGACACAAAGTTCACATTTTTTTAAGCAGAACATCTGACTTCAGTTTCAGATAAACAAGAATGTTCACTTGGCAAGAATCCTAAATATCTGCAAACATATTATGGTATTTTTGTGCTTTAGAAAAGTCAAAAACTTACATACAGCACCTTTAAGGTAAACGTATTTGATTACAGATCATAGATACTGTTAAGTCATTTATTTGGTGTTTACATACTGTTGCATGGCATTCATTTCTGCTAGTAACTGCAGTCAAACGTATGTTTTTTTTGTGGTGTAATATTTTGTGCAACTTTTTTTTTTTACATAAAAGATGTTTACATAGTTTACTAAACAAAACTAAAGCGTAAATTATTCAAATATCCACATGTAAATGTTTACCCTTGGTTTTCAATACTGTCTGTGGTTCCTGATGATCTACAAGTGCACTTTTTGCTTTGTGATGGTTGTTTTTGAGTCTTGTTTGTTCTGAATGTTTAAACAGACTTTTGTTCTTCAGAAAAATCCTATGACCCCTTTACTGTAGTGATTGGAATTGTAAGATTCATCTTTTCACTTAGGATGAACACAATTGTTAAATAAGATTTAAACCCTAGCTCGCAGGTGTCAAACTAAATGATCAAACTAATTAAGTCCTTCAGTTCTGTTTGAAACCTACAGGTAAGTGTTTTGAAGCAGGGTTGGAACTAAACTTTGCAGAGCTGTGGCCCCTCAGGAACTGGATTTGACACCTGTGTTCTAGCTGATGCTGCAGCAGGAAACAACAGGCATTAAGAGCCAGGGGGTGAAAACTTTTAAACATGATTAAGATGTCTTGACTTTCTTATTTTGGTGAAATAGCTTTTTTTTTCTTCTTTATTTAGTACTGCCCTTCGGAATTTACCTTGCATTTGCCTTGATCTTCAGATTCTAAACGTCTCCACTTTTTAGTTAATGCCTGGTATTTGCGTCTGGACTCTGGAGCATCAGTGAGTGTTTAGTCAGTGAGTGAGTCCCTCAATTATCCGTGAAAAGACGAATCTCACAATCAAACAGTCACTGCTGGAAAGGGTTCAAATTTGCAGAAGATGCTGGAAAACTGGAGAATCTGCAGGCCATGAAGGATTTTTCTGAGGAACAGCAGCAGTTTAACTGTTCAGATCAAACAAAGAGTCTCATGAACAACCATCACAAAGCACTCGTAGACCATTATGAATCCACACACAGTATTGAAAACCAATATGCAAGCGCTAAACCAAGGGTATGTAAACGCTATGTTTTTTTTGTCTAGTGAACTAAACAAGTAAGCATCTTTTATGTCAAATGTTACCCAGGACAGTACAGAATAATATAAATAACATGCGTTTTGTATGATCTCTCTTAATTTTGTTCAAATTATTTACATTTTAACAAATTCTTCAAGGCGTATGCAAACTTTACAGCACAACTGTGTATATATATCAATGTGACATAAATATTTATAAATAAATGTAACCAGGAGGTTTTTTTAATCAATTATTTAATTTTTTTTTTTTTGCTATACCATTTCATGATAACCATTATTCGAAAACATTCATTGTGTTAAAACCAAGCGTGTGTTTTTTCGTAGGTATTTTTTTTTTTAATCAAATGACTCCTTCTGCGGGCGACACGGTGGCGCAGTAGGTAGTGCTGTCGCCTCACAGCAAGAAGGTCGCTGGTTCGAGCCTCGGCTGGGTCAGTTGGCATTTCTGTGTGGAGTTTGCATGTTCTCCCCGTGTTCGCGTGGGTTTCCTCCGGGTGCTCCGGTTTCCCCCACCGTCCAAAGATATGCGGTTCAGGTGAATTGGGTAAGCTAAATTATCCGTAGTGTATGAGTGTGAATGAGAATGTATGGATGTTTACCAGAGATTGGTTGCAGCTGGAAGGGTATCTGCTGCGTAAAACATATGCTGAATAAGTTGGCGGTTCATTCCCCAGATTAATAAAGAGACTAAGCTGAAAACAAAATGAATGAATGAACGCTCAGGAATTGCAAAATTAGAGGAATCAATTTAAATAAGGCCTGGTGTGGAAATGTGCGTTCATATAAACAAAGAGATAACATGGATATACACACACATATTTCTGTGAATAGTGGGGACATTTAATATGTTTCGTAATAATTCTGTACAAACTGTATTTTCTATCAGTGTATACAGCTATCAGTGTATAACCTTTCCTATCCCTAAACCCAACCCTTACAGTCAAACTGTTTTCACGGCGTTTTACTTTGACTTTTAATTAAAAACATGAATTTAGTAACATTTATAAAGCTTTTGATAAATGGGGTGCTGACAATGTTCTCCTATGATGTTTTCTGGACACACACACAAACACACACAGTCACACAAACACATGCACACAGTCACACTCTCTTACATAAACACATGCAGACACATGAAAGCATGCGCGCACACACAGTCACACACTCACAGTCTGTCTCCCTCTCACCCACACTCTCTCTTTCTCGACTATCACACACAAACACAATTTCACACTAACAGCCAGTCTGTGTGTCTCTCTTTAACACACACACACACAAACACACTCTCACACTAACAGTCTCTCTCTCTCTCTCTCTCTCTCTGTCTCACACACACACGCACACACACACACACACACACACACACACACACACACACACACACACACACACACACACACACACACACACACACACACACACACACACACACACACACACACACACACACACACACACACACACACACACTTCAACAGTAGTTTCTGCTGCCCTCATAAGGTGAATTGTGAGATTACAGAACTCGAATGCAATATAAGGTCTGGCGTGGCTGCTGTGCACCAGAACATGAGCATAGGAGAGCAGAGCACGACTCAGTTTTGAAGAGCTTTAACCAGAACTGTTCAATGAAAATTGTGATTCTTCAACAGCCTACTTCACACTGAATAAAATGAATAGGGCGCATTGAAGATTCGACAACAAACAGTTTCTCTGAGGTTCTGTCTGACCACATAAAATACATTACAGAGAAATGCGGTAAATACACATTTCCATTAAGCCAGAATACACAGAGTGAACATTTCAGCTATTATCACCCTCATAGGAGCGCACATATGCCCTACTTATTCTGCACACAAGTGCTTTGAGCCAAGGTAGGTTAAAAGATTTTATTTCAAGTATGAAAAAAAATTGATATCTTAATTAATTTTCCCTATTGTTGATTATGCCTATATTATTTATAACAATACCTCTGATATTAATTTAAAACCTTTACTGTCTTCAACACCTTTACTGTCTTCAACTCTCTATGCAGGTTTAAGATGTCCGTATAGAACCCATCATTGCATATTATACAAATCTTTTGGTTTGCTTCAACCTAAGTTCCGCAGACAATATCATTGGTATTTGTTTCTTTTTAAATGTTTATTTGAGCTTCCCTTCTTATTTAAAGCAGTATTTTGTTCCATTTACCTCCTCATATTCTCCACGACATGCACAACAAAACTACGTTTTTGTTCCAAGAATTACAACAGAAAGTGGCCATAGGTCCTTTCAATACAAAGCTCCTTTTGACTGGAACAATCTTTCTTCTTCTTTTAGATCAATTAAGACAGTGGTTCTCAAACTTTTTTCAGCAAGTACCACCTCAGAAAAAAAAAAAAAGTCACTACAAGTACCACCGTAATGACCAGTATTGAAATACAGTAGTGTAGTAGGCCTAATTAAGCAGCTACAGCACTGCACAGTTAAAAAACAAGGCAGATTAATTCCTATTATTAAGAATATGTATTATTGTCAGCCACTTTAAACATTATAAATAGTTTCAACATTAACTGCTTGCAAACAAAAATAAAAAACTTCACCGTTTAAATTAAATTGTGCTTTTAAAAGTTCATGGCACTGTTATTAAAAAGTAAAAAGAAAACGGCTGTGCTTGTAAAGTATTAATGCATAGCCTATTCATTAAAACCTGGAAATGTTCCTTGGGCCTGATGAATATAAGCTATATGTCATATATACATACATACATGCATATATATATATATATAT
>CAIGQQ010038995.1:1385709-1397692 GCA_903798035.1 Danio albolineatus
GTGTGTGTGTGTGTGTGTGTGTGTGTGTGTGTGTGTGTGTGTGTGTCTGTGTAAGTGAGTAAATATAGTTCTGTAAAAATAAGCAAGTGAAATGCTTTCAGATTCAGATCTATATATTTGGTCGTATTTGTTTTAACTCCATGTATTTGTAGTTAACAGGTGATCTGAGAGACCTTTATCCTGGACAGGCTACTGTGCATAGTTTTAAATACATGGCAATATATACAGCTATATTTAGCATGTTTCAACATATTATTTAACATTTGTGGCTAAGAAAAATTATTTATAGAAATTACATTAAGAAATTAATTATTCCTGGCAAAACATATGCTGGTCAATGATGGACAATTCACTTACATTGAATAATTACGTAAAAAAATGTCAGAGTAATTTTTAAAAAACTTGACCATTTAAAAAGTCATCTTCAAAAAAACTTTAAGACAACTTGTTGAAATCTATACTGGCGATATTCAATTGTGGTTTCTGAAATATTGATAAAATGTGAATTAGTTGTCAATGCTGGTATTATAGTAAATTGATTAATTCATTTCATTTTCCTTAGTCTCTTCATTTACTAGGGGTCACCACAGCAGAATGAACCGCCAATTTATCCAGCATGTTTTACACAGCGGATGCCCTTCTAGCTGCAACTCAGTTCACTTCAATTCACCTGTACTGCACGCTTTTGGACTGTGAGGGAAACTAGAGCGCCTGGGGAAAACCATCAATCATCAGTCCATTTTAGACACTTTTGGGCTGAACTACTTTTTCTTCACTGTATTTATGTTTATGTCTGGGGCAGATAATGTACGTTTCTGGTAGAATGTCCCAGATATTACTCTTACAAAAGTAAGTAAAAAAAAAAAAAAAAAAAGAGTTAATAAAGCCACTCGTTATCTCTACAGAAGAACTATTGCACGTCGTGTTGTAACACCCATTCTAGCCTCTAGATGGAGGCATGTCCTTTTCTTACCACTAATATTACCGAAAGCGCAAACAGTCTGTCCACACAACTCATTCATTACTCTTAAACCGTGTAAACCTTTCCTTTGTTCGTGTAAAAGTTAATAATAAGAGCTCACCTCTGGTCCGTTTATGTTGGGCAGAGTTTTCTCGCCTTTGTCATCCACGGGGAGAGCAGAGGAAACAGCCTCATGAACTGCAGCCCCTTCTTTGTAACCCTACCCCAATATTAATACCCATCAAATCCTGCTGGGAATATTTCCCTACTTTCCTGGTGTCGAAAAGAATAACTTGATTTTCTCATTGCATTCCTCCGCCTGTTGAACTAACAGTGTTTCTGAGGCCGTGTGAGGGAAGGACGGAGGCCGCCGAGAGTCAATAACCAAGCACCAAATCCCGCCGAAAATACACACTCAGACTAGGCGAACTGGGGGAAAATAGACAATTATTTAATTCTTACAAAAATATTATTAAAGTACACTTACATGAGCACCAAAGTAAATATCGCAGCATGCAGTATCTCAGATAAACATGTTGTCACATTTATAGATTTCATATATCGGCTCATGAGGGGTTTCTGAAGACCTGCTGAACTGAAGGAATCTTTCAAATATATTATTATCAAACAGTAATGCTGTGTTCCCTCACAAAAAAGAAGTTTACTCAAGTGTGATTTTCAGTCTGCTTTTGTAGGCTATTTAATTTCATAAATGATAATAAATTATAGGCCTACTAGCCTATTAAAGTAGGCTACACTTGCAGTTCAAATAAAAAAACATAGTTGTAACTAATTGTGAACTCAAAGTTTACTGTCGTCATTCTTAAATATGATTTTATGAACTGAATTGTGGCAGTTTAGCCTTAAATATTACTGAAACAGTACACTTGTCAGTATGCAATACTTCTTTTTTGTAAGGGAGCTTTGTTTACAGCTCTATAAACCGCAATGAAATAAAACAGTCCTGGATTGTAATAATTAATAACAAACAGTAAGGTTGCATTGAGACAGAGAGGGTAAGTTACATAATACTGCAATTATCATAAAGTTGAGCTGAATACACAAAGACACAAAGTACCTTTTAATGGTAATACAACAGAAACCTTTACCCCATTTCCATTTCATCATCCATCTAGCTTCCCTGACATTTTCCTTGCATAATTTCTTCACAAAAACACGCCTTAAAACAAAACAAAAAACAAAACACCACATCTTTGCAAATTAGCTGTCCGGAACACATTGTAAACAGACCCACCGTACAAAAATATCACAGTTTCTCTTAATATATATAGGCTATATATAAAACATCTCCACACTGCTCTTCCTGTGTGATGCTTGGCTTTGGAGTAGTGAAAAACCTTCGAATATTGTTCTTGGACTGTTCGAGCACGCTTTGATTTTTGAACTCTAAAAGACCCGGAAAACCCGAAGTCCACTTTTCTTTGACCTGAGACATTTCGAGGTCCATCAGAACTGCGATCGGGTTCATTTTTCCTGCAGTCCTACAGTACGGTTGTGGTCCTTAGCTCAATAAAACAAGAGGCAGCAGCATCGATCACCTGATGGCAACCGTTTAACACTGGTAATGGAAATGCTGGTGCACTTTTCCCTCCATGTGTGCATGTGTGTGAGTGTGTGTGTGCATGTCTGTGTAGACTTTGGTGTAAATCTTTGGTGGGCCGTTCAGAGTAGCAGGCCCCGTTGCCATTAGTCTCTGGCTGGGCAGATCAGGGTTGATGGTGTTTGGTGAACTGGGCTCTTTGTCTGATATGTGGTGGTCTCTGTAGGTCGTGGGTCGGGGTGGTAAAGAGCTCTGGCGTCTGCGGCTGTGGCACAACCAGAGCACAATGGTGCCCACAATAAGCAGGGCAGCAGCTGGGATGCCAATGATCAGAGGCCAGGGTAAACCAGGACTGATGTGGCGGGGAATCACGTCCTTTTCCACCTTGGGATCTGCAAATAAACATATCTCGTTGAAGTGTTTTAAAATGAACATTTTTTATTCGATGTGTGACGTAATCTCAACTGGAAAAATGTAGAGACGGTGGGACAGAGTAGCTCCTCCCATTTAAAAAAAAACAGCAAATAATGTTTTATCTCAGCTCTGCCAGTGAGAGTGGTCGAGTCTTGAAGGGGACGGGGCATGTCGTATTGTCGTATCATACCTGTCAACACATGCATGTGAAAATAAGGGATTTCCCCCGATTGGGAAACAGCGTCCCTTTATCACTATGGAGCGCAGATGATAGTCACACAATGCTATTTGAATTGACTGATTTGAGAGTTGTAATGGAAAAGAAGATAATGGGGCTAATTTAATGAAATAGTGATTTTTTATGTTTTCTTTACGGTGGTATAAATATTTAAGTACTAAATCACTGTCAATGAAGATCATTTGTAAAACGCAAATAAAAATGATGTCAGCAAGGAAACGGCTCGCGCCGTTGTCGGGGCCCCCTAATGGCGACAGGGCCCTAAGCAGCCACTTAGTTCACTTATAGGGGGGGGCCTATGCTCACAACCGAACCATCTTGCAATACAGCACTGAAAGAACACTACCCCAGAATGCAGTGTGAAAACATCTGCGACACGACTACTTTGAAAATCCTGCAGTCTGAACTCGGCATAAACAAACATGAATGGAAATAGATTTGTGTAAATGTACAAACATGCTGTATCTGGATTCATTTTATGAGTCAATGTATATTTTTGTTATTTCTTGTAAAAAGTAAAAAAATTTCAAGTTTGTTCCAAACCATTTAGCGAAGAACGGATTGCACATAAAAAATACTATATTTGTAATTGGGAACATTTAAAAAGTGTTACCAAACCAAATAATACACCTTCAGTTTTTTATTTCTAATTTCAAGCAGCCTTCACACAGCAATATTAGTGTTGTTTATTAGATACAAAAACAACATTAACTGACCAGAGAGAACGGTTAGGTAGGCGCTGCGTACGCTGTAGCCCATGGTATTTGCCCCCAGACAGATATACATCCCAGCATCCTCGTCGCGGGCCTTCACGATGGCCAGCTTGTTGAGGTATGACCCGTCCGGCCTGGACCACACGTCTCCAGTGGGCAACACTACATAATGCTGTCCTCCAACCTCCAGCGTGGAGTTATAGCGGTCCTCTGTGCCCGGATCAACCCGCTTTAGCCACTGGATCACTGGCTTCACATCACTGTGGACTTTACATTGGAAAGAGGCTGTTCCTCCAAACTCCACAGTCGTGTTGACGGGATGAGTGCCGGTCAGGATGGGTTTGGAGTTTGTGCGCTCTGTGGAGAATAAAAACAGATTGAAGCATGAAGCAGATTGAATGTTCAGTAATTTTGCAGATTTGGAACTGAGTGTGGTGTAATGATAAACAGGAACAGTGGTCAGAAACATGGCATTAGTGGTGAGTTATTGAGTCGAGTTGTTAATGCACCACATTTAAGTATGGCACATTTCATGATGTCATATTCTTCTGTTCTGGCAATCATTTTGGATCAAATCTAAACTATTTTTTAAAAATAAAAATCCATATATTTTCTATATGTATAACGATATGAATTTGATATATAGTAGTACACATGATATAATATAGTACATAACATAATACATGCAGTGATCAGCATAACTGAGTACACCCCATTTTGAAAATGAATATTATTATCCATTTCTCATTTTATATATATATGTGTGTGTGTATATGCATTTTGGTGCATTTAAACAAATCAGATTTATTAAACAAATATATTTATTAAAATAATATTTTAGTCGTCAAACATATTTCGAAATTAAAAGATAATACAATTAAAGGTAACACTTTATTTCGATGGTCCATTTGAGTATTAGTAGACTGTCTACTTAATATCTGTTGATACTGACATTCAACAGACATTTAACTGACTATAAAAAACTTTGCAAGTACATGTAAACTTACACTAACCCTACCCCTAACCCCAACCCCAACTTAACACTCTACTTATAATCTAATGAGAATTAGTTGCAATGTAACGTAAATTCAACAAACGGACCATCAAAACAAAGTGTGACTAAATTAAATTCAAGCAAAATATTGCAACAAAAATTAAATAATAATAATAATAATAATAATAATAATACAACCTACAAAATTTCAACTACGTTTTTCACATTTTTTTGCTTCTCTTGATTTTTCCTCTTTTTAAAATTTGTATTTAATATTTTTCTATAACATATAAATTTGGGTGTACTCATTTTTGGGTCGTTATCGTAAGTTACTTTGTTAGATAAGCTCCAGATTTGGCTTCAGTACTGACTAATCTAATGTATATGCACAAATATAATATTGTATAACTTCCCATTAAAAATATGTATTTAAAAGCTAGATTTGTGAGGGGTGTACTTGTACTTGAGCACTGTATTTATAGTACAATTATGTTCCACTACTAACCATCCACTTGGACACCAAAAGTTATTATTTTATCTAAAAAATGCACAAAGTGGCAAAGTTTAAAAGAAATATTCATTTATCAAGAAATATATTTTTACAGAAATATATAAATACTTTCCAAAATCAAGAAAATGTCTAGATTTTGTAGCAAATATATTCATGATTTTTGTACATGTGCAGTACATATAAGCTTCATGTATCTGCAATAAAATATCAAACAAGAGGCAATTATATTATTAGATGTTTGCCTTTATTATATTTAATTAATTGAAACCGCACAAACACTTTAATTCAGAAAATAACGTTGTATGTGAAATGTTGGTTTTATGTAAAATTATATTTTATTTAGAAATTATTAATAAAAAATAATACCATATATGCTCAAGCAAACATGTATGAATATATTACTATAAAATATCCGTGAAAACGCTTATAAGAAAGTTTTTCTTATGTGAATCATTAGAAATGGTGCAACTGATTTTTCAAGAAAGCAACACAAATTAGTTTGGTAGGTTCAAAATTACAAAATGGATATTTGCCATTGCTATCCACCTACTTTGGCTCCACAACTCACCAATGACATCCACTTTGTACGTGGCATTGATGTGTCCGGCTGCATTGGAGACATGACAGGTGTATTTTGCGCTGTCCTGTGGCTGCAGGTTCTTCAGTGTCAGTGTCCACTGTGGCCGTTTGCTCTGCTGAGGATTGTCCAGCAGGCTGTGGTCTTTCCACCATGTAATAACTGGTGTCGGGTTTCCGCTGGCCAGACACTTGAGACGCACCGAGCTGCCGACCGGCTGCTCCAGCACCCGTCTGCGCATCTTTGTGGGCTGACTGAAACGCGGCTTCACTGTGGACAGAGAAAAACATTTACAGCATATTTACAACACAGGTGAAAAACAAAACATGCTGTTAGTAGAGCTAAATACGCATTGATTCAGTCATGGTCATGATTCAATTCTAATTCACAAGCTCTTGATTCAATTAAACTCTAGATTTGAATCTTGATTAAATTATTAATTCAATTTTATTCAGTACAAACACAGCAAGAACACTGATGTCGAAACAGAATCAAAAAACACACTAAAACTGTAAATCGGTTTGATGTCAAAACCTTCAGGTTCACTTGACATCCACACATTGATGCCCTATTGATCAACAAAATAACGACACAAACAATATTATAACATACGAAAAGTTGGAAACATTTTAGTTTAGGTCACAATTCATGGTAATAACAAATCATTATCTAACACTACAAGCTTAATAAAGTTTAGGTTTAGGCTTTGGGTAGGCCAGTAGTTAATAGTATAAATTATGACCTAAACTAAAGTGTTACCAAAAGTTTTATTCATCTGAAAGCTTCAATTACAAATTACAAACTGGATTTTGTATTCCAACAATGCATGTAAACTACCGGCAAATTGACATGTAATATTGATGTAAAAAAAAATCATCGGTAACACTTTATTTCGATGGTCCATTTGAGTATTAGTAGACTGTCTGCTTAATATCTGTTAATACAGACATTCAACAGACATTTAACTGACTATAAGAAACTTTGCAAGTACATGTCAACTTACACTAACTCTACCCCTAACCCCAACCTAACAGTCTACTTATAATCTGATGAGAATTAGTTGCAATATAACTTAAATTCAACAAACGGACTATCAAAATAAAGTGTGACCAAATCATCAAAACTCACCTACTGGGAATGCTATTGTTATTTCTAAAAATAAGAGGTGAATGGGTGAAAGTGTGTATTACAGCAAGAAGGTCGCTGGTTCGATCCCCAGCTGGGCCAGTTGGCATTTCTGTGTGGAGTTTGCATGTTCTCCCCGTGGTTGCGTGGGTTTCCTCCGGGTGCTCCGGTTTCCCCCACAGTCCAAAGACATGCAGTACAGGTGAATTGGGTAAGCTAATTTGTCCGTAGTGTATGTGTGTGAATGAGAATGTATGGATGTGTTTCCCAGAGGATGTGTTTCCCAGAGGATGTGTTTCCAAAGGCTGGAAGGGCATCCGCTGCGTAAAACAAATGCTGGATAAGTTGGCGGTTCATTCCGCTGTGGCGACCCCGGATTAATAAAGGGACTAAGCCGAAAAGAAAATGAATGAATGAATGAAACTAGTGGACAAAACTAGACAGTTGTACTTACTGTTTGCACACATGTGCCAAAACATTTGCAATTTGCTTAAATCAATAAGAAATGTCACACTGAAGTGAACAATCAGCTAACTGTTCAGAGATCGAAAGTTATTGTTTTGAAAAATAAAAATTTCAGGTCACACTTTATTTTGATGGTGAGTTTGTTGAATTTAAGTTACATTGCATCTACATGCCAACTAATTGTCATTAGGTTATAAGTAGACTGTTAGGTTGGGGTTAGGGTTGAGGTTAATGTATCAACAGATATTAAGCAGACAGTCTACTAATACTCAAATGGACCATCTAAATATAGTGTTACCAAATTTCAATCAAGAATTGAGCCGAAGCAATTGAGTGAAACTATAAAACAGAGTCCACCTCTCTAGTGCAGATTCATGGAATATTTTGTTATAAAATAAAAAATATGAATCGACCACTTAAAAAAAAATAACTCAAAAACCCAGTGCTATATTAAGTAGTCAGAATATCAGTGATTAAATGAAGTATTTTAGGAGCATTCTGGGCCCATGCTGATGAGCTTGTGTGTTCAGTGATATAGATGAAAAATGAGGAGGCTGTATTTCATTTATTTACCCCACGGCTCTCTGGTCGGGTCCTGCAGGCTCAGATCTGCATTGGGCTCTGCTGCGACTAGAGGAGGCTGGTTCTGTGGCACAGCTGCATCATCTGAAACACAACCCAAAGAGATCAAGTTAAATACACAATCAAACACTGGTCAGTAAATCACTTTATAACATTCAGATATGGTCTCAGGAGCATTTTAACTTTTGATTAGATGTGCTGATATTCAATAATTCAATTACTGTGATAGTGGACACACATAATGTTGTTATCAGGGACATTTCAAAATACTGGCAGTAATTATGGCTATTTAAGCCTTATAATGCTTTCAAAACGATTCAGATTGCTGTATTCATGGTGGCGTTTGAGTGTACTTACACACATATGCCTCATGTAAACAAAAATATATCACTATCCTTGCACTACAGATCAGACTCATTCCAGAATTGCAGAAACATTTGAAGCATTTTCCATTGCTTAAATGCTTAAACATGATAGGGAACATTTGACTGTGTTACTAACTGTTGTTTAACTTTTTGTAAACTTTTTAAACCATTAACATAGTCAACAACAACAGATTTGACATTCTGTGCTTTAGCTCAATAAGCTATCCTCTAACCAGACACCACATGGCATGTCTAAATCTGATTTTTATGTATTTTCATTACATTATAGTTTTTAAAAAATGAATGGGAAATACCCATATTATCTGACCACAATAACAGAGTTGACATACTCTATAATTAATCAGTGTCTCCTACATATTTTGCACAAATTAATGAGAGAACAACACTGCCTTAATGCCTTTCAGAGTTTTCCACCAGAGGAAGTGACTTCATTTGGAGCAAGTCACATGATATTTCTATCACGCTTTCCAGATTGTTGTTCCTTTTTATAACCAATGTAACAGAGTTGACCAGAATGTACAAACAGACACAAATTATTTTTTTTTATTACTGAAATAATATAGAAAACAGATGTTAATGCGGATTCAACTTAGTAGACTAAACACACAAAAAGAGGAAAATTAGACTTATTAATGATAACTGAGGCTAAATGTAAGATTCAGGAGGCAGAGATGGTCAAAATAGATATGGTGGGAATTCTTTTCAAGACAAAATGTCCCTAAATACACATACCAACATTAATATTAGGAACAACTTGATATATATTATGCTATTATTCAAAACGGCTTCATTAATAATTTTGGCTGAAGGTAATGATTGGTTCTGTGGTAAAGATTGAAGGTTTATGTTAGAGACAATTAATAAACAATCATTTATAATATACTAATTGACACTTGTTTTCTTAAAAATGTTTTTAATTTTTAAAAATGTTTTTAAATAATTTTTTAATGTAATTAATATGATTAATAGCAGCACGGTGGCTCAGTGGTTATCACTGTCACCTCACAGCAAGAAGGTCACTAGTTCAAGTCCCGGCTGGGCCAGTTGGCATTTCTGTCTGGAGTTTGCACGTTCTCCCAATGTTGGGTTTTCTTCGGGTGGTCCGGTTTCCCCCATAGTCCAAAGACATGCGCTACAGGTGAATTGAATAAACTAAATTGGCTGTAGTGTATGAGTGTGTGTGTGTGTGTGAATAAGTGTGTATAGATGTTTCCCAGTACTAGGTTGTGGCTGGAAGGGCATGTGCTGCATAAAGCATATGCTAGAATACTCTGTGGTACATTTCGCTGTGGTGACCCCTGATGAATAAAGGCACTAAGCCGAAGGAAAATGAATGAATACGATTAAGTTCAACTTTTAAAAGTTTGCAATTCTAAAAATACAACCGGTTTCTTGTAATAAGAAACTTTCTGGTTTGCAAACTTTCTAACACAGTACATTTTATTCAAACATTTACATGAACAGACTTCATAAAGTTGTTGATTTGATCCAATTGGTAAAACAACAATAAAAAATATCTCAGAAAAGTTTAACTTGTGGGGCGCCACGGTGGCGTAGTGAGTAGCACGTTCGCCTCATAGCAAGAAGGTCGCTGGTTCGAGCCCCGGCTGGGTCAGCTGGCATTTCTGTGTGGAGTTTGCATGTTCTCCCCGTGGTTGCGTGGGTTTCCTCCGGGTGCTCCGGTTTCCCCCACAAATCCAAAGACATGTGGTATAGGTGAATTGGGTAGGCTAAATTGTCCATAGTGTATGAGTATGAATGTGTATGTATGTATGTTTCCCAGAGATGGGTTGCGGCTGGAAGGGCATCCGCTGCGTAAAAAATATGCTGGATAAGTTAGCGGTTGATTCCGCTGTGGCGACCCCAGATTAATAAAGGGACTAAGCCGACAAGAAAATGAATGAATGAATGAAGTTTAACTTGTTTCTTGATTTGGCATTTTGCATATAAACAAAATTACATAAAATGCCTTTCTAAAAAATGTCAGGTAAATCTTCCACCACTCAAAGAGCAGTTTACGTAAATGTCACCTTGTTTTATAGTATCCATACTTTAAATTCAATAATAAAGTGTGTTTATGTTTTTAAAGCACAATTTAAACCACTAAAATGTTCTATAAGCACCCTAGTCTTAAATGTCGATCAAAAATACC
This sequence comes from Danio albolineatus, assembly GCA_903798035.1. Taxonomy (NCBI): domain Eukaryota; kingdom Metazoa; phylum Chordata; class Actinopteri; order Cypriniformes; family Danionidae; genus Danio; species Danio albolineatus. The sequence goes on from CAIGQQ010038995.1 coordinate 1,396,389, forward strand.
TCAGTTTCAGGCACAGTTTAAAGGATAGTTCAGATATTGGTCCATAAATCATCAGTCAGATGTTTCTCCAGCAATATGAGCTCTTTCATCTTCATATCCACTATTAACATCAGCAAATGCTGTCATGTAAATCATGTTGAATGAGTGGGTCAACGCAAAGGCCGACACTTGCTGAGATTTATTTGTAGTGCTTTGAGAGCCATCAAAACTCTGAGAAAAAAAAAACCAACAACAGACAGTTTTGCTTGGAGATCAGTGGACTGTGTGGTGTGTGTTTTGTTTCAGTACTGGTGACGTTTCAGATCTCCTTAGGAATGATAACTGAGTCGAAAAGATGTATTATTTTAGAGGGGTTTGTGCGTTGGGGGTGAGCAAACACTGCTATATTGTTTCTTTTCTCCGGTTTCCACACTGCTCAAGATGCAGCGGAGTGTTGACTTAACCCTGGACAGGAAACCAATTAACTGACTTTAACCTAAACTGTGCAGACCGAGCTGAGAGCTGCTTTGTTTGGGATGAATTTGGTTCACAGGAATGCACAGAGAAGCCTCTCAGTTCACTGAATCCACATAAACCGAGCACAGCATCTTTATGTACACTGTATTACTTATTCTGGGCGATCCCATGTCAACAAATGGGTAGGTGACGAAACTGCGCAATGAAAGGCCTCTGAATGCCTTTCATAGCTTATAGTTTAGCCTACATCATCAGCGTCAGGTACAGTGCTTGACTTAAGGAGAAAAAGTGAAGGCAAATATGATCAAATTACATCCTATTATGCTCTACGTGACAGAACACCAAAGACCATGCACTAGTTGGTGGTTTAAGTGTTTTAAAATATATGTACACTGTAAATAGCTATTGAGTCAAATAAATAGGACAAATATGGACAAAAAAAAATCATTAAAAAAATCCATATTGGGCCCTATGTTGGGTTATGACAACACAGCATTTTTTAGAGTGTAATTGATGTAGGAAATATGGATTGAGGAAAGACTTCTTTAGGTATGATCTGCTTTTAGAATTATTATTTTTATTATTATTATTATTATTATTATTATTAATTGTTTATATTTACAAAATATGCAATAATACTTGTAATAATAATTAATGTAAAATAAAACATATGCATAACAATAAAACAATATATGTTAATAATACATGTGTATAATTAATAATAATAATAATAATAATAATAATAATAATAATAATATTTTTGGTGAGTATACAAGATACTACTACTACTACTACTACTGCTAATAATAATAATAATAATAATAATAATAATAATAATAATAATAATA
>CAIGQQ010038995.1:1400286-1405286 GCA_903798035.1 Danio albolineatus
AATATGCAAGTAAAGTCTCTATAAGTGAGTAATTCAACCATTCGTTTCAGAGATTTTTTGAATACAAGTGAATTCTTTTTGAGCAAGTCATCGAGCCACTAGTTCAAGAGATTTGTTCCAAAATAGTGATTCATCCAGTAATAAAAGTGTTTAAGAGATACATTGAGTCGCTTCTTTGAGAGATTTTATGAAATTGGGTATTCATTCAGTAATGAAACAAGATGTCTTCATAAATGAATCATTGATGAGTTTGTTCAAGAGATTTATTATTACCATTTTCCTCTGGTAAATCATTTCATTTAGTTGTCTCTTCAGAATTGTGATTCTTAGTTTATCCAGAATGGTGTGGCTCCACTCTCAGTTGTCTTTACTCGGTTTGGACAGGAAATAGCAGTAAAGGAGCTCTGAATCTCTGAAGCACAGGGGCTCCTTTTCCTTTGCAGCCCCATAGAAACATGTATAGTAAAAGGGGGCTCCCAAAAAAAGTAGGGCTCAGTCCAGAGAGGTCTTCGGATCAGCTTACAATTGATCTTCATGTGGACTCAGTGTTAATAAGGCTCACATTTTATTTTTTCCAACTGGGGAGAAGTTGAAAGCAGCGCCTTCAAAAAGGCTCATTCTCCATTCATACCTGTGCGCAAACATACATTCCTGTAGATCTGTCATATAGAGCTCCACATGCTTGGAAAAAAAAATCAAAGCAAAACAAACACGGAGCAGAGAGCAGGTTGAAACACTTCTAGTGATTTTCAGCATCGAGGGCGACTCTAAATAAAATAAACATCAAAGGAAGAAAGGTCTCGTTACCTTTTTACTATCAGAGACGTAATGAAGATTGAGGATCGTGGAGAAACTTACTAAGATGTTTAGCTGAAGGAGATGCAGTGAAGAAAAGAGAAAACTGCCAATGCTGTTTACCAGAGTAAGATTATATGCTGTAGAGTATGTTTTAAATAAAGCAAAGATGAATGTTTGATGAATAGTTTTAGAACATTTCACATTTCTTTGTAATTATTCATTCATTCATTTTCTTTTCCGCCTAATACCATTATTTATCAGGGGTTGCCACAGCGGAATGAACCGCCAACTTTTCCAGCATATGTTTAACGCAGCAGATGCATTTTCAACTGCAACACAACACTGGGAAACACCCATACACTCTTGCATTCACGCACATACACTACGGCCAATTTAGCTTATTCAATTCACCTATACTCCACACAGAAATGCCAACTGACCCAGCCGAGGCTTATACCAGTGACCTGCTGTGAGGCGAGTTGAGTGCTACCATGACTTTATTTTAATATTCAGTAAGTTTTTTTTTTTTTAGATTTTCTGTTTTAAGTTACACTTCAGTTAATGTTTTGTGTTAATTAAACATTTTGCTCTTTTTAAGATTATTATTTTAATTTATTTTAGATGTCATTTCAGTAATTTTAGTATATATAATAAAATATCTAAAACATATTAAAATAAAAAAATAATTATACATAAAATAATAAAGTAAACAATTACTTTAATTACTTTACTTTACTTTAAAAGACATTTTTGCAGCATGCAGAAATTTATACCCGATAACATAACATAACATAACATAACATAACATAACATAACATAACATAACATAACATAACATAACATAACATAACATAACATAACATAATATAATATAATATAATATATTTCCCAGAGATGGGTTGTGGCTGGAAGGGCGTAGAAATATGCTGGATAAGTTGGTGGACCATTCCGCTGTGGCGACCCCGGATTAATAAAGGGACTAAGCCGAAAAGAAAATGAATGAATGAATGAATAATATAATATAATATAATATGGGTGGCACGGTGGCTTAATGGTTAGCACTGTCGCCTCACTGTCGTTTGCACAATCTTCCTGTGTTTGTTCTGGGTGCTCTGGTTTCCACCACAGTCCAAAGACACGCGCTATAGGTGAATTGAATAAACTAAATTGGCCATAGTGAATGACTGTGAATGAGTGTGTATGGATATTTCGCAGTACTGGGTTGCAGCTGGAAGGGCATCCGCTGTGTAAAACATACAGTATGATGGATAAGTTGGGAGGTCATTCCGCTGTGACGACCCCTGACAAATAAGGGATTAAGCTGAAGGAAAATAAATGAATGAATGAATGAAAGATGAATGGAGTAGTTTTTTAATATTTCACATTTTTTTGTAGTTATTTCTTTGTAATTATTATCATTTAGTTAAATTAAGTAAAATTTTAGTTAAAGTTTCAGTAATTGGATTTGTTTTAAGTAAATGCATTTTTGCTCATTTGAAAATGTGTAATTTAATTAAATTAAATTTATTCATTTAATTAATTCAATTTTTTAAAATGTCAATTTAGTTATTTTAGTTTTAATAAAATAAACGATTCATTTACTTAGAAAATGTACAAAACATTTCTGCAGCTAGAAGAAAATTACACCTGAAATATTCATTCATTCATTCATTCATTCATTCATTCATTCATTCATTCATTCATTCATTCATTTATTCATTCCAGCATATGTTTTATGCAGCGGATGCCTTTCCAGCTGCAACCCAGCACTGAGAAATAATAATAATATAATATAATATAATATAATATAATATAATATAATATAATATAATATAATACAATACAATACAATACAAGACAACACAACACAACACAACACAACACAACACAACATAACATAACATAACATAATATAATATAATATAATATAATATAATATAATATAAAATAATATAATCTTTTCAATTTACGTTTCTTTTTGTTGTGACAAATATTATTTTACTTGCTTTATGCTTTTAGTTTTAGTTAACCCTGCGGTATAGAATTAAAAATGGACTAAGCATGAACTGAAGCTTTTTTTTCGCATTAGTACCATAACGCTTTCCAGTCCTTTTGATCATTTTGTTCCTGATGAAAACATTACAGAGCTCTAATCTTTTCAGAAAGAAGCACGATTATGTGTTTTCATGTATTCAAATGTATTACTGGATGAAGATGAAAGAAAAACACACTGAGCTCTTACAACAGCAAGTGCTTATTCCTGCCAATAAAATCCAAACAAAACATCAAATCAGATGGGTAAGGTAAGCTTTCATGCCTTTTTTAAACAGCAAAAAAATCATTTGATATCTCCGTTTTGTTAGCTTTACACATTTACCTCATTTCCATCTGTATATTTGCCATATCTCTGACTGAAGAGCCAAATTAGAGAGCGTCGGTGCTTTCTCAGCAGGGAAAGACAGAGAAGCAGAGGAGAAAGGGTAATTAGAAGTCTCCTTGTGTCTTTTATAGAGCCATAAGTGGTTTGGAGCAACAGTCGTATGGCGACTCGGGAGGAAATTGGCCAAACCTAATGTGCCTGTGCTCTTTTCTTCTTGGTTGCAAGCGGATCAGGCCCCGAGGATCCTCTGGCCCCTCTAATGAGGTGGATGAAAGGCCCTTTAATGTGGCTCTCTGATGAAGGTGGGTAATTTGCATCCTTTTGCTTTAATTAAAACCTTTGCTCCCCCTGCAGCTCAGTTGTATGCCGTGAAACCAAAGGCATGATGTGATTCTGTGTTCTCCGTTGAATTGCAAATAGAAAGAAGATGCAGGGTGGGCATTCAATGCAAATATATCAAATATAGTCCAAATATTTAGTGCATTTACTAGATGCTGTAATTTGGACATAAAGTGGAGTCTTGAAGTCTGAGAGCTTATTTTTGGATTAAAACCTTTACATACACTACTATATTAGTGCTGTCACATGATTAATCGTTCATATTTACAAAATATATTTGTGTGCACTGTGTATATTTTTGTATATAAATATATACATGACTATATTGTTAAAATGTTTGTTTATTCATTCATTTCCTTCAGCTGAATCCCTTATTTTTCAGGGCTTGCCACAGCAGAATGAACTGCCAACTATTCCAGCATATGTTTTATGCAGCGGATGCCCTTCCAGCCGTAACGCGGTACTGGGAATATATATATTTATATATATTTATATATATATATATATATTTATATAAATAAACAATAATGTGGCGGCATGGTGGCTATATATATATATATATATATATTTTTTTTTTTCTTTTGTATATGATTGTATTGTATTTACAGTATGTGAGTGTATTTATACATGTACAACACACACGTATACTGAATATTGTTTAAATACAAACTTTTATTTTAGATGGAATTAATTGAGATTTATTGTTTGACAATACAATATTGTAAAATATATATTTTTTTACAAACTGATTTTGCAAAATCCAAACTTCTAAAGAGTTTTAATATAACTTTACTTAAAATAAGAATAAAAAAATGTCAGTATGTCATATTTCACCATTTTTAATGATTTCATCCTTTTCCACATATATATATATATAATATTAAATTTTGTATTATGATAATATTATAATATTCACAAGAAAAAATACTTTTTTAATTTCAGATTTAAATGTAGACTAACATGTGGACTGTTCAACTCCAATAGATGCAAACTGCTAATAAAAAAAGCAATTTGTTATCTGACGAACAGCTGCTTTCACTTTTAAAGCTAATGCACAATACAAATCTAATATACTGATACACATTCTTTTCTTTCTCAACTATTTACATTACTAGACCTTTTCTGTTTTCTGTTTACATAATTGGGTTCATGAGGTGAACTTGGGGTCACTGAGATGAATATCAATATATAAACAAATACATAAATAATGATATAGTGAGAATATTTTGAGAATCAATACAGTATAGTCAAACATAAAAATCATTACTTTATTATAGTTGTACACCAAGGCGGTATGGTGACTCAGTGGTTAGCACTACAAGAAAGGTCACTGGTTTGAGTCCCAGCTGGGTCAGTTGGCATATCTGTGTGGAGTTTGCATGTTCTCTCCAAATTTGTGTGGGTTTCCTCTGGGTGCTCCAGTTTCCCTCACAATCTAAAGAATTGATGAACCACACTGACCGTAGTGTATGAGTGTGCGTGT
>CAIGQQ010038995.1:1407786-1418522 GCA_903798035.1 Danio albolineatus
GTGTGCAGTGTGTTGCTGTTGGAGGCGAACTTGAGATCTACTCACTGATTCACACATCCAACATCAATTTAAGCTCTATTATGATATAGACAAAGGGGTAGTTCTCCCAAAAAATGAAAATATGATGTTAGTTTACTTACGTCAAGCCATCTACCAAGATATACAGACTTTTTTTTATTCAGTAGAGCATGGAATGGTCACCCAAAAATGTATATTCAGTCATCATTTACTCACCCTTTAATTGTTCTAAACCTGTTATGGTGCATTCATACTAGATGCAGATGAAGTGTTGAGCGTGAGTGATTTGGTTAATGCAAAGACACAAATAGACATCCTGCGGTGCTATTCGAGTGAATGAGGGGGTGCGAATGAAGCGTTTCCGAGTTTGACGTGGAAAACGCTTCAGTTGAGAATCGCTTGAGTTGGAAAATCTAAACTTTAGCAGATATTCACACCACTTTAACCAATCAGGAGCTTGCTCTTGTTGGAGCATGATTTTGATGTAATGCTTGTTGTTGGTGTCCAGAGGGTAAACCCTTTTGCAGACACCGGACAACAGCTAATCAAACTGGGCTTGGCTCAGTCAGAAGCACTGCTGAAAGCCTCCATCATCCAGGTACAGTTTCTGGAGGAGTTTATGAACTCACAGAGCTGGGTGCACCTCAGACCAGTGGACTCAGACACAGTGCCGAATGAATCTATGTGGTTTTCCAACATTCTTTAAGCACATAAAGCACAGCTACTCTCTCAATAAAATCCATGTTAGCCATTTAGCAATGAAGCAAGTGTCACCGGGCAGACAGAAGCCCTGCCCATGACACAAATGTCTTTTGTAAAGTAAATTTGAGACGTGAATAAAGCGAATTTGATGCGCGAATGAAGCGTTATTTTGAGTTTACTCGCTTCATAAGCACATCAAATTTGATCATATATAGTCTGTAAATGTACTGTGTGGTGTGCACACTGTATGAGAATTTCTTTCTTTTTACTATGTTTTTTTTTTCTACTATGGAAGTCAGTGGTTTCAGGTTTTCAGCTCATCTTCCTTTGTGTTCAACAGAAAAAAGGCACTCATAAAGGTTAATAACCACTTAAGAGAGAAAAAATAGTGATTAAATTTTCACTTTAGGGTGAACTATCCCTTTCAATTTTTTTTAACTGAAACCCTGGACTATGTTATTAATATAATGCAAGCCAATCATTACATCTCTTTTACCAAAACATTAATTAATAATAAATTTCAGGCACAACTGAATTAATACTTGTGGCTCTTGATGATACATTAATGTCTTATGAAGCAAAACTTTCTCTGCGAGAAACCTAATTATTATTCACGCTATTACCTGTAGTGAGCCTGAATGCTTAGTGGATTTTTTCATTATGTAACAGTTTTAGTATTTTAAAATACTAGTTTACAGTTTAGTGTTTTAAAAAACAACTAATGAGCCAGTAAAAGCATGTGCAATCCAAGTACTTGAATTAGGACTTCCATTTAACATTTTTAATGTTTTTTAAATGGATGAGTTAAGTGGTGAGCTAATAAAGATTTTTTTACTTCATATGTTTAAGACATTCACAATCCCCATCATTATTAGGTTATTTAATAATACAACTGTATATGTAATGTAATTGTGTGATTATACTGTATATCATAATATATATAACTCAGAAATCAAAATATAAAAAAATCAAACTTCACTATTTGAATTAAAGATACTAATTTTGCAAATACCATTCAGACTGTTTATTCAGCCTCATAAGATCTTAATATATTGTCAGGAGTCACAAGTATTAATTTGGTTTTGTCTGTATATTATCTGTTTCTTACTCTTAAAGAGATGGTATATCGGAAGTCTTTAAATAGTCTTTAAATAGTTTATATTTTATTTTCTATTGCATAACTTATATTTCTCTAAATGAATATTCTTATTGTTGTTATTATTATTTTGTTATTGTTGTTATTATTTTTAAGGTCACAAGCGGTTGTGTGAGCATTTCACTGCATATACTGTGTATGACTCTGTATATGACTAATTAAATTTAATTTTTAAGGTAATCATTGACTAGCATGTATTAAGCTTACTGATGAAATAAAAGTCATTTATATATTTAATGGCCTGAGGGTGGGTAAATTAACAGCAACATTTCATTTTTTGTTGAACTATCCCTCAAGTTATGATAAAAAAACATCAGATCTCTTGCCCTGGACTCCTGCAAGCCAGCAAACAATGCTGGCAGTGTGTAGTGCTTTTCAGAAACAGCAGGAGCACAGGCTTTGGGACCACCGCGAGGGAAAGAGGCCCGGGTGCCGTGGGACATTTTAAAGCACAGCAATTTATGACTGATTTAACTCCACGACACATTAGTGAATGTGGGAATGGTCAACTAGAAACACTCACTGGTAAACAACACCTTTACTGTGACCTTTAAAGCCCAATATGCCATTCTTACAACACTAAATTCCCATAGTCCTCCAAGCCAGATTGCAAAAAATATGTGTGCAACGTTGGAACACAAGTTAACAATCGTATTAAAATGCCTTAAAGCCGTAAAGCTGTGCTAATCTCTGTCTATATTTAAAACTTGGGTTGTTGTTCTCATGTATAACTGCAGACATGATTTAGAAAAAAATAAAAAAGCTTCTATTTACGCATGTGAAAGCACAAAGACTTTTCGGTGACTGTGGTTGGGCCTAAATTATAGCCGTTACCTCAGCCTAGGTTTATTGCCAACTGATTACACCAAGCCATCAGCTGCCTGGTTTGATAGGGGCAGAATATCAACTGAAAGCTAAAATTACACTTTCATGAGGAAATAAATGGGGTATAGATTGCACGCACATTAAAATATGAGGGCCAGGTTTTGCCCATGCTTGCAGCGAGTGGAAATCCTGATGCAGATTCAACCCGCTTTAATGACAACAGGTGCTATTGAATGTCACCAGATTCTTCTCAGATACAATCAGCCCTGGCTGGAGTTTCCCCGGTTGTGTGTTTTGCTGTACATTAATCTACATTAAGTAGCTGCATGACAGGAGGATCTCTGAACAGAGCACATGTTAGGGGTGATTTGTTATACTTGCAAATTTGTTAAGTTGCCAAAATCTTTATTAAATAAATATAGTATTACTTTAACTCGTCAATGTGTCACTCACATGGACATTTATATATTTTTCAGCCTATCTAAAAATACTATGATGCTTTAGTAATTTAATAAGTTGATTAATTCTTTTTCATATACTTGACAACAGGATATTCATTTTTTTTATAAACATGTAAATAGAACAGAAAACTGAGGTTAGATCCAGGTTAATTTCAAATGTAAAACTGACAAATCTGATGAGAAAATGAACCAATTTTGGTTTAAAAACAGTTGATAAGGATTTTGACACTCCCTTATCTCAACCCAGGCTCATTCTCAAAACGTACTGCTATATACATTTCTGGAGAGTGCCAAATATGTCGCAGGAGCTACGTTTTTTTGCAGTATTTGTTTTTGCGAATCCACCGGAGGCTGCTGTCGACTGACTGACTTTTTGAGATCTCAAATTGCTCTGGCGAGTGCCATTCATGCCTGCTGTTCTCACGTAAATCCACCAGAGGCCACTGTCGACTGATTGACTTATTGACTGACCGATCGACACTCCCACCCTCCTCCTTCCCTAAACCCAACCAATAATATTTTCAAAAGCACTGATTGACCAGCGCCCACCCACTTTCCTAAATCGGTTTGAAAAGCAGTCCAGAAAAAGAAAAGTCCTCTCATTTTGACCGTTTTCAGATTTTACTACATTTTCACCCTGCTATTTACTTGTTTATTTTATTTTTTGGCTTCTGTGTTTGTCTTACTCGATTTCTGGAACTGTTTTTGCCGGACTCAAACCCCATCGTCATGGTCAACTCCTTTTTGCATCTCAAGTCTGCCAACGTACATGGCCAGCTACTGGACTAACTGGCCATCCATATGGAGGTAATCAGTCAGCTGGTAAGCGTAAAAATGAACGCCGTAATACTGCTCCGTAGCATTTGTTTAAAAAAAAAAATGCAACCATAGGTACTTCTGACTACGTGATTCGCGATCTCCAGACATGTATAAAGGGATATGTTTTCAGAATGAGCCTATGTTGCCCTATATCTTGTGTGCCTTTCAAGAGTTCACCCTTAGATATGCTTAGCGTTTATAGCAGGTTTGGCATGCTGACCCGGAAGAGAACCCTGAGCTCGGAGATATTTGAGCTCAAGGCTCCCGCCCAGTCAGTAAGCATGTAAGGGGATCCGAGATCAGATAGGTCTCGAAAACTCCCCCTTAGAAAAGGGAGGAAAAAAGGAGGAGATGGGGTGGAAGGGGGATTCTTCCAAAACGAAGGTAAAGCAGTAGGGAAAAAAATGGTCTGTTTATAGTAAGCTTGGATCGCTCTGATTGGATCATTGCTGATTACAGATGATCAGCCAGGCGTGCTAATCCTATCACGTTCTCCTCTCAACATTAGTTTATGAAACTTCACTTGCTGATGAAAACAAACACACACAAATGCACACAAAAAAACAATGACGGATTTTACACGTAAAGCATCTTGTTCTGAACAGGTGTTTCAAACTATACTTATAATTCTATTGATGGACCTCTGAAGTGATGTAAAAAGTGACAAAAGTGGTCCCTTCTTCAAAAGAGCTTTTATTTGTTTGTGTTTCATGTTTTTTGTGATTAAAGAGGCGCAACTGAACATGATAAATGAGGGCTAAAAAATCTCCTATGACAACTGAGAAAAGATAATATCAGGCAAAAACACACACAGGTCAACACTGATAACATAACCATTAACTATTTAAAATACTTAAATCTGTAAAATATCAAATCAGCAAATCAGCCTACAGTTATATCCTTGTTAGTTGCTATTAAACATATAAGAACCTTCTATTATAAAGCTAATGTAGTGTTCCGCCAGTGCAAATACCTCTAAACTCAAAGTATGACTTCCTGTCGATGAACACGATTGTAAATTGTTTTAGAGTACTCTAAAGTGCATTGTGGGTGCAAAATACAGTGTGATACATTCTTCAAAATATATTCATCTGTATTCCACTGTCGGGTTTATAACAACACAAGGGCGATTAACTATCGCTTTAAGTCTTTAGCTGCAGGGTCCACTAATCCTTACTGAAAAACAATGCCGCTGCTTAACCACTCTTCACTTTACTAATAGTTGGATTTCTCCCAGCGAAAGTCACAGCTTTAAACACTCAAACACAGCAACAGGAGGGTCTAATGGGCCTTTTGTTCGGGGCTGTTGGTCATTGCAGTTAATGACTTCAGTAAACTCTACAACTATATTCCAAAGGGAGTAAACCAGTCCAATGCACCATAACTCTGAGCTCCACAGAGCCTTCGGGACGAAACAGGAAAACAGCAGGCCGCCATCACTCCCCATACAGGAGGCCCAGAGCGAACACATCAAGGGGAGTGATCCTGAAAACACTGGCTCGGCCAATTAAACAGCCGCCTCGCTCAGCAGTATAATCATGTTTGCATCCGCACACTGTAGCAGCCTCCTTAAATGTGGCCCTACAGGAGGAGCCAAGGGCTTCTGAGTCTTCCAGTCTAGTGGTTCACAACCCGGGGGTCAATGACCTCACTAGGGGTCACCAAAGATTTATGAGGGGTCACTCTTGTTTGAAGGTAAAAATGAAACAGATAGCAGCTTGATGATAATACAAATTATTGATAAATGTTACCACTTTAAACATTAAAGTATATTTATATAGAGCTACTTGAAAAATCTGAGGTAATTACCTTCCAGCATTAAAGGCACAATACAGTGCTTGAGTAATGAGGTTTGCCCTGAGCGCTTGCATTTTTAAAATTATTTTTTTTTTTTACTTTTTTGGTGCGTTAATCTTGTCAATAGTATTATTCAGAAGGTCATGATTCGCACTCATTAAATATTTTAATGAGTGAGAATCATGGCCTTCTGAACAATTCAGTGCTTCCCACACATGGACACAGCCGCTCAAGTATATTTAGGGACACATTTTTTTACTATTATTATCATCATCCTTTTTTGGACTTTTTTTGTATCCACAATAAATATGTATAAACTGTATGACCATCCGCAGAAGGTTAAGTAATGGAAATCTCTCCTTTACCTGTTTTATCCTGCTTCAACAGCCCCACAGGCAGTCTCAGGTGCTCTGCAGACCCATAGAGACCTGCACCTTTTTGCGTCTGGCTAGGATTTCTAAATCTACTAAAGTGTCTGTGATTTGGTTTTGTTTGCGTTTTCTAAGTTTCTAAATGGTTAATTTTATGCGCAAAGCCAAGAGAGTGAGAAAAACATTACATAATTAATTCTTTAATCTAAACGACCCAGAAAAACTATACAAAATACTCGGAGAGTGCGAATCTACATCTAAATTTTGTGCAGAATTTTTGTACACCATTAGAAATGGGTAATTAACTCATTTGTCTTATTTAAATAATCGACACGTTTTATTTTTGTAATTATTATAACTCTTAGAGATATTCTCTGTTTTTACTCCTTTTTTTGTAATTTACTCCTCATTTACAGTATATTTTATCAATTTGATGATGTCAATATATTACATATTTTATACATCTAAAATAAAATAAAATTAAATTAAATAAAATATAATAAAATTGCATACATCTTTGGCAATACTTTACAACATTTCATGCCAATAAAGCAACCTGAACTTGAATGAGAGATAGAGAGAAGCAGATTTGACCTGTCAGTGGGTGCACATGGCTCCTGAATAGCATAAAAGAGAAATAGTGGATTTTAAAAATTTATTTATTTAAACAGTCTTTTTTTTTTTACTTTAACCCACTGAAAAGATTAAAAGAGATAATAATAAAAGGGTTCAAAATCAAATTTTGTTCTGTTTGTCACATATAGTTAAATATTTATATTCTGTGGGTAAAAGGTGTGTTTTAATCCGGCTACCACCGCAAGTATATTTCAAACCTGTGGGAAGCACTGCACAGTATGTTAGAATTTTTAATTAATTTAATTGTTCCCTTAGAGGTATGAACAATTTCAGACTTGATATATACAGTGCTCAACATAACTGAGTACACCCCATTTTTCATTCATTCATTCATTTTCTTTCTCGGGGGTCACCACAGCGGAATGAACCGCCAACTTATCCAGCATTTGTTTTACGCAGCGGATGCCCTTCCAGCCACAACCCATATCTGGGAAGCATCCATACATTCTCATTCACACACATACACTATGGACATTTGGTTTACCCAATTCACCTGTACTGCATATCTTTGGACTGTGGGGGAAACCGGAGCACCCGGAGGAAACCCACGAGAACATGCAAACTCCACACAGAAATGCAAACTGACCCAGCCAGGCTTGAACCAGCGACCATCTTGCTGTGAGGCGACAGCACTACCTACTGCGCCACTGTGTCGCCTACACCCCATTTCGAAAATGAATATAAGTCACATATTTTGCTGCAGTTGAACAGATTTATTAAACTGATAGATTTATTAAAATTATATTTTAGTCACCGAACATCTTTAGAAATAGAAAGATAATACATTTAAATTCATGTGAAACATTTGGGAAAAAATTACAAACTACAAACAATACATTTTCTTTTCTTTTAAATTTTGCTCTTCTTATTTTATTTATTTAATATTTTTCCTTAGTACATAAATTTGGGTGTACTCATTTTGAACCGTAATCATAAGTTAAGCAAGAGAAAATAATCCTTCATTAGCTGTGCTCATCTCTTTTGTCTTCAAATTTGAGTCGTTCGTTCACCTGACACTGACAGCGCTTAACCAATGCACACAGACTGAACTACCCATGATTAGTTCACCTTTTGAGTCTTCGGGTTTTCGAGTCCTTCGTTCATCATGTGACAGCATATAACTAGATGACTTAAACCCGAGGACTCGAGAGATGAACGGATCAAATCTTTTTCTGGCTCTGACTGCATATGATTGGCTTCTGTCTTTCACGTGATAAACGAATAACTCAAACATGATAGTGGAAAATGAACTAATCTTCTCCTCCACCTGCACAAATGTGCACATGCTCGAATGAACGAATCACTCCCTGAGAGGACTCATTGTTCTTGAGTCACATAAAAGATGTGTTCAAAATGAACTACCAATTGAGCATTGTACGATGTCTATTGTGAAACATCGCGATGGATGATAGCATCATCATCATAGGTGGTGGTGGATTAATTATTTATGAATAATTAATTTATTGATTAATAATAATTATTTGTAGCCTACCGTTTCAACTACCTGACTCGCATGGCCTTTGTTTTACCCATAACCAAATCATAAATAAATAAAGATATTAGTCACTAAAATTACTAAGTACAAGCGTGAGAGCGAAAGATTGAAGCAGTGTACTGTTGCTCATTTTTATTCTAAAAAGCCATTTAAAAACTAAGACGTATTAGTGTAAACAGGCCTAAGTGTGTATTTTTCGCAAGCGGGTTTGCGACAGGGGTGGGGTGGAAGATCGCAATGCCGGCTCAGCATCGTGACGTCTAACGGCCATCGGCGATGGATGATGGCATCATCTATAGACCCAACCCTAATATACTACTGCAAAAATCTTAGTAGATAACAACTGTAAGTCAACCAACCAACTATTTGTGTTCATTTAAATTCTGTGCATCAGTGTTAACGTTATCATTTTGATCGTCACGCAGTTTTTGCACTTTTAAAACCCTAACATCTAATTTGCTGCAAGTTTTTTTGTCATGGTGGTGTTGGGGGGTTGTTAAGGATTTTGAATGTTAAAGGGGTCTCTAAGAAAAAAAAAAAAGTTGGATTCACTGCTTCAGTCCATTGGGCCAATTGAGATTTATGGCACAGAAGGCGGCAGGTCGTCTCTGTCTCCTCTCCTGTACTGAACATTTTGGCTAGAAACGCCTGGCCCAGAGTCCCTCAGCAGTCAACCACACACTCTCCAAACACAAATGTATCCCTCCCATTGCTCCAACCGGCCTCATAACAGCTACATGCCTGTACACCTCATTTTCTCACTCCTTCCATCCAGGGAAGAAGCTGTATATTCATTTCCTTGCCTGTCAGGTTCTAGTCTCCAGTATGTGGGTAAAAGTACGAACACGGTATTAAATTACAGCCTACATAAACAACAGCAGGTATTGTGTGACGGACGACAAGAAGCCATCCTTTGTTCCCAAGATTTGATAATGCAATGGCATATGCTCCAACAAATGCTAACAAGTCATAAATTCCCTTCAGCACAATGCCCTCTTGTGTTGTTTCAGTTAACGTCACGTACTTCAAACCAAGCTTGCGTTGCCAGTTTTTGTGAGATATGATTCGCGAGCAGCACAGTTACCTTTTGTGAGGGCAGTTTTTGGTTTTTGGACTACATCTGAAAGCTCATGCTTCATAGTTCTGCTGTTTTCTGATGCCATCTGTCTAGATCTAAGAGAACTTACCCACTGAAAGACTACTGTAGAGCGTGTGCAGCGGTGCAGGATTTGATTAAGCTCGGATGACTGATGTGGCCTATGAATGCTCTGGGTGAGCAGAAGTATAAAGGACTGAGATATAAAGCGTTGTGGTGTATGGCGTGGGAGGGAGTCTTTACCAATTACTATGAGTGTGAAGTTGAGGGCGAGGCTGCCAAATCCATTGGTGACGCGGCAGATGTAAACTCCGGCATCCTCCAGCTCCACTTCTTTGATCTTCAGACTCTGCTTCAGGACCTTGTAGCGGCTCCAGCCTGGATTCACGTTACGGCCATCCTTCACCCACAGGACCAGCGGAGGAGGGTCTCCCCCCACCGGACAGGGAATTCGAACCGTGTGGCCCAGTTTTGCTGTCTGTCTGTTCTCTACCAGACGCTTCACCGATGGAGGACCTGGAGGAATAAAAAACAACGTCTTGAGTAATGATAGACTGAAAGACAGATTTGTCTTTTAGGCAACCTTTTGCCAACCATGTTAGCTGGAATAATACATGCACATTAATAAAGAAATGAGAAAATAAATGTAGTAATAATTGTAATACAACAGTAACAATAACTGATTTAAACTGATTTAAAACTTAATATTATGTATAAATAAGCATTTTCCAGTTTTTAGGTTTAATTTTTTATTTTTCTCAACTTCATGTTGAGAATGTTTTTGAGGGGCATTTTGCTTTTGTGCATAGTTATAATAATGTTAAAAAAATCTGTTTTAATTAATTTATTAGTAATTATAATAATAATTTGCTAATACAAATAATCAAACATTTAAAATGATAGAAAGTTCATTTGTTAAACTCTTAATTTGGTGAATAGTTTTTCAAATATTGCAACTACCACAACAACTATAACTACGTCTACTAACTACTACAACAACAACAGCTACTACTACTATTACAACTGCTACTACAATAACAACAACTACTACTACTACAATTACTACTATTACTACTACAAAAACAACAAAAACAACAACAACAACAACAACTATACTACTACTACAACAAAAACAACAACTACTACAACTACTACAACAACAACTATACTACTACAACAATTACATCTACTGCTACAACAACTACTATTACTACATCTAGTACAACTACTACTACATCAACAACAACTTCTACTACTACTACTACTACTGCTACAACAACTACGACTACATCTAGTAAAAAACTACTACATCGACAACAACAACAACAACTACTACTACTACTACTACATATAGTACAAC
>CAIGQQ010038995.1:1423089-1434378 GCA_903798035.1 Danio albolineatus
GATATATATATATATATATATATATATATATGTATATATAAAGGGCTAAAGATCAACACACTAAAACCCTCTTTGAGAAATTGGCTCCACTGCAGCATCACAGTTAGAAATAATATTAATATAAAAATACTAAAAGTTCCCCCACACCCATTGTTACATATCCATTACTAAAAACACACAACCAATTCAATTCAAGTTTATTTGAGTAGCGTTTTTTCTCAAAAACATTTTGTTATTAAAAAGTAACTTTATTAGTTACTAATAACTTCAACTAACTAACTAGTAACTAACAGCCTTTAACAGTTATTACACATATTATTAAAAGTTATTACATATAAACATAATTATCCTGCAGTTATAAACTACCTGACTAAGGTCTTGTGGTTGATCCTAGTTGTAATAACTTGACTTCTAGTTGATCATTAGGAAAAGTGGCAGAAGGTTGAACTGTTGATCTGCATCCTATCATCACAAATACTGCAAAAGACCATTTGGAACTCGCATGGACCAAATATTCTCAAAGAAATTTGTTTGGAGTTACATTCAGTGTGGGGCCGTACGAGAGATCTGCAGAGTGGATGGCAACATCAACAGCCTGAGGTATCAAGACATTTGTGCTGACCATTACATTGCAAACCACAGGAGAGGGCAAATTCTTTAGCAGGATAAAGCTCCTTCTCGTACTTCAGCCTCCACATCAAAGTTCCTGAAAGCAAAGAAGGTCAAGGTGCTCCAGGATTGGTCAGCCCAGTCACCGGACATGAACATCATTGAGCATATCTGGGGTAAGATGAAGGAGGAGGCATTGAAGATGAATCCAAAGAATCTTGATGAACTATGGGAATACTGTAAGAACGCTTTCTTTGTCATTCCAGATGACTTTATTGATAATTTATTTGAGTCATTGCAGAGATGTATGGATACAGTCGTCCAAACTCATGGGAGTCATACACAATATTCATTCTTTTTCCACTGCCCCATGACCTTATATTCTATACTGTTCATTATTTCTGTTAAGGGACAAAACTTTTGTCTATGTCAAGTTAGACATTACTGTCCTAATTAAATAAATAAAAATCAAGGCTTGATCAAATTTAATTTTGGTAAAATAAGCGTAATCTAGAGGCCTTTACCTTTCATATAAGCCACTTCTGATACCAAATGATCAACTAGAAGTCAAGTTATTATTTGTTGTTCCTAAAACTTGGATAGGCGACAAGACTTTTGTCAGGTAGTGTATAGTACATGGGTGATGTGTTCAATGAAGTGTTTATGAAACATTTAATGTGAATTGTGAAATGTGATGTGAAATGTATATAAAATGTAAATAAAATGTATATAAAAGATAATCCAAGAAAATTATTTCCATAGCAAGATTAAGCTGCTCAGCGTTTTTCAACATGGATGATAATATTAATATTAATAAACATTTTTTAACAGCAAATCTAAATATTAGCATGATTTTAGCAGGATCATGTGACACTGAAGAATATGAGTAATAGCTGCAAAGTTCAACTATGCATCATGGGAAAAAAATATATTTTTAAAAGATAAAGTTTAATTTATATTAATATCTCACAACACTACTGTTTCTCTGTCATTTTGATCAAATATGGATTGGCGGTAAGCATAAGAGGCTTTAACCAAAAAACATAAACAAAAATATATATTCTGAGATGATTTGCTAAAAATACATCCAGTTAACTTTCAGTATTTTTAGCAACATTAATGTGCATGTCAGACTGTTGCTATCAATTAGGAATAATGATTGAGACAAACACACCAGAGAGCTAGACAAAAAGAAAGAGGCATCATCTTGCATCCATGTGGAGACATCACTTACAATGTGTTTTTGACAGACCTCCCAAGAATCACCCTCAGCACATTTGAGACAATGCCGAAGACAAGATCAATGGATTAATGCTCCATAAATGTCATACACATTTATCGCCTCACTGACTGTACACTAAATGACTTCAGTCAGCATGTTTCTATTCAAAGATGCACATTTAACTTTAAGAGATCTGAAAAGAAAGTTGCAGGTGTCTTTTGAACATTTATTTATTAATGGATATTTATCACATCACGATATACAGTAAATGCCCTTTTAGATAAAGCTAAAAGCTAACTAGTAAACGCAAAAAGATAAAGCTAACAAAACTGGCTTTAAATGCAAATGAGCTGCTGTCCAGAGACTTTACAGCTTATACCCAAGTTACTCTGGTCAAACAAACAAAACATCTGCGATAATTTTAATATGCAACTATACAATTTTCTGTGAACATATAGACACAGTGTGCATACACAGAAAGCCAGCTGTCAGATGGCACACCAAAAACACAAACAAATCCATATAATGTTGGCTATAACCGTACACATAAACAGCTTAGGAAGTAATTTCTTGTGTATTCTGAAAATCAAATCTGTCAAACAGTTTCTCTTGGACATGGGGACTGGACCATTTCTTTTATAAATTCAGTATATAAAAGAAAAACTGAATTTGTTGCAATGAAATTTTCCACACTAGAGTTTTCAGTATTTTGATTCATTTGTTTTAAAAAAACTAATGAATATTGACAAAAATAATAAAAAAACATTAAAAGATTGTGAATAATGTTAAAGGTTCAAGACACCCCGGAGGCCTTTTTTTTTCATTTTAACAGATTTGTGTGTGTAGAGCATCTGTTAAGACAACGTTAGCATCTGTTGGCTTTAATTGTATGGAAAACTGGATAATTTTGAGCTTTTGTCAGCTAATTTCATCTTACAGGTTAAAAATAAATTCTGGGTCGGAATCAAAATCAGTGAAGTAGTGCGAATCTGCTAGTGGAGTGATGTAGTATCAGTTTCCCATTATTATTCATAGCAGAGTTTTCTTATCCTATGATAAAACCCTGCTTCTTAATTATTCATGAGCACACATGCTTTCCAAAGGCAAGGCAGACCTGCCAAGCTGTGAGACCCAATGACTAGGAGAGATCGTGTCCGCGCACATCACGGAGTCGTATGTGTTTGTTTCCATGATCCACAGGGTTTTTTGCATGTGTTTCCCCACGATGCTGTCAGGGCCGATACAGGAAAGCTGTTGGTTTGCAGCAAGCATTTTTGTCGAGAGAGCTATATGAGAATTTGTCTTTTGAGACTTTGTCTTTTATCACTTAAGTTCATTACAGTCGAAGATTCGTTACCATTCAGACACACCACCTATGTCCGTGCTGCTCTGTTGCACATGTTTTAAATCCTCCAGATTAACAGTAGGGCTAATGGTTGAAATACACAGAGCAAGAGGCAAAAGTGTTTCTTTTGACCCACCCGTGTGTTATTTTTGTCCCTACTGATGGGGTCAAAGTAACAATGTGTAACTCCTGTTTATTCATTCATTCATTCATTCATTCATTCATTTTCTCTTCGGCTTAGTCCCTTTATTAATCTGGGATCGCCACTGCGGAATTAACCGCCAACTTATCCAGCACATGTTTTACGCAGCGGATGCCCTTCCAGCTGCAACCCATCTCTGGGAAACATCCATACACACTCACTCACACGCATACAGACACATACACTACGGACAATTTAGCATACCCAATTCACCTGTACCACATGTCTTTGGACTGTGGGGGAAACCAGAGCATCTCGAGGAAACCCACGCGAATGCAGAGAGAACATGCAAACTCCACACAGAAATGCCAACTGACCCAGCTGAGGCTCGAACCAGCAACCTTCTTGCTGTGAGAAAGTGCATCGCCTAACTTCTATTTATTCAGTTCAATTCATTTTTATTTCTATAGCGCTTTTACAATGTAGATTGTGTCAAAGCAGCTTCACATAGATGATTATAGTAAATTGAAACAGTGTCAGTTTAGTTTTCAGAGTTTAAGTTCAGTTCAGCTTAGTTCAGTTCAGTGTGGTTTATTATTCACTGTCTAAACACTGAAGCGCAATCCATCGATGCGCAGCTCCACAAGTCCCAAACCATGCAAGCCAGCGGCGAAGAAAAAACTTCACCATTTGGCGAAAGTGAAGGATAAAAAAACCTCGAGAGAAACCAGGCTCAGTTGTTTACAGTGAAGTTATTTTGGAGTAGTTCTATGTAGATACAAAATGACCCCTGATTTTGATAGAGCACTTTTGTGAGATAGTAACCACAGCAATAATATATTTCTGCTAAACACCTTATCTTTTAAAATGAGGTTTTTATGAAAAATGTTACTGTCATCCCTGCTCTCCCCTACTTTTGCCTCAGTTTGTGTCTATTTCTGTAGACTGGACTGGACACATGACCAGTTGAGTGTCAAAATGATGTCCAAGTTCTATGGATTACCATGCATGCGCTCCGTCACTGGCTCATTTTGTCTCAGACATCTTGATATAGTTTATTGATTTTTCAAAGGATTTATGAACAAGCTTTACAGACCGCAGTGGAAGTACTTTGAAGCCCGGGCAGCTTTAGATGAGCATCGCTGGTGTCACAGGGAGAGCTTCAAACAGACCCTGACAGCAGGCTGCATGGATAAATGATTAGTATGGAGGAAGTGACATGACCATCAAAGGCCAAGAGAGATGGAGAGCAGTGTGTAAATGAGGAAGGTGCAGGAGTAACAGTGAAGAATTGAATGAAGGACCCAGGCATGGCAGCTAGTTAACGAACTACTGCTGTCAAAGACACGTGTACACAACACCCAAACTGTCCAGCTCACTGTGAGAGAGAGCAACTGCGCTGCACATTTCTGTCACGGATTATTTTAGATGTAAATCATCCGCCGCTGTTACAAATTTGCTCTGTGACCACATGTAAAAAAAAAATAATTAGCAAAACATGTAACAGGATTTTAGTTCCTGTGACTAAATTGCCATTTCTATCATTAAAGTCATGAGTTCAGAGAAAAAACAACATATAGCTGATAAAATTTAAATAATAAAGTTTAATTTGTTATAAATAAGGCATGATAAATTAACAAGAACAATAGTTTTACAGCATTTAGTAATGTATATTAAAGTTGCAGAATTACTACAATAGACGTGCTGATATTCAACAATAAAATATATGTGTAGGGTGGGTGTTTGAAGAAAATCATGAAAAATAAATAAAAAATACAGTAAATTGCAATTAATGATTGCGCAATTTTGCTATTGTATGTTACTTCATATAGAGATTTATTCAGACTTAATACTTAAATAATATTTAAAGCCCATTTATACCTGTTGCAATGGAGGAAAAGCACACAAAATAAAACTGGATGCAGCATGGCATGTAACTTGCCATACAAAATTACATAATAAAGGTTTAAAAGAACATGGGGGTGAGTATGACCCTGTATAAACCACACTGGATAACACTTTATTTTGAAGGTCCATTCGAGTATTAGTAGACTGTCTGCTTAATATCTGTTGATACAGACATTTAACAGACATTTAACTGACTATAAGAAACTTTGCAAGTACATGTCAACTTACACTAACCCTAGTGAACTAGATAACCTTAAAGAACTAGCTAAATAAGAACTAAACAAATTTGGAAAAAAAACTTATTTTAGTGATTTTATTTTATTTAGTGATTGCCCAGCAGGCACACAACATCATAAGACGTTAATATTAGGTTAGATTTAGGTTGTGATGTCAGATCCAAACCAAAATTCAGAACCAAAAAAGATCAGAACCA
Organism: Danio albolineatus; assembly: GCA_903798035.1. Taxonomy (NCBI): domain Eukaryota; kingdom Metazoa; phylum Chordata; class Actinopteri; order Cypriniformes; family Danionidae; genus Danio; species Danio albolineatus. The sequence goes on from CAIGQQ010038995.1 coordinate 1,428,749, forward strand.
AAATTCAATGTCTAGCCAGCGTCTAAGGACAACACTATTTTGATGTCTAATAACGATGTCAGATGATGTTTATGCTTGGTTGATTTTAAGTTGTGTTAGAAAGTGACCAAAATCCAACATTGAGTCAACACCTTAAACCAACGTCATTCATCAGGTATGGCAACCAAAATTCAACCTCTGATAGACGTCATAGTGGTAATGTGCACACAACGTTAAGTTGTACCATCATTAGATGGTGATATTTGGTTGATTTTCGGTTGGCTGTAAGTTCTGACATTAACCCGATTTTCATTTTCAAAAAAAATCAAAACGTCCCCATGGTGTTGCGGTACAACGTCAATCTGATAATGTTGACGTCTTATGCCTGCTAGCTTTTTAAGGCCATTTTGGTCATCATATAGTAAACATCCGTCATCTTCTCATATTCTCTGGGTCAATGCGTGCAAAGATTTTGGACATCTTCTTAGACACTTTCAATGCTTTTGAACAGTTTGCTGCAATTATAAATCTTGAGGTTGTTCAGTATGATGCGATTTACCTTCAATGTGCGATTGGACGTTTGATTGGACAGGAATCACAAGACTGATTTTTCTAATCCCCATACACAGGAAATAATAAAGTAGTGACTGCAGGTTGAAGGAAAGTAGTGGATTAAAAGTACTGATACTGCACTAAAAATACACCCAAGAGAGAGTAAAAATACACATTTTTAAAACTACTTAGTAAATTACAATTCCTGAGAAAAATTTCTCAACTACACTGGCTTGAGTATTTGTAATTAGTTACTTTATACCCTGTAAGCCACATAATTTGGATTTGTTCATTCAGTAGTGCTAATGAGCCAAACTGTATGGGCCTACAACAGTGATAAAGAGTCTGACAAAATAATAAGCAATGAGCTCCAAGCACAGGTGTTCAAAAGAGACGTAACAGTATAGTGATGACATTTTCCAATTCTTAGTGCACTACCGTTTCTATGATTATACCTTATTGTAAAGTGATACCAATTTAAACACTCACTCACTCACTCAGGGGTCGCCAAAGTGGAATGGACCGCCAATTACTCTGACATATGTTTCCAACCCAGTACTAGGAAACACCAATTAAACCAAAAACAAAACAGAAAAACAACAACAACAGAGGTCTTTGTGTTGTGTATATCATTTAAAAACACATTCAGGCACATCTACAGTAGATGGTCTGAAATAGCACAAATAGCACTTGCAGCCAATCAGAGCACGGCTTGTGGCAGGTCATCTAGAGTTTGATCTGTCATGTGATCTAGAAAGCATCTTTATCTTCTCTTATAGTGAATCTCCTGAAAAAAGGAGGAGGAGAGCTGGTATAGGTCTCAGCATGTGATCAATGATAGCGAGAGATAGACCAAACACTGCAGCGCTGGTCTTGGCAGTGGAATGTGCCTCTTTTATCAGCGAGAAAGATAAGAGACCTGATGCTGTTTGCACTGAGACTCCTACTCTGACACAAACAGCTAGGTAAACAGGCTCACTTACACCCTCCCTACCGTTGAGCTGTGGTAAATGTGAACGCTGAGCTCTGCACTGTAAAATATGGATTGATTTTAATGAAAAAATACTGTTAAAATGCTGTCAATTGACCTTTCCAGATATCCCAGCATGACTCTTCAATTTTCATGTTTTAATCACATTATTGTTTTTAAAATAGACTTTTATTTTAAATCTAATGTTGTTGATGTTTATGGGATTATTTTAGTGTTTTGTGTTACCATGGTGTTTAGTAGGGACAATAGTCATGAGTAGATGACATCAAGCCCCTTCTACATCTTCATATTAATATGTTTTAAGCTTTTGGGAGAGTACTTACTGTAAAGTGTTTTGGGTTAACTTTTCCATTCATTCATTCATTTTTCTTCGGTTTAGGCTCTTATTTATCAGAGGTTGCCACAGCAGAATGAACCACCAACTATTTTAATAATATTAATAATTCCTTACATTTATATTATCAAAAATCAAAGCACAATCAAAGCACTTTACACAATGGATCTCCTCATCCACCAACAGTGTGCAGCATCCACCTGGATGATGCGACGGCAGCCATATTGTGCCAGACCGCACACCACACACCAGCGGCCAGGATGCTGGGGTAAAACTCCAACTCTTTTTCGAAGAACATCCTAGGATTTTTAATGACCACAGAGAGTCAGGACCTCGGTTTAACGTCTCATCTGAAAGACAGATGCATATACATTCTAGAGAATCTGCTGCGTAAAACATATGCTGGATAAGTTGGTGGTTCATTCCGCTGTGGTAACCCCAGATTAATAAAGGGACTAAGCTGAAAAGAAAATGAATAAATAATTCACTTATAGCGCATGTCTTTGTACTTTGGGGGAAACCAGAGCACCTGGAGGAAACCCACGCCAACACAGGGAAGACATGCCCCGAAGAACTCCACGCAGAAATGCCAATTGGCCCAGCCGGTACTCAAGCCAGTGACCTTCTTGGTGTAAGGCGACAGTGCTGCCTTGACTTCTGATCCTATTTCTAAAAGTTGTATATCCCCAAAAATTGCATTCTTCAGTTACTCTCTGAACCTAGACACGTCTCATTGTAAATTTATTATTAATTTATTGCTTTTTCTGGTTATTAAAATTTACATCAATAAATATAAGTTGTCAAAGAAACAGTCTCACTTTTTGTTTTCAGAGATTTGTGAACTCTGTGAATTTGTGATTAGAGTCTTTTATCTAATCATTATATTGCATGTAAAACTCTTTCCAGCGTCATGGTGGCGCAGTGGGTAGCATGATCGTCTCACAGCAAGAAGGTTGCTGGTTTGAGTCTCGTGGTCAGATGGCATTGTTTGCATGTTCTCTACGTGTTGGCATGGGTTTCATTCGGGTGCTCCGGTTTCCCCCACAAGTCCAAAGACTAAAGCTAAATTTGCCAAAGTGTATGTGTGTGAATGAGTGTGTATGGGTATTTACCAGTGATGGGTTGCAGCTGGAAGGGCATCCCCTGCATAAAACATATGCTGGATAAGTTAGCAGTTCATACCTCTGTGGCCAGCCTACTGTAGGTTAATAAAGGAACTAAGCCAAAAAGAAAATGAATGAATGAATTTGCTGGGACTTTTGTAACCCTTTTTATCTCTTCTCTTCGTCTTGTCTGTTCATATTGTGTCTTTGTAAATATTCTTTCTTGCATAATAATAATAAAAAAAGATCCAAAAGCTCTTAAGAACGTCACATGTTTTAAAGCTTGCAGAAAAGCTGTTTGGGATGAGATTTAATTCAGCATGTAACTTACTCACCACCATCTGCTTTTGGTGGTTTTGTCAGTGTAATGCAGATTAAGATGACAGTACTGCACTTCAATAAGTTGGTGTATTAATTAAGTTAATGAAAAACAGCAGTTTTCCCAAAACTTAGAACTGTTGCTACCATAGTTTTCATGATAACGTTCTGGCAATAACAGCTGTCAGTTTTTTACCATTCATTATATGGATTTTTTTTTCCAAGTGTGTCATCGCCACTGCTCACAGCTGTCTTTATACTGCGTGTAATCAGATCTTGAGCCAGACTTTCTACCTCAACCAACTGCTGCCTCTGGAGCCACGCTAACTCAATAAGCACTGTGGAAGCCTGACATCATGTGTGCGAGTCCACACAGACTTCCTTGTGAGTTGAGGAGGCCGCTGAGCAGCTGCCCTTCATCCATTGACCCATTCATTCAATTAAACACAGCAAAGCCCAGGCTGCCCGGTCTCACTTTGTCTTAATCTTGATGATATTCAGTACATCTGACCAAATTAAATACCAAAAAGTTGCAAGTTTTTGAAAACTGCTTTGAGTTTCTGTGCTCTTCAATTATTCATTTATTTGATCAAAAATAAAGGAGAAATATCATGAAATACTGTAAGATTGCAACTTAAAATAACACATTATTTTATTATACATTAAGATAATTAGCCAGTAGGAGGCATGATGGCTCAGTGGTTAGTACTGTCGCCTCAGAGCATGATGGCCTTTTTGTTTAGAGTTTGAATGTTCTCCCTGACCCTGTGTTTGCAGGTATAAAGACATGCAGTATAGTTTAGGTGAATAGAATAAAGTAAAATTGGCTGTAGTGTTAGTGTGAATAGCAGAGGGAGTTGCTCTAGAGTGGGCATCTATTGGTAAAACAAGTACCAGAGTAGCTGGTGGTTCATTCCGCTGTGGTGACCCTTGATAAAGCAGATAATCAGTTAAAAGTGAATGCGTGAGTAATTAGCCAGTTAGCCCAGATTAATATTTACATTTGGTGCATGAACAGCCTGAGAGAAGCCTTTTCTTGGAAGTGTAAAAAAAACTGGCAAAACCAGCTGGTTGAACTTTAAATCAGTACCAGCAATCTTACTTTAATCAAATGGCATCTGCAGGTCATGTTTGTAAAACAGACAAACAAAGATATATAGATACACTTCTTAGTAAGGGTTAATAATAATGTAATGCAATGATCAGGCTAAAATGTTAGAGTGGATTTTCTTTATTATAGCAGGCCTATTCAAGTTTCTTTATTAATGGCTTCAAATCACCGGCATATTAGATGTCAAGACATGCATGAGTGCATAAATTATTATTCTTTTCCTTAAAAAAAGAGATTACTGGCCATGTCTATTATCTTTCACAAATTGTACTAAAGCTGGGTTGGTATCTTAAATTAGCAGGCATTTGAATCTAAAAAGTCCATATTAATTAATGTTCTCTTTAAACCTCTAATGGAGAGAACACCCCTGTGACAGTTTAAGTACTTTTATTTCGGAGTGTAGATTCCACAACAGTTTCATGTATCAACTTTTTAAAATCTTCTATTTCACCCAGTGTATATAATCTATAGGTCACTACTGTAAGAAAATAGAATTCGATACATACTTTCAGTTTTACTTTTGCTTAAAATGACCCGATCACATCCTGTGTATATGAAATAAGCCTGCTCCCGAGCAGGTTTGAGCTACCAGACCTGTTGCTATGAACAGAAACATAAATGACTGAATGGAGCATACATAACCTATGTATTATTCAGTCGCAAAACGGCGGCAAATGTCAAAAAACAACAGCATGACAGACAAGCACATAAATATGGATGTGAACATAATCACTGATGGTCAAGATTATTGGAAGTACTCAGATGAGCCTGTGTCAATAGTTTCAGTGATTGTTATCTGAGAATAACATACCTTGGACCAATCAGAATCAAGTAATCTAGAGCAGTGTTTCTCAACTGGTGGGTCAACACTTTTGGGTTGCGGGAACATTTTTAGTGGGTCGCGGAGTGCGTGGTCAAAAAATAAATAAATAAAAAAATAATTTATTTTGCTTATACCAGACTTTTATTTTGAAATGCGCGCGCGACAACAGTTCAGTTTAGTTCGGTAACTGAACATTTCTCTACCCTAACCGCTGTTTACAGTATTTATCGTTTTTACTTTGTAATATTTCTATAATTTGATACATTTTGTTAAATGCAACAATAAAATATTGGGTCGCGGCTTGATGACCATGTAAAAATGTGGGTCCCGTGGCCAAACCAGTTGAGAACCACTGATCTAGAGAATATATAAAATATAATATAATATAATATAATATAATATAATATAATATAATATAA
>CAIGQQ010038995.1:1434388-1459108 GCA_903798035.1 Danio albolineatus
CAGATGCGTAAGAAGCATTGCATTGTATATTGTTATAAGGTGCTGTGCATAAGTGCGTATGAGAAAGTACAAGATAATTAATTACATAATATTATACTAGATATTTTTCAAGATACTAGTATTTAGCTTAAAGTGACTTTAAAGGGTTAACTAGGTTAATTAGGCAAGTTAGGGTAATTAGGCAAATCATTGACTAGCGATGACTTGTTGTGTGGACCATCAAAAAAATGCTTAAGGGCTAATAATTGATTGAGAAAAAATTATTGAAGGCTAATAACATTGACCTTAAAATGTTTCTAAAAAATTAAAAAGTGCTTTTATTTTATACAAAATAAAACAAATAAGACTTTCTCAGGAAACACTGTGAAAAATGCCTTGCTCTGTTAAACAGCATTTGGGAAATATTTGAAAATCATTTGGCTAATCGTTTGGACTTTTGTAACTTTGACATTGTTGACCTGTATGTTACTGTTGAGCTCCATTCTAAGGAAACATTATGTGTCATTCCGTTTCTATGAAGATGACACTAAAATTTGTATTTTGCTCAATACTGTGGTGATTACTTCTCTTCTAAATATCCTGAAAGAGGTTAAATAATGGTTAGCCCAAAATGTCCTATTTTAAAAGGAGGACAAGACCAGGATAATTGTCTTTGGCCCCGATGAAAACTCCTGTTGTTGTAGCCCTAATTTGGAGAGTCTATCAGTTTTTAACCCTTAATGTGTGTGCAACTCTGGTGTTCTAGTTCAGTAGTTCACAATTCCAGTCCTCAGGACCCCTGATTATGATTCACATCATCAGTGTGTTACAGAGAGATACATGAACTGATCCTATAATGTTTGAAATAAGAGAGACACTGTCCTTGATTGGGAACCACTTCTAGTTGATCAGTAACAAAAATGTGAAATAAAAAATAAGCACCAAACAAGCTTCCCTACGCTGCTGAAAAGATTGGTCCCTGTTCAAATAAACTCTAATGCAATTTGACTAAAATATGAATGCAGCACACTGACCGAAGACATCTTAATAAACAAGCATAGCATTTTCAGCTTGATGTTGCTTATTACAGCTCAGTACAGACACAGAAAGCACATCACGACTTAGTAACGATTCATGAGTTCTTATTTAATAAAAATACCATCACAAGAACACATACCACCAGCGTTTAACACATTAAATGTTCATTAAGTTCGAGAGATATGAGTGAAATCTCAGTATTGCCATTTCCTGTAATATGTATGATCGTAAAATCAAAAGTGAAAGTATACCCTGTATATGGACGGCAGCTAAGAAAAAGCTCAGACTTATGCCTAATCATGATGCTTTGGATTAAAGCATCTGCTAAATGAATAAACTGCAGGGTAAAAAACAAAATGTGATTAGTATATTGAAAACATTAAAGGGATAGTTCACCCAAGTTCCAAGTTAAGTACACGATGAAAAGTCTGTCATCGTGTACTTAACCTTCCCTTGTGACAAGCCTTTCTAAGTTTCTTTCTCACCCAAAATAAATAAATAAAGATATTTTTTAAACGATTGGAAATAAGTAGCCATCGACTTCTATTTTAATTGTCTTTCTTACCATTGATATCAATAGCTACGTTTCCATCCAGCAATTTTTATTTGCATTTTGGATATGCACATAAAAAACGCTTGAAGGAAACGACGTGATGCGCATAAATTTTGAAAATGCGAAAACAAAATGTATGCACATAACTGAGTAGGATAAACTTTTTATTCGATAAGAAAAGAACATAAATTCCAGTATGCGCATTAAAAAAAGGTCATGTGATTTTGTTATAAGAGATCGTGTGATGATAAAAATGTGTGTAAATGGACAAACCAACAGGCTGAGCGCATCATAAAACATCTGAAATGTTGTTTTGGTCATTCTAAAACACCTTACCGTTTAAGTAGTTGTGTTATTATATTATTAATGACCTCCAGAATCGAGAGCGTCTGTGCTCCGAGTCTGACACCTTCAAACGCCACCACGCATTCACTGCGTGTCAGGATTGCCTTCTGAAGCAAAAGTCATTTTATAATGAAGAAAACGATTGACACAGCTTCTCATACTGCAGCAAATTACAAATTTTGTTTGCTTTGACTCGTTGGATGGAAACGCTGCTTTATTCGCACGTCTTTTATGCGATAATACAGTTTTAACAGAAACAGAAACATAGCTATTGCCTACCAGTTTCCAACATTATTCAAAATATATTCTCTCGTGTTTAAAAGGAGAAAAAAGCCCTCATAAATGTTTAGAACCCTTTGAAGGTAAGTAATTGGTGAGTTTTTTTATTTTTATTTTGGGGTGAACTATGCCTTTAATCCTGCTTATATACCATTCTGTCTTTTACTGCATATTTTACTTCATACATAGAAAGTAGCACTAAAGTGATATTCACTACAAGATAATTAGTTAAAACATTTCAAAATGCACTTGCAGACTACTTGGCCAGTCATGTACTTTCTTAAAAACACATTGTAAAAATCTTGCCTCATTCTTGTGAACCCAATATCATGTCTGGATTAAAGGAGCCAAAAGAACAAGTGTGAACACATCCTTACTCTATTTTTACCCCAGTCATTCTGATCAGTCATGACTTCCTACAGCACAGAATTAAAAATAACTTGAGGTCAAAAACACTAAAGGCTGTTTCATAGCTGCTATATAAAGCTCTAATGAAGATCTCAGCTTCCACTGTGATCATATTCATTAAAGATTTAATAGGCATAGCTAAATCATTGTCAGTAAGGAATGAGCTCTCTTTTAACAATTAATCTTTCAGTTCTACCAGATGCTGAACCAAACGAGCCTGTTTTATGACACCTATCTTTATTTATATTCCTGCTCTCTGTCCTCTTTCCATCCTCAACCTTTGACCTACTGCAATGACCCAAGGAAAAGTGGACCCGAGTTACCAAAAAGGCTGAGAAAAGAGGCCCTTCCGTCTAAGTTTTAAATTCCTGGAATGCTAGAGCTCCACAAAACGGGATCCGAGATTCGCTTTGCAGCACTAAAGTGCATCTCTCGTAGCTGACAATAGAAGGTTGATCCCGGTTGTTTTGGACACCTGTAATCCTGTGAAATACAAGCTAATCCTTCTTTTAAACAGGGGATAAAGAAACTCCCAAGACGCCTCCTATATGGAAACGGTGAACCTCCCATACAGAGCAAATTGCACATGACGAACATATCGGCCTGGTCTTGCATGAGGACACTGCTCTGACAAGCTCAGTCCATTGGAATGGGGAGAACAATGGTGGGATGGCAGCTCTCCATCTCTCATTCAGAGCGGGTTGCCCTCTCCCACCTGTGCAAACACTAAAGCTTGGTATGTCACAGGTACACATACAAGCCTGGGATGAAACACTGCTGAACTCCCGGTACTATTCAAGCGATGAAGCTTTTTAACTAAGCCGTGATTATATATACATATAAAAAACTGTTCAAAGGCTTGGCGCGCTCCCTTTGTGTTTTAATACCTCCTCCATAAATACCGACACTCAAAGAGCCACGTCGACGCAACACAGCACCGACAAATGCAGCTCATTAGCCGCTTTGTTTACGTAAACGGACTTTTCACCCACAAAACCGACGGCGTTTGTGATGTGAGCGCACGTTTAACATAGATCACAAACTACAAAGAAAAGCCCTCAGACTTCAGAGGGGAATAATGGGCTAATGGTTCTGGTTTTCATCTGAGATTAAAAAATATGAGGTAAAATGCAGCATTCGTTTCTGCCAGACTGAGTTCAAGCTGTCCTGACATTAATGCTGTAGTGCGTGTGTGTGTGTGTGAGTGCATTTGGATTCACTGTGAGACCTGATATTATGAACATCATGTTCAGATTTAACAACTGCACTATTTCCCATAATTCAGTATTTACAATGCCAAGGAACATACACACAAACGCGCACACTCATACATGCAAAATAATTAATTATAATCAAAATTCACACAATTTTATTCTGAAAACTGAACTAGTACTAGGCATGGGACAACCGTTTTCAAGGTCTACCAAGGTTTGGAAAAGTCAAGGTTTGAAAACCCATAAGGACTTTCTGCTATACCATTCCAACGGTATATGTAAGATTTATTTAGTTTTTAGGACAACATCTCCAGCAGAAAAGATAAATATGTTTCCTTTTCATGTAAAGAAATGAGCGTTTCTGAAACTAACGAAAACAGTAGAAGTCAATGATTCAAGTTTGCTGTTCTAAAATATTTTAAATGTTTCTCAAAATAAAATACAAAAAGTTTTAGTTTTTTATCCTGACATTTAAAAAGAACATATACTTTAGAGCAGTAACCTGTGAAACCGTGATATTTTTATCCATGGTTATCATACCGTCAGAAGCTTATACTGGCCCATGCCTATACAGTACTGTAGGTACACAAGATATTTCCCCTCAAAAATAAAAATCTGCCACTATTTACTAACCTTTGACTTGTTCCAAACCAGTTTAAAGGTGCAGTTCAGGTGATCTGCCAGAATGCTAGCTTTAGCATAATAGCTTAGAATTTTTTCATCCCTCCCCTGCCATCCAAAGCCATGCCTCCATAAGTTATGAACGCGCAAACGCTCACCTAATAGATGTAACACTAGATCATATCAGACACGCACTTTGTATAGCGTAGTTGTTGACAGGCCAGCGGGTGCAGGAATTATATTTCCCCAAAACAGGTATTGGGGTAACGTTGGTTTTATATTCGCACATTCTGACTTTCTCCTCAATAATATAATTTCCGAAAAGTATTGTTTGCAAATTCTGAATAGTGAAAATATATAATCAGCCAGTGACTATACAATACAACACCGATCACAGTCAATGAAACAGTGCTAATGTTGTTTTGAAGTCATTCCTACACGGTATTTCAGACCCAATATTCAAAGAAGCGTTAGAGTGGGAGTGTCACAGGCTGTCACTGCGCAAAAATGAACGAATGTGTGAATATAAATTAAACTTCACCTAGTAAAGATGGTTATGCAGAAGAGCACTATTTACTCATGTTTTGTTATTAAACTAAATAAAAATCAGATCAGAAAAAGCAGCGCTAAAACAGAAATATCCTGTCATCTGTTTACATTACACACGTTACCAAGACAACGAGTGACTTCTCATTTTCAGTTGTGTTCGCTGATCCTCGTACATCGTTGGTTTCATCTCCTTTTACACTTGAACAACTAAACGAATGCTCAGGTCTGTTTAACCGGCTTTATTATTGATGCTATTAAAGGTACTCCATGAACTTGAAAATAGACAATGCTTTGCCGGATGTTTTCAGTGGCTGAACAACACTTCTGTGCATATAGAGGGTTTCTTTTTCTGGATTGCTTTTTTGAAAATTGTTGGTTGGGTTTGGGAAGTGTGTGGGTGGGTCAATCGATAAAATTTTGGTTAGGTTTAGGGATGGAAGACGGTGTGTCAGTCGATTGGTCAGTCAGTCAGTCATTTTAGATCTCAAAAAGCATACACAGCAGCCTCTCCTGGATTCGCCAAAACAAAAAGTGCAAAAATACGTACCTCCCGGGACGTATTTCGCGGCCTTCAGAAACATAGATGGGACTACGTTTTCAGAATGAGCCTGAGCTGCGTAATTGAGTTATTTATCGGTCCGACAATATTTAATTGGACGAACATTTTTTTAGTTTTATGCCTTATCCAGAGTACAAAAATACATATAAATACATTTAGATAATTAACCTTAATCAGTACTATTGGAATGTAAAGAGACTTTTAACCAGCACAACAAAAATAGTTTCTGAAGACAATCACCTACTGCACCTTTAAGTATTTTTTGTCATGCTGAACCCAAAAAAAGATACACTAACACGGAAACCTGTAACCATTGACTTCCATAGTAGTTGTATTCCGTACTATTAAAGTCAATGGTTATGGGTTGAGATATTCTTCAGTATATCTTCTTTGGTGTTCAGCAGAACAAAAAGAAAACTTAAACTGGTTTGGAACAAGTCAATGGTATGTAAATTATGTCGGAATTTTCATTTTTGAGTGAACTATCCCTTTAAACAACCCTCCCTTCCTGTGGCAAGGCGAACGTCAGCAGGAAAATGTGTTAATAGTGAAATCACCTCCATCAACATCATCATTATCCCTGAAAGTGAGCCAAATTACAAACACATGTACACATGCATGCAAACACATACATTTAACATAATGATCCTTTCAAAAGAATAACACACTGACATTCCCAGATTAATCTCTGCTTACAGTTCTCTCTCCTAGCAGAGTGACATATTTAGCTGATACAGAGTTTGCAGCTCATTCAGACAGACGGGCAGACAATAACTCTGTCTCCAGTGCATGCAGACAGACAGGCAGATAAGAACAGCTCTGGTTACAGCTGTTTGTATCCTGAGGCTTTTTCAGCCCTGTGCCAGGTACATCATTTCTCTAGCACAGGGTAATGTACATTAGGTGTAGACCTCAAGCGCAGGTCATTGAATCAACATATATTCGCAGTTTGCAAAATAACTTTTATTTCCTTTGCTATTATGAGTGAAAAAAGGTATGCATAAAACGTAAAATATGTGCTACAAATCAGAGATACAACATAGTGTACACACATTTACCACCACCTGTGCTAAATCAAATTTAACACAGTGCTAAATTATAGCAATAAAGCCTATTATATTAAATATCTGATCACTACTCACACACTGCACAGAAAGCATGTGGAATAAAAATTCACCCCAAAAAAAAAAAACTATAATTATGTGAGACAAAATACAATTAATGGTGACCAAAGGACACACACACACACACACCAATACGTACACAAAAACACAAACAGACACACACTACATGGTTTCCACTACAATTATTCTTCCATGGTAGGGCACCACACCAAAAATATTTCCCGCCATGGCTACATTATAGAGCTGGACAATTAATCATAAAAAGATTGTGATCTCGATTCGACCCCCTAGATGATCTTAATTTAGCATTTCTACGATTCTGCCAATCATATTTTCAAGTTCAGGAGAGAAACAAAGGTGGCCGCACAAGTCTTCATGTTGTTTTGCATACAATGTTCAGCAACGTGGACACCTCCACATGGTGTTGAAAGAGTCACGTACTGTATTAGTAAGGTATAATTCACCCAAAAATGTCATTTCTGTCTTCATGTAATGATAACACGAAGTAGCTTTCAGTTATGATGAACAGTTTCCATAATTGTACATTATAGATGAAGGTCTATGGTTCTGCATATAATGACTTTATCTAGCTGGAGTTTATAGCCTTTCACTTTACTTCAGGATGCATCAATGCTGTTCTGTAGGCCTATTGGAGACATTCAAAAATATTCCTAGCAAATCTAATAAATGGTGGAGACACACTCGTTACATAAACGCATTAAAATGTACTTCAGCGGCATTTATTTGAGAGCGCACAAGAAAATCTGTGCTTGAGCAGCGTATATTTGAGGGGGAGTGCAACAAGTTTTGTGTATGAACAGACGAAATCGGTGAGCAAGCAAGGGGATTCGCACACTTGCCTATTACCTAAATGCGATCTCGACTTGTAATACTGCGCTCACCACATTTTTCATTGAAATAACGCCATAGGTAGTTGGAAGATCTGTGTAAAAGGCCTGTCGCCACAACTGGAAAACATCCCAGAGGAAACACTGCACTATGATTTTTATCATGTACTGATTTTATACTGTACAGACTGTACTATCCACTAATGCTACCCATAAACTCAACCCTCACAGAAACAATCTGCATTTTTACATTTTCCAAACACTTCATTCGGTGTGATTTATGAGCTGTTTTCCTCATGGGGACCAAAATATTTCAACATGAGCTCAAAATGTACTGGTGTTTTTTACTGTGTCTTTAACTTGTATTACTTACATTGTGGGGACATTTGGTCCCCACAATGTAAGTAATACAAGTTAAAGACACATGCACACACACACTTGTAGAGCTATCTTTATTGGGACTTCATATAGTAGTAGTGATTTTTATACTAAAGAGACTGTACTATCCCCTTACCCCAATGCGACCCCTAAACCCAAACATTAGAGGAAATTATTAGTATTTTTACATTTTCAAAATACATCATTTTGTGTGATTTATGAGTTATTTTCCCTTATGCGAGACAAAAAAAGTTGATTACTGGTATTGCAATACTTGTGGGGACATTTGGTGGCCACAAATTAAGGAATACAAGGTGGTACGGTGGTTCAGTGGTTAGCACTGTCGCCTCACAGCAAGAAGATCACTGGTTTGAGTCCCTGCTGAGCCAGTTGACATTTCTGTGTGGAGTTTACATGTTCTCCCCGTGTTGGTGTGTGTTTCCTCCAGGTGCTCCAGTTTCCCCCCCCAAGTCCAAAGACATGCGCTTTAGGTGAATTAAACTAAATTGCCCGTACTGTATGAGTGTGAATGTGAGAATGTATAGGTGTTTCCCAGTATTGGGTTGCGGCTGGAAGGGCATCCACTGCAAAAACAAATGCTGGAACAGTTGGTGGTTCATTCCGCAGTGGCGACCCCTGAAAAATTAGGGACTAAACTGAAGGAAAATTAATTAATAATATTGTAGTAATACTGACCAGCTTCATGGTGCTTTCTGACATGTGTGACCTACTGTAGGACATCACTCATACCCTCTGAACTTTTCCCCTTTTGGAAGAATATAGTCATATAATGTCATATAAGAAAAAAGTGTCAAACAGAGTTTTGTATCACAACACACATTCTTACTGTTAGCAGAACCAAAATATTTCACAAACACATGATCAGCAGGGGATGTGCAGAACTTTCTAAAACACCATCAGAATCAACATTATAATGCAAGCGCAGTCCTACGAATCAATAACGAGGGGGCCTATGTTTTTCCACCGCATTTGGCTTCTCTCTAACTTGGCCAGAGCATCCAGAGACTGACGCCTGCATTACTTTTGTCCTGCAGAGGCAGATCACAGACACAGCATGGCTCCAACAGAGCAGCTCCATTATCATTTGTTTGATAAGCAGAGCCTGCCTGCAGAGCCACATTATCAGTCTAATAAACCCAGAGATCCTGACACCTGCTGAGAAGCCAGCTGAAGGGAGTGCTGCACAACCCAAGCCTGTTTTCCCTGTTCTTATCAAAGCCGTTTCTACTTTAAAAGGTAGATCATTGAGGTAAATGGAGCATGAGGGCCAACATCTCCTGCTTACAACCCCGGAGTCTGGAACTGATTTAAATATCTAAGAAGAAAGGGGGAAAAAAGAAACCCTTAAAAGAGTGAAAGTCTTTCCCTGATGTTCGTGTGGCTGCAAATTAAAAATACACCAAGTTTTATCGTACCTGACCCTCCTAAAAGAGCACGACCCAGGCCTTTGATACTCGTGCCACTCTAAACAGCTGGTAACGGCTACACATTTCTGTCTTCAATCGAACTTCCAGAGTGAGTAAATCACTGAGCTATATTTATTAGCATGGATACGACTTGTATCGCTTCAGCTTCCAAGTACACGCTCCACAGCGGCAATCATCTGCCAGACCAGAACAAATGTCAAAAAAAATGTCAATCTGAGCGGCTCATAATGGCCAGGCGCGGTGCCACAGGAACCTGAACATATTCTTGGGAGAAAGCAGGCGGCTTCTGCCCACCAGCAGGAACGTTAGTGAGAAGCAGGAAATATCTGACCACACGAGAGAAGCGCAAAGCCAGAGCATTTCTCAAACCGCTGTGTTAACACTTTGTCTGAGCTGACTGGTGTGTTTGTGTGTGTAAGAACTGCTGGAGGAGTGTCATGCCAACCTGAGCGGTTCGTACTCATAAGTCCTGTTTACCATTGGTATTGAGTTTAGTTTTGGGCGATCGGCTCACAAGCAGAAGAGCGAGACATATTTTAAACACCTGCTGTTTTTGATTTTGAACTTTCTTTAAAGGGACAGTTCAGCGCAAAAATTTAATTTCTGTCATTATTTATTCACTCTTTACTTGTTTCAAACATTTACAAGTTAGTTTCTTCTGTTGACCACAAAAGAAGATATTTTGCAAAATGATGGAAAACTCTATGCATTCATTCATTCATTTTCCTTCAACTTAGTTCCTTATTTATCAGGGGTCACCACAGTGGAATGAACCGCCAACTCATTCATTCATTTTCTTATCGACTTAGTTCCTTTATAAATCCTGGGTCGCCACAGCGGAATGAACCGCCAACTTATCCAGCATTTGTTTTTTACGCAGCGGGTGCCCTTCCAGCCGCAACCCATCACTGGGAAACATCCGCACAATCACACATTCTCATTCACACACATACTCAATTTAGCTTACCCAATTCACCTGTACCGCATGTCTTTGGACTTGTGGGGGAAACCGGAGCACCACGGGGAGAACATGCAAACTCCACACAGAAATGCCAACTGACCCAGCCGAGGCTTGAACCAGCGACCTTCTTGCTGTGAGGCGACAGCACTACCTACTGCGCCACAGTGCCGCCCTAAACACCAACTATTCTAGCATATGTATTACGCTGTGGATGCTCTTTCAGCTGCAACCCAGTACTGGGAAACACCCATATACTTTCGCATTCACACACACACACACTCATACACTATGCCCAATTTGGTTTCTCTAATTCACCAATACCATATGTCTTTGGACTGTAAGGGGAACCGGAGCACCCGGAGGAAACTCACACGAACACGAGGAGAACATGCAAACTCCACAAATAAATGCCAACTGGCCAAGCCGGGACTTAAACCAGCGACCTTCTTACTGTGACGTGACAGTGCTAACCACTGAGCCACTGTGCCACTGGCTTTGTTCAAATTATGTTCTTTTATGTTCAACAGAAGAAAGAAAGTCATAAAAGTTTGGAACCACCTTAAAGTGAGTAAACAGTGAGTAAATTTTCATTTTTTCTGGGTGAACAATCC
This sequence comes from Danio albolineatus, assembly GCA_903798035.1. NCBI lineage: Eukaryota > Metazoa > Chordata > Actinopteri > Cypriniformes > Danionidae > Danio > Danio albolineatus. The sequence continues at coordinate 1,445,304 of CAIGQQ010038995.1, forward strand.
CTTTATTAACTAGACAATTTGAAACAGAACAACGGTGATATTACTTTTATAGATATAATTATTGCTGAGTAATTTACATTTTTGACACAGTGAATCACACAACTAGTAAGATTCTTTCTGAGCTAATGATTCAGTGATCATATGCACACATTTCTTTAGTTTCTGAATGAATTGTTCGGAATGCATTGGTCAAATAAACTTGTCACTTGTCTCACTTGTCACTTGACTTATCACTAACTTCTGTTTAAATGATATAGACAATTAATGCAATATTATGGACAAATGAAAACTGAACTTAATATCTGTGTTGATGCTCCAACTCTGTTTTAAACTTCAAGCTTCGCACTGTTGATATGTAAATGTAATCAGGAAAGATCTGCTCTATTTCATCTTTACAGCGAAGTCGCGTCTCTGCTCTTCCAGAATTCTAGGGAAACAAGTGCTTGAGTCACACAGTACTGATCTTGACACATGAGCCAAAGTCTCACTGCAAACACATCCAGTAACAGTCTCGGCTTGAGCTCCACAATATATTTCTCACTACATAATAGTCACTTCGCCCATCAATAGACTTTCTTCAATGATCCAGGCACACTTCTGTGTGTAATCTAAAAATCAAAGCCATTTCAATAACATTTTCCCCAAAACATTTCATAATACATATACTGTAACAACTTTATACTCAAAAAACTCCTTTTTCTGCTTGTTTAATGGGTTAAACCAACACAATTATTATGTTTTTTGGGGACAACTTAATTGTTTTATGTTCATTCCACTTAAATTTAAGTTAACTTTATTGATTTGTGTTGTCATAACATGAAGGAATTGTGTGGAATCCAGCATTTTTTTCCAACATACACGAATGTTAATGTTAGTTAATGTATTTGCTAACGAACAGACAATAAACAATACATTTATTACAGTATTTATTAATCATTGTTTACTGACATTTTAAGCACTATTTTTAGCTGGATTCGCTTGCCAAGTGGTCATCATAACCGCACTTTTCATATTAAATTATTAGAAAAAAGGAATCTGTTAATGTTTTAAATTAAAAACTGTAGCCTTTTGCCATTTATTAGGCTGGCCAGCACATTCGACTTTCCTCAGTCAGAATTTTCAGTCAGAATTTATTTGAATAATAATTTAAAAAAATAATAATAATATTGAAGAGCATGACGATTTTTCAAGCATCTTTAAAAAAAAAAGAAAAACAGTGGATTTGAATATCCATTGATAACAACATTATCCAAATTAGTGTTTAAATTCATTTTAATAAGGGCTGCTTTTGGTGCTTCACGCCTTTTTATTGGTCATTTTTTATTTTTAAGGTCCAAGATTTAGAATAAAAGTTACTTGTTAAATGTTTTCTCTATTCAAAAACAAATACAGTAGATCAATAGTGAAAGATGACTTCTCTTACATCAGATTGTATGTTTTCTTGCACAGCTGTATGTTGGACTAATATATTAAAAATATTTGTTTGCATTGATCAAAAGTGATTAGCTGAAGTCACGAGAGCCAACAAAGGATCTTATGGGTTATTTTTACAATTTGTGATGGCACAGCAGTCAAAATTGGACAAATGAGCTAATGAATGGGACAAATTCTGGACCTTTGTCAGTGAGGCCTGGGACTTTCGAACACCCCCTGGCTATCAGCAAACACAAATTTGGATTTTAATAATGCATTATGAAATGTTGAACTATGATTAATAAATGTTGCATAAGATTGTTCATTCTTAGATCATATGTTAGTAAATAGATTAACATTAACGAATAAAACCTTCTTGTAAAGTGTGGCCATAAATTCTTATAGAATGCTGCTGTTTCACATAAAAACACAGAGAGAGGCTGTCATATATCTCACTCCTGTTTCCTCGTTTTAACACACAGATACTGAAAACTGGGATTCAGCATTCCAAGAATGGCTGATAAGGAAAAGGAAAAGAGCAATTCAAGGACAACGCAGATTGGGAACCCCCTCGATGGCACACAATGAGGGATTGAGTAAACAAATGGACCAATAAACAGAGAAGACAATGGATTGTTTACTTAGCAGAGGTCAGACTCTGACTTGTGGATTAACCTGGCATTCTTACGGGCGCAATAATAGTTATCACCTTTAACAGAGTAAATACCAGAGTAAACTCAACCATATTTATTATGCCATGTTGTTTCTGACATAAATAAGACCATAAATGGCTAAGGCACCATAAAGGATAAACAGGTCTGGCATCCCAGCATGAGTTCTCTAATCAATGCATTCATTTAAAAGGAATTTTAATTCAAAACAGAGCAATAATAATTCATTTATTTCCTTAGAGACAGTAAAATGTCCTTTGGGCTCACAGTAGGGTGATGGCACCTCTCTGAATCAACACAATCTCCAGCACAGTAGGTGTCATTAGTTACACTTTGATTTACGTAAATTTCTTTTCAACTTGGCGGGGAACACTGAATTATGTACCTCTAAATTTCTGTTACAGTTCAGGGAACAGGGACCTCTTGTTTGGACTGAGACACCCCAGTGCAGATATAGATGTGGGACTTCAAAAGAATGACTTTGTGAGTCTGCGGTTAGTCTGCTGTGTCAGTAAACACAGCTCATGGCTGGCCTGTTCCCTGATGTGCTTAAAGTAGTCAATAAACAAATTGGGCAGCAAAAGGTCACTTTTTAATGTCTTCCTAACCTTGCTTCAGTAGCACTGTAAAACGTTGATGAAATTATGCAATAATAACAGGTTTAACTTGTTACAATAATATGAAAATATGCTTTTAAACTATTCACCCTCAGGCTGCCTAATTTTTCCAGAAGAGCATATAAATAGATTTTTGACTGATATAGTGGTACTTGGTGATTCAGAAAATGCAAGTCGACAGCTTCTGGCACTTTAAGAAACAAAAAAAAATAAAAAAAGAAATAAACATGAATGAATGAATGAATGAATGAATGAATGAATAAATAAATAAATAAATAAATAAATAAATACCTGTGGTGATACACTGAGCAAAAACAAACAAAAAAAAAGTTTTTAAAAAAAGTATTTTCACCAGCCCCAAACTAACGGTCCTTAACTAATTAATAACAATCTGGATCACAATTATTTTGTTTCATAATGATCTATACACAGACACAAACTCATGTGGGTCTGGAGTAGGCATGGGACGATAACCGTTTTCTAGGTATACCGCGTCAAGGTTTTTATACCGCCAAAATTTTCCACCTAAAGTATGTGTACAATTTTTTATTTACATTTTTTTGTTTGTTTTTTAGGTGTAAATTGTAAAGACATATGTATTTTTGAAACAAATAAAGACCGCAGAAATCAATGATTCACTTGAAGTATTTAGCCTGACATGTTTACTGCTCCAAAATATATTAAATGTTTCTCAAAATAAAACATATTGTGTTCAAAGGGGAAAAGGTTTTGTTTTTTTAGCCAGACATTTAAAAAGAATATATTTTAGAGCAGTAATGACAAAACCGTAAAACCATGATATTTTTTATCCAAGGTAACATACCGTCAGAGTTTTATACCGACCCATGCCTAGTCTGGAGCTGTTTATTTACACAACTTATTATTATTTTTTATATGGGCTGCAGTAGATAGATAGATAGATAGATAGATAGATAGATAGATAGATAGATAGATATAAAACAGATTTAAAACAGTTTAAAAACAGACAGATAAATAGATAGATAGATAGATAGATAGATAGATAGATAGATAGATAGATAGATAGATAGATAGATAGATAGATAGATAGATAGATAGATAGATAGATAGATAGATAGATAGATATTTAAAGGTTACCCTAAAGACATTTTATGTAAAAATAAAGTAATTTTGATGTAGAAAAAAGGGTTTTTATTGATGTATTAATATGTGATAACTACTTTTGAACACTTTCCCCTTACATTTCTTGTACTATTCGTCTGATATTTCTGAACTATACGTCTAAAGTTACTCCTAAGAGTGTAAAAGTTATACACAAAGGAAATGACGCTCTTTAATTCGGTCCTAATGAATGAATAAAAGACTCACCTCTCGCTTCACATGACAGCGCCACGATCAAAACACTGAGAAAAGCCAAGCTTCCTCTCTCTGGAAACATTGTATGACCCGCAACTAAAAGAAACCATGAGAATCATAACGATGCATTTTCATAATCAGCGTCAGAAACCAAACCAAAACTTTTCTTAATGGTATTGAACGTATTGTCAATATTAGTCGCGTCGCATTCGGCGTTCGTTTATAGAGTAAAAGTGGTAAAACAACAACCTGACGAAAGAAACAGCTCATCTGTGAATGCAAGGATCAAGTACTTACTCCTTGCCCGAAAACTACGAATCAAACAGCTTCGAACAGTAGGATGAGACGAACACTCTTGAGCAGCAAGGTCTTCTTTTAAATGTCTTCAGTCTTTTAGTATATTGTCCAGCAGAAGTTTCGTTCAAGAGTAATTAAGTTCCACTCGCCTCTTCTCTTGACATGACCCGTCAGCATCATCCCTGACCGTGGAGAGAACTGAAGACCTACAGCTGTGAATCACAGCAGCGCTTGCCGCCGCGAGCAAACAGCTGGAGGAGCCGGCAGAATGAAACCATCGGCGCCCTCTGAAGGCGAACAGAAGCCACTGCAACTACACTACAACCTGTAGACAAACCATGATGACCCGTGGCGAACAATAAGCAGTGTTACTACTAAATAATAAATTATCTCTAAGAGAAAAGGCAGACATCAGCCACTGCAACTACACTACAACCTGTAGACAAACCATGATGACCCATGGCGAGCAATAAGCATTGATATGAATAAGATATTATTTCTAGAGAGAAAGGTGTCAAATGCAACATAAAAAGTATAATAAAATAAATAAAGATGATTTAACGAAAGCTGAAACAAAATGTATGAATGAATAAATGAACAAAAGATGATATTTAGAAGAAAGTTGGAAACCTGCATCCGTTGACTTCCATATAATTTTTTTTCCTACCATGGATGTCAATTGTACCTGGTTTCCAGCTTTCTACAAAATATCATCTTTTGTTCATTCATACATTTATTTTCCTTCGGTCATTTATTTGTCAGGTGTCTCCACAGCAGAATGAACCAATATAATTATATTAAAAATGTTACCTAATTAAATGTTTAATTAGAATCTAACTTGAAAATCTGATACTAACTTCTATGACTTTTTAGTCGCATTTGTTGCATTTTTTGTTGCATTTTGTGTGCAATTTGTGTGCATCAGTGTGGTATACACTAAGACTATCTAATAAAAAAAAAAATATATATATATTTTATATTTATAATATATATATAATATATAATATAATTATATATTATATATTTCCCAAATGATGTTTAACAGAGCAAGGAAATTTTCACAGTATGTCTGATAACATATTTTCTTCTGGAGAAAGTCTTATTTCTTTGATTCCAGCTTAAATAAAAGCAGTTTTTAATTTTTAAAAGACCAATTTAAGGTCATTATTTTTATTAGCCCCTTCAAGCCATATTTCGTTTCGATAGTCTACAGAACAAAACACAGTTATACAATAACTTGCCTAATTCCCCTAACCTGCCTAGTTAACCTAATTAACCCAGTTAAGCCTTTAAATGTCACTTTAAGCGTTATAGAAGTGTCTTGAAAAATATCTAGTAAAATATTATATACTGTCATCATGGCAAAGATAAAATAATTTTTTTTAGAAATTAAATTATTAGAAATTAGTTATTAAAACTATTATGATTAGAAATGTGTTGAAAAATCTTCTAATGTATGTGTGTGTGTACGTGTGTGCGTGTGTGTGCATGCATGCGTGTGTGCGTGTGTGTGTGTGTGTGTACAGTGGGGGTAATAAGTATTGAATGTGTGACAATCTTTTTCAGAAAACATATGGGTGCTGTTGGCTTGAAATTTTTCCAGAATGTTGGTAACAACCAAAGAAATCCATAACTGCAAACAAAACATAACTAAGTAGTTTACAAAATAAGTTATGCGTAATAAAAATAAATGATACAGGTAATAAACATTGAAAACATGAAAAAAGGGAGGTGTAGAAAGGCAGTGAAAGACCAGACAGCATCTGAAATCTCTCAGTAGATAATCAGCAACCTTCTGTCCTTCCTCAACGTAAATTAATATTAGCTGCTTCAGTCCAACATCTACATTATCACGAGGATGAAGATGAAACCAGGGTGGACATTAGCTAAGCAAACTCTCAAATGCCTTCAGAGAAAGAAATGCAAGCTGTATAATGGCCCAGCCAATCACCTGACTACTCCAATAGAGAATATATAATAAAGCTGAGATTTGATACACGAGATCCACAGAATCATCAAGATTTTTACACTCTGTTGAAGTCTGTGAAAAACACACACCTGGGCAATGCATGTGACTTCATTCTCCATATGAGAGGCGTCAAGAAGCTGCCATCACCAAAAAAGCCTTTTATAGTATTCATACATTTCAGCAGTTCAATACTTTCTCCTTGTGTCATTATTTTGTTATAACACGTAACTATTTTATTTTTATGTTTGTATTGTTTTGATTTTTACCCAAATCTGTTTAAATTCCATGCCAGAAATATTCTCCCAGGAAAAAACATGACATTCAATACTTATTTTTCCTATTATAAATACTATAAGAGTGTGATATCATGTTCAAAATGAATGACACATTATTCTAAAAAATGTACATGTACATTCAATTAATAGGACTAATGAAAATATAATATTTATTTAAAGGTAAACCATGGTAGAGTATATGATCAATAGAGGCTCATTAGTTTTTTTTTTACCATCTGACTTTAAACACCCTCATATCTAAATATATCTATCTCCGTGCTTCTGTCCCAATGGACACCCTAAACACTTTCCTCTCTCCCATTCCCCCTATTCCTCAGTCCATACTTTCATGACTTCATGATGTCAGATGTCATCTTTGAAGTGGGCATTACTATCGTATAGCACACATATAGGCACACATGAGCACCCTTCTGAAAGCTAAAATAACGAGCACCTTGAGGAATCATGAACTTAATAGACACTCACAAGGTGGTTATTGTAAGTCCTCCAGACTGCAAGTGTTCATCAAGTGAGCCGTTTGGGACAGGTCTCGTCTCACCTCTCAAATATTTTCTCAGGCAGAACAACTCTCTGCCACTAGATGGTAGTCTAAGTACACTCAATCTCTCCATCAAACTCAGAATTCCCTTCCCAACATAAAATAGTCATTTCAAGCATCAAAACAGTAAATGTTGCTTCCTGAAAAGGACCCCCTTTGTTCATTTTGTGGAATAATAGACGAATCTGTCGATCATCTTTTTTGGGATTGTGCCTATGTTAAGATTTTTTGGAAAGAATTTAGTTTATGTCTCTCTCTTTTAGATATTTTTTCTTTGTCATACAAGGATGTTTTATTTGGTTTTTATCATGTTGATTAAGTTAAAGATAAATATTTTCTAATAAATCTATTTATTTTACTATCAAAATTTTTATACACAAATGTACATTTTTGTCTGTAAAGCCCATTTTTCTTATTTATTGTAAAGATTTGAAATGTTATTTGAATACAATCTCTACCTCCAGCAATGTTAAAGCTTTAAAATCAATAACACTACGTGAAACCTACAGTATTGTCTCTTTTCTATAATACCCAGCGGATATTTGTGACATCATGTGACCTTGCTTTAAAATAGATTTAAAGTGATCTTTGTAATTCATATTACCCATGGCTTAATCTTTTATTTCCCTTTTTGTTTTGTTCTGTTGTTTATTTTTGTTGTTATGGGAGTTATACCTTTCAATTATTTTTTGTATTGTGGTTGAATGTTCCAATAATAAAAAAAAAAAATAAAAAATAAAAAATAAAAACAGTAAATGTGCAACACAGCCTTTATTTAGGGCTGTTCAACTACCTTATTTTGAACAGAAAATAGTTATTATTATACAATGCATTAAATTAGGTATAAAAATGTCAAAATGTATAACATATATATTTTGTCAGGCATATTTAGATCAAGAATCCTTTGATTACATAATAAAAGACTCTATATATCACAGTGCAGTAAAAAATAGTAATTCATTGTATACATTGTTACTATATTAGGATTTGTGCATTTTGTTTCAGTAATATAGTGTTGGAAAATTAGAAGCAGATTTAGTATGATCACATATAATTATTTCAATAAGTACAGGTCAGAGTTAGTATGTTGTTTTATTTGATAATGAATATACACTACTGGTCAAAAGTTTGGCGTCAGTAGGATTGTTAAATGTTTTTTAATAAGTTTATGCAGCTCACAAATGCTGCATTTATTTCATTAAAAAATACAGTACAAATTGTAGAACTGTGATTGCACTATAAGATAACTGTTCAAAAGTAGTTTATAATATAATAATTTATTCTGGTGATTTTAAAGATGAACTTTCAGCTTTAATACTCCAGTCTTCAGAGTCACACTATTCTTCAGAAATCACTGTAATAATAATAATAATAATAATAATAATAATAATAATAATAATAATAATAATAATAACGATAATAATAATAATAATAATAATAATAATAACAATAATAATAATAATAATAATAATATTAATAATAATAATAATAATAATTATTATTATAATTATAATTATTATTATTTTCATTTGAAACTACATACAATAAGAAAAACATAAGCTCATGCTGAAAATGTAGCCCTATATACATTTCTGGAGATCGTGAATTATGTAGCCAGACGTACGCATTTTTAAAATGAATGCTACAGGGCAGTATGAAGCTGTTCCTTTTCGCGTTTACCAGCTGACCACTTACTTTCGTATGAAGGACTTTCTGGCTGTTACCAGTTTGTACAGTTAGCTTACCATATACGTTGGTGGACTTGAGACGCAGAGAGGAGATGACCACAATGTAGGGGTTTGAGTCCGGTGCAGAAGGGTTCCTGAAAGTGGGTAAGACAAAAACAAAAACCAAAAAATAAATGAACAAGTAAATACAGGGTTAGAATGTGGTAAAACGTGGTAAAATCAGAAGAGAGCTTTTCTTTTTCTGACTTGTTTTTTTTAAAACTGTCAGTTGGGTTTAGGGAAGTGGGTGGGTGGGTCAATCTGTGCTTTTCAAAATGCTATTGGCATGGGGGAGGGTGGGTCAGTCGGACTGATCAGTCAGTCAGTCATTGAGTCAGGCAAACAGTCAGTCGACAGTGGTCTCTGGTGGATTTATGAGAGAATAGCAGGTGGCACTCGCAGGAGAAATTTGAAATCTCAAAAAGCAAACAAAGCACCCTCTCAGGGATTTGCGAAAACAAAAACTGCAAAAAAACGTAGCACCTGGGATGTATTTGACGCTCTCCAGAAACGTATATAGAGGTACGTTTTCAGATTGAGTCTGGAATGTGGAGGACCAGGGCATACACAGATATACTATGGACAATTAGCTTCCGCAATTCACCTACTGTATAGCGCATGTCTTTGGACTTGTGGGGGAAACCGGAGCACCTGAAGGAAACCTGCACGAACACGGGGAGAACATGCTAACTCCATACAGAAATGCCAACTGACCCAGCCGAGGCTCGAACTAGTGACCTTCTTGCTGTGAGGTGACAGCACTACCCACTGCGCCACAGTGTCATCCAGTTCAATAGTATGAATAAATAAAAACAAATATATATATGGAAAACTGCTGCTTAGCATATATATATTTTCTGTATTCTGACCAGTGTGACTTTCTTCTAAACTAAAAAGAAGATATTATGAAGAATGTTTGCAGCTAAATAGTTTTGATGGCCTCTAAACTTCATTGCACTACACCAAAAAAAAAAAGAAGAAGGTATACATAAACATTTTTTTGATCCCTGTACATTTTCCTTCTTCAAATTTGATGTTCACACGTTTTCAGTTTGCCACAACAGCGGCTGACCTTTTGAAGAACTGTTATGCTCATCTGTTTTACTCCATTTCTATCTCCATAGCTGTGCAGTTCCATGTCGTTGCAACCTCTTCATGAATCAAAAATGAGCTTCTGTGGTGCGCAGAAGCTCCTGGAGGGCCTTACGGTTTCTTCTCCTCCTTCCCTTCCACACGATGCGGATTCCCAGAGCGATCTGGCGCTGGATGAGAAACCTCACATAGGTCTCCCACCACCCCCGTGGCCCCCTGGCAGTCGTGTTCAGATATCTGGGATGAAGACGTCCTCAGCATCCGCCCACTCTGGAGTCTGATGGTGGGAGGTGATTTAACAGTGCTCTGTAGCCATAGGAGAGTCTGGCTCATTTCCTCTCTGGTCTCATGCAGTTTTCTCCTCTTGTTTTTTGGATCACCCAAAAGTTGCATTCGGAGTTGTACAACTCTTAGCAAGCACTTGCAGAGCTCAGCATGGAGTTTTGTCTTGTGGTGTAGAGATAGAGGATAGGAACATGTTGCACAACGCATTCTGGGAAATTGAAGAACGGCAGCTTGATCTCTAAAGGTTTATTGCATCACACACATACTGATTTGAGATAAACTGTAAGCCCTCACCATAAATAAATTAGAAAATCATATATGGAAATAATGGTCATTATTTCCATATATGCCATATATTACACTCTAAAAAAAAAAGGTGCTAAATAGCTTTGGTCGTAACGAGGGGGGAACCTTTTTTGGTGCTATACAGCACCTTAAAAAAATAGGTGCTATATAGTACTTTTGTCAAATGGTGCTATATAGCACCTACATTTTAAGGTGCTCATAATGTTACTTTACCCTTTCCGCAAATAAAACCGGCAAAAGAGTTATGAGAATTAGCTATAAGAACAAGTGCTTACCAGTAGTATTGGTGCTATATAGCACTTTAAACACCCCAAAGAACCACTGAAAAACCTTTATGGTGCTTTAAATGTTCTTTACACAGTAAAAGTGCTATATAGCACCCTGACCACCTTAAAGAACCACTGAGGAACCACTGAAGAACCTTTATGGTGCTTTAAAGGTTCTTTACACAGTAAAAGTGCTAAATAGCACCTCAAATATCGCAAAGAACTTCTGAAGAACCACTGAAGAACCTTTTTTTTTAGAGTGTATATGCCATATATTTCCATATATTTCCTATGGTCATGAGCTCTGGCTTCATGACGGAAAGAACAAGATCTCGGATACAAGCGGCCGAAATGAGTTTCCTTCGCAGGGTGGCAGGGCGCACCCTTAGGGATAGGGTGAGGAGCTCTGTCACCCGAGAGAGGCTCGGAGTAGAGCCGCTGCTCCTCCACATCGAGAGAAGTCAGCTGAGGTGGCTTGGGCATCTGTTTCGGATGCCTCCTGGACGCCTACCTAGGGAGGTGTTCCAGGCATGTCCCACCGGGAGGAGGCCTCGGGGAAGACCCAGTACACGCCGGAGGGACTATGTCTCTCGGCTGGCCTGGGAACGCCTCGGGATCCCCCCCGAAGGAGCTGGAGGAAGTGTCTGGGGAGAGGGAAGTCTGGGGTTCTCTCCTAAGACTGCTGCCCCCGCGACCCGGCCCCGGAAAAGCTGAAGAAAATGAATGAATGAACGAATATATGGAAATAGAAATACGATCGCCTCACAGCAAGAAGGTCGCTGGTTCAAGTCTCGGCTGGGTCAGTTGGCATTTCTGTGTGGAGTTTGCATGTTCTCCCTATGGTTGCGTGGGTTTCCTTCAGGTTTTCAACACAAGTCCAAAGTACAGGTGAATTGGGTAGGCTAAATTATCCGTAGTGTATAAGTGTAAATGAGTGTGTATGGATGTTTCCCAGTGGTGGGTTGCAGCTGGAAGGACATCCACTGTGTAAAACAAAATGCTGGATAAGTTGGCGGTTCATTCCGCTGTGGCGACCCCAGATTAATAAAGGGCCTAAGCCGAAAAGAAAATGAATGAATGAATGAATATTTTGAACTCAAACTTCACAGACACATTTTAGTGACACCAGAGATTTATTTTTCATCTTATGAGCAGGGCATAATATGTCCCCTTTAAACTGCATTTCAGAGTTAACACAAATCACACAAGACTAGACGCTCACTGAAAGGAATTGTCTTCTCTCCTGACATGTTCGATTGAAACCCTGTGGCAACACAGCATACAGACAGGCTGAAAAGAAGATGTCAAAACTACTAGCTGCAACACAATCGCTTGAGCTGTTCCAAGGCATTTAAAGGCTCGGGTTTGATTGCAGACCGATCCAAATTGTCACAGTCTTGGTAAATATTGACAGTGTTCACACTAAGACCACCTGAGAAATGCTTGGATTGCAGTCGAAAACCACAAGACAAAGGCATCTTTCTAGGGGAGCTAATGTTGTGTAATGTAGAGACGACTGTGTTGGTGACAGGAGCCGCTGCCACTTTTCAAAGTGCACAACTGATTGATGGCATGAAATCTGTTCCACGATGACGCGTGAAGCGTTTAAAGGAAATAAAGCGTGAAAAGCATCTAAGCATCACGTCTCTCGGCTTCAGCCACTAAAGAAGAGAGGGAACGTAGGGTAAATCAGGTTAAGATATTTGAAGTGCAGATAAGAGGGACTTGAAGATGGAAATCTCTGCTGTGTGTGTGTCTGTGCATGTTTAAAAGGAAAGTCCAGACAGATGGAAAAACCTCTAATCTAATACACCGTTCACCATGTAAACCAAATCAACACATGATGTTTGATGCTTCTCTCTGTGCTGTGGTACTTTTGTTAGGCTGGCTTTCCTTTCATTTTACAAATTAAAATCATATTTGAATTGAAACACACAGAGAAAAGTAAGGAGTCTGTAAGATTGTAAAGTATTTTTCATGAGGAATCTTTATTTTATAAAACAGTCATAACATTTTTTTGCTTAAAAGTGCAATTTTTTTTTTAACATTTGCATAAACAATGTAATTCATTCATTCATTCATTTTCTTTTCGGCTTAGTCCCTTTATCAACCTGGGATCGCCACAGTGGAATGAACCGCCAACTTATCTAGCATATGTTTTATGCAGCAGATGCCCTTCCAGCTGCAACCCATCACTGGGAAACATTCATACACACTCTTTCACACACATACACTACAGGCAATTTAGCTTACCCAATTCACCCATAGCATGTCTTTGGAAACTGGAGCCCCCCGAGGAAACCCACATGAACACGGGGAGAACATGCAAACTCCACACAAAAATGCCAACTGACCCAGCGACCACTCAAACCAGCAACCTTCTTGCTGTGAGGCTATTGTGCTATCAACTGCGTCACTGTGACACCCTAAACAATATATGATGTGCATTCATTTTTTTTAAAATTAAGCATATAAACAGGTCAGTACCGAAAGTTGAGGTTGACAGCATGGTGCATTAAGTAAAATAAACAATGATAATAAAAAAGAAAAGAAAATAACAAATCTTGAAAGGGAAAATATATTAAACTAAATAGGCCGAGGGTGGCACATTCTTCAAAAAGTGCAATTTGTACAATGGTAAGTTTGTTTTGCAGCTAATCGAAAAAAACTTTAGATTTTACCATTTATATGGATATATAGTCGATAAAATTATTATAATAGTGACATTTTTAAGTTTAAGTTTGTTTATTTTTCACAATAAGGGACAGTGTGCATCAATCAACGTTTGCCAAGAACGTAAATGTTCCCAAATTAGCCCAAAGACTAGTTTTCATTGGTAGTCCCTTAGCAGATATTAATGGCCATACCAATAAAAATATGAATTCAAGCTAAAAACAAATCTTACACAAACAACAGAAAACAACCACAACCACAACAACAACAACCACAACAACAACAACAACAACAACAACAACAACAACAACAACAACAAC
>CAIGQQ010038995.1:1459118-1470598 GCA_903798035.1 Danio albolineatus
CAACAACAACAACAACAACAACAACAACAACAACAACAACAACAACAGGCCTGGTGTTCACAATGTTGATTAATGAGAGGCCATTTCTCAAAATTATACTTGACTTTATTCATTCAATTTAAATATTTTCTAAGTGATGTTTAACAGAGCATAGACATTGTAATAGTATTTTTCATAATATTATATATATTTTATAAATTTTATCTATTATAATATATTATTCATTCAATCATTTTCTATTCGGCTTAGTCCCTATATTAATCTGAGGTCGCCACAGCGGAATGAACCGCCAACTTATCCAGCACAGGATGCCTCCCAGCTGCAACCCATCACTGAGAAAAAAACTCACTCTCATTTACACTCATACACTAAGGACAATTAAGCTTACCCAATTCACCTATACCACGTCTTTGGACTGTGGGGGAAACCAGAACACCCAGAGGAAACCCATGCGAACATGGGGAGAACCTGCAAACTCCACACAGAACTGACCCAGCCGAGGCTTATGTTTTATGCAGCAGTTACCTTTCCAGCTACAACCCAGTACTGGGAAACACCCATACACACTCATTCATACACTATGGGTAATTCAGTTTTATTCAGTTCACTGCTCTGGACTGTGGGGGAAACCAGAGCACCCAGAGGCAACCCACATGAACCATCCTGCAGCTTTAACTAGTAAATGTATCATAGCAAAGGCAAAATTAATTAGTTATTAAAACTATTACAATCACAAATGTGTAAAAAACCCTTTATGTTAAGCAGCATGAGAAATATTTCACAGAGTTAATAATTTTGTCTTCATCTATACAGCATATAGTACAGTATATATTATATAGGCCATCAACACAAATATCCACACAAAGAAGAAGAAAAGAAATTACAAACTTATAAGCTTCTCAGACAGAGTGAAGAAAAGGACAATGTCAATTCTGTGACATTTTTAGTTTCTCTCTGTGTGTGTGTGAGTGTTTCACATTTGGTAGATGAGAGCCACTCTCATACTGTAGTTTAGATAGTCTTAGCTTCCCATGCTGGGTTCGCAGGTGACAGGTGTCTCTGTCTGTCCCTCAGAAAGTAAAAAGATGATATAGAAAAAGGCATATCTGGGAAGAGCTTTACAGAGTTCACTCTCAACAGCAGCAAACCCCCTCCTGTGTCCTCCATCTACACTCTTGACGGTGATCTGTCTCACGTTGAGAGTCGCTGCCTGATAAGCCTTCATTTTCCCTTTAAACTTCTGAAGAATTTATTTTTACCTCAGTTTCCAAAGATGTTTGTGCTCACTTTTAAATAATCAGTATGTTTGCAGGAACAACAGTATTCCGTTATTAACACCTTTAAGACAATACTCTAATGAAGAACATTACATGTTAACAGAGATTTTCGATGATCTAAATCCAATCAAAGTAAATATCAATCAAATTATGAATACAGTCTTTGTTTTTGTTTACTCCATGTAGTTCTGATAGATGATGTGCATATTTTGTTTTTCTCAGACACATCAGTGTAAGTGCGCAACACTCTCACACACATACAGTACAGACACACATACCCACTTTCATTTGCTGTTATACTCCATATAACTCTATATAAAATCCAGAAACTAAGCTTTTTTTGCACAGGCCTGTCTAAAGGGTTAATAGTGGCAAACTGATGATCAACAGTAAAAGTTACACATTTTACCTTTTCCCAAAAGGGAAAACCACCAACAATCAAAAATGCATGACTATATGGGGTCATGGTTTTGCAATCAAAAAATGTGGTTATAATGGAAGTCAATGGGGCCAAAACAGCCACCAACAGTAAATTAGGGAGAAAACATGAAAATCTTATGCTGCACAAAAACTAACAATGCATCAAAGTCAACGTTGTTATTTCTCATGCCCAAGACTGATAGAAGGTTAAAAAAAATCCAGTCCACAACTACGTTTATATTAAAAATAAGAAATGTTGTGTGTTTTCTTGGGGTTAACAGTTTGATAACAAGCAAAAGAGCGTTATGGCTTTGAAGAGGAATTTGCAGCCACTGTTTGCACATATGAGAAAATAGTTATTAGCAAGAGAAATAATTATTTGCACTTAACAATAAAATGTATTGAGTTTGCATATTCTCCCTGTGCTGGCGTGGGTTTGCTAAAGGTGCTCCGTGGTTTCCCCTACAGTCAAAAAGACATACGGTATAAGTGAATCGAATCAACTAAATTGGCCGTGGCATATGAGTGTGTGGATGCAAGAGTCTATGGGTGTTTGCATAAAACATATGCTGGAATAGTTGTCAGTTCATTCCACTGTGGCGTCCCCTGATAAATGAGAGACTAAGCTGAAGGAAAATGAATGTTTGTTAAGTTTCTGTTTACAGGAGCTCAGTGACTGTGTCCAGATACCCTACACTGCATAAAAAAAAAGTTGCGTCTTGCATTTTTAAAATAAAAATTTCATTTGGTGTGAATGAATGAACACTTATTCAGAATAAGGTACATAATATGATGACTGATGTCTATGCAAACATACTGACTGTTTTTAACCTTACAAAACCCAATGTGTCATTTGTGCCACTAGAGGGCACATATTAACAACAAACAAAGGTATATTTTGATGATGGCTTGTCTGAGTGTGGCACCATTGGAGTTGTTGTCTACATTTTATTCCTGAAGAGATCTTATTCATGGATTAGCATCTTTGTTGGTTCCCTGCTTCTCATAAAACCAAACAGGACATTAAGGGTGTATGACATCATTAGCATGGCCACACAGGAAACGTTGCGTCTCACTAGTTAAAATTGCTAATTTCTCTTGGATTCGAATATTCTTTAAAACCTTTGGAATAATGTATTCGTTCATTTTCCTTCGTCTTAGTCCCTTGTTTATCAGGGGTTGACACAATGGAATGAACCGCCAGCTATTCTGACAGATGTTGTTTTAAGCAGCGAATGCCCTTCCAGCTGCAACCCTGTACTGAGAAACACAAATACACACTTACATTCCCACACACACACTCAAACTACAGCCAATTTAGTTTATTTAATTCAACTATACCACGTCACCCAGAGGAATTCCACACGAATATGAAAAGAACATAAAAACTCCACACAGAAATGCCAACTGACCCAGCCGGGACTCGAACCAGCAACCATCTTGCTGTGAGGCTACAGTCCTAATACTGAGCCACTGTGCTATCCTCATTTGGCTTAATGTGATTGTAGTGGATTTCATGGTGAGATGTTTTGAGTCTAAAAGCATGCACGTGTGAATATTTGGTGGGTCTGTTTTTTGGGCCCAGTGCCTAGGCCTGCCTGTCTGTGGTATGCCTCAGTTCCTCTACTTGGATGGAGTTTTATTTAATTTTTGTTGTTGTTTTGCCACCACTATTGTCGTTTTAAGTGTATATGTTGCCATCTTTTAAATATTTTTGGTCCAAGGATAATTGAATTGTAATAAAATAATTCATTTTTCATATCCATGTCTCATTGTCTTTGTTAGAGGAGAGGTACGAATCTGCATTACATGTCCCAGGTAACATAACTGGGTGGTGTAGTCAAGCTTTATTTGCAAGAGTTTCAGTGGTAATTTGGCTCTAGTGTGCCAACTATTGTATTGGTCTCTTTCTCTCTCTCTCCCCCCACATAAGTACACAGATCAGCAAAATATATAACACTGTTTAAGTGGTCTTTAGACTTTTTTTGGATATTTAAAATCTTGTGCCCTTAATTTGCATGTATTCCGCTTGTTTGCTCTGTCTTTTAGCCATTGCATTCATGCTCCATTGTTTACGCACAAACAATCCTGATTAAAGAAAAATAGAACACACTCAACAAATTCACCGAATGAGCATGGCTGTGATTATAAACTCGAGAGCGTCCATGCGCTTGACCCGGGAGCTGGCATAACTCAAGTGGGCCATTTTACTTTCTTTCTCCAGTTGACACTTCCATTATGAAAGCTCATTATGACTGGTTTGGATAATGGGACTAAATGCAGCATTTGGCGCATTTCAAGTGCTTGTTCTGAGTGCTTCAATGAGACGAGGGCCATCAGAACATGCACAGTGCTGAGAGGTGATGTTAAAATTGGGTGTAGAGCATGAGAATCGGGTCTTTTCTGTAATAACTCATCGGTCTGTTTAACCAACACTCATCCGGCATCGCTCGGAATTTACATATTTTGCTCATGTTGATGTTTTGGTACATGCAATCACTTGCTATGAAAGGAGAATCATGTTAGGACCATTTCTGTGTGCAATATATCTGGTGTTTTCCCTCAATATCATTCATTTGCCAAACGATGGAGAGATTTTCAGTGCTTAGCTTTACATTGATATTAAGAGAAGAGAAAACAACCCTGCAAAGTTATTCCTTTTAGTGATTGCACGCACCAAAACATCAACATATGCAAAATATGTATATTCCTAGCGATGGAAGATGGGCGTTGGGTAAACAGATCAGTGAGTTATTACAGAAAAGACCTGATTCTCATGCTCTACACCCAATTTTAATGCATTAAGAGTTCAAACCAAGGGTTGTGTGTGTACTTATGTGTGTATTAGTATATCACCTCACCAGCAGATGGCACTGTGGGTCCACGTAGAGCTTTGAGTGTTCATAGTATTTTTTTCTCTGTTTTTCAGGCCTGCAGACACCATGTGCACAACTGGCCATTTCTACCAGCATGTTCTAATGCACTAACCCAACACACACACACACAGACACTCACAGAACTAAACGGCAGAGATCCACGAGATTAATAGCTTTGTAAATCTCAAGCACGGAATG
This sequence comes from Danio albolineatus, assembly GCA_903798035.1. Taxonomy (NCBI): domain Eukaryota; kingdom Metazoa; phylum Chordata; class Actinopteri; order Cypriniformes; family Danionidae; genus Danio; species Danio albolineatus. The sequence continues at coordinate 1,463,890 of CAIGQQ010038995.1, forward strand.
AACTTCTTTACCTCAAGCCATTTATTATAGAATGGAAAGAGAGATAAACAATGACTCAAAACCTCATAAATAGTTAGACGTGCGCACTGAAATAGGGAGCTATCTCTTGGTCTGAACCTCTACGCTTTTCTCCAGCTTGTGGTTCTGAAATCAAAGCAAAAAGTTTGGACCCTTCTGCCAATCCTTGCTGCAACCAATGCAGGCTTCCTTTAAAATGTTCTTCCTGCATATTTTGCAATACTTAAAATGTCAAGAGAGAGTGTTGCATGACAATACTCGGATGATATTGAAGCTGTTTTATTATGGTGGTTGTGCATATTGAAGACATTTAAGCACAAAAGGTCTCGTGGTTTATCTAACCAATAATGTAGAGCAATAAACACCTTTAACACAATACATATTAAACACAAAACTGCATCTTTTAAGTAGCTAAGGAATAATTCATGAACGGGAGTTCAATTATTACACATTGGGTGTGCATTATTCCTGAATAAGTAAACAGATAAGAGTTAATTATTCACTTACTCTATACTGGAGCAAGTTTACTATAGCAGAAAATATTGATCTATGTTATGTTAAATTAATATCCATTGTTTACCAATCATGCACTATGGGAACACGTTTAAAGTTATAATAGACATAAACACACAAAAAATTGTCATTTTTTTACTGATAAACTGTTCCTAAAATCTAAGGAAGATTTTATTAAGGCATTATACTAACTCTAAAGATCATTTCATCTCTAAACTGCCATGATTAAAGTACATTTTAGTGAAAAACTGTAGCTATATGCACTTTTAATATAATGATATTGTAGTTTTCTTCTCCCTTTATTTGATAGGACCGTAAAGAGGGAGGCAGTAATGAATGGGGAGCAGAGAGAGTGGGGAAGAATTGGCAAAGGACCTCGAACCAATAATCAAACTTGGGTCGTCATGAGCACCTCTGTGCTTTATGTCAGTGCACATAACCACAATGCTATTGGCACTGACATACATGCAGATTTCTTAAAGCGATATAACACATATGATGTCAAATTCTGGCCAAATACATGAATATGCAGAGCTGGCTTTGGATGGAAGATCTTACCACCAACTGGATGCTTATTGCAAATCAGATTTGCATACTCGAAATGAAAGACGGAAAAACGTGCACATCTTCTCATCCACCATTATAAGACCAAATGCTATCTGTTAAATTTCATGATAATTTCAAGGTTTAGAGCTGCTGTAATTCAGAAACAAAAATGTTTGAACAATGGTATACAAGAAACAAACAGACAATCGAATTCTTATTCAATGCTACAGTAAAGTGCTTTATTGTTTTGGATTTTATATACTGAAAAATGTTCTCAGAACAAGACTGTGGCTGCGTTTGAAATCACCTACTACTCAGTAGGTACTACATTTGAATTTTCGAGATTCTAAAAATGAATGGAAGTCAATGAGACCAGAAGTCTCGAGCCAAAATGATTCAAATGGCTGCACTTGTATGTGGAGAATAAGATGAAAAGTATGAATGTGATCGGTATGAATGGAACTCAAGGTGCATCCCAAATCGAATACTTATGCAATCTTCTATGCTTTTTGTAGTATAAACAGTGTAAGTGAAAACTGTACAAATAATATGTGCACTTTAATTACCCGGATGATGCACTCATACCACCGGTAATATGAAGTGTGTAATGATGGACCCTTCAAGCACTTAACGACCGCAGCTTTGTTCACATAGCGGAAGGGGCGGAGCTATCAGTTGTCAACAAGTTGTCCACATGTTGGACAACTTCATTTATTTTGGATGGTGAAAGCAAAATTCTCCTACGAGAGTGATTCCGATGGTGTATGTGTTTATACTGATGGCAGGTATTATTTGGTAGTTTGGTCATTTATTTAGCTAATTTGGCAACCGTCAAACGTCATCTGGGAAACTGTTTGAATTTCTGCTTAGTAAAAAAACATTAGTGCTCCATTTGGGACAACACTACATACATATACTTTGCTGTTGAGTGTGTAAGAGCATAAGTATATAGTGCATTAGTGTATAGTGTGCCATTTGGGACGCAGCTCCTGACATACTGTACTATATCCACCATTTTGTCATGATCACGTGACCTACCCAGTTGCTTTCGCATGCACACTTCACAATCTTACTGGAAGTAGTAGGTCATCTGGGTACTTCTCGCATACTGTTTTTCAAATTCTATGATTTCTGACATCCTACTCGCCTCGCAGACTATTTTTAGCGTACTCTATATGGAAGTATACGCTCTCGGACAGAGCCTGCACTTTCATGGAAGGTGCCAAATTGGTCCATATTTGAATTTACAGAACTCGATACCCTAATAAACAAATAACTGCTTTCAGAAAAAAAATATGCAGACAAAACAGCAGCAGCAGCAATAGGATACAATTTGTGTGTTAACAACAACAGCTGTTTATGGCCATCAGTCATAGGTTAACATTGTGACATCTGTCTTTTTTCCAGATGCAACAGGAGATTTCCAATGGCTGAATTGCAAGGCTGGACACTGACCTTGTCAGATGACAGCTAACAGAAATCATGGCCTCGCATGGCCTCACAACAATATAACAGTATATTAGAAAAGCAGACATCTAAATGAATTATATATATGTTTACATAAATTGTGTGTGATAAGATTTTGCATAATTATATCTGTAATCAGTAGTGTAAAGTAACAAATTACAAATACTGAAACTACTGTAATTGAGTAGTTTTTCTTAGGAATTGTATAATTCAAGTAGTTTTAAAAATGTGTACTTTTACTTTCCCTTGAGTGCATTTTTCATTCTGTATTTGTACTTTTACTACACTATTTTCCTACAACCCGCAGTGACTACTTAATTTTTTCTTGTCTATAAGGATTAGCTGAAGTAGAACAATCAGTCCTGTGATTCCTGTCCAATCAAATTGCACATAGAATCGTGTCATACAGAACAACTGCAAGACATGGATGCTTCATAAATGCAGCTAACCATTTGGAAGCATTAAAAGTGTCCAGGAAGACTGTTTAGACTGGATGACTGATGAATGATGTCTGAAATGGCCTTAAACAATCAAATGCACTAGCCTACAGAATGTTGCGTTTTTTCACACACACACACACACACACACACACACACACACACACACACACACAAATTGCATGTAAACGTATCAGACTTTGACAGTGTACAGTAATACTCTCTACTCTTGAGAACTTTTTACTCATATTTTAAGTAATAATTACAACAGATACTTTTACATACTTGCACTACATTTTTGGGCAAGTAATAGTACTTTTCAGTAAGATCTTTCAGTACTCACCACTGTCTGTAATACACTGGCAAAATAGGGCTGTCCAAAAATTAATTGTGATTAATCACATCCAAAATAAAAGTTTGTTTTGACATAATATGTGTGTGTGTTATATATATTTATTATGTATATGTGATAAACACATTCATAGAAGCCAAAACTATATATAAAAAAGTCACATCAAAGTAGTTACATCATATTGTAAAATTTGTGTCATACACATATATTTTTTATATATCTAAATATAAACCAACATTTTATCAAGTATATGCATGTGTGTATTTATATATTAATCATATAAATATAGACAGTACACACACAAATATTATGTTAAACTTTTATTTTGGATGTGATTAATCACGATTAATTTATGGGCAGCCCTAAAAATTACATAAAATTGCATTGGAACAGACTTTATTGTCCTAAATAAATTTAAATTAAAAAGGTTACTTTTTATATATGCATATTAGATGCAAGAAAATGTCTATTTCAATGTTTCAGTTAGTTTTTGTGAAAATAAATTGGTGAAATAATTTTTTAAAAGTTTTTTTGCCATTCAGTTTAACACACTATGTTTATCTTAAAAATAACAGTACTTATTCAACACTGCTCTAAGATGTATTAATGTAGATTAAAGTATATGCTAAAAGCCTAATGTTTATTATTTTGATATCATATAAAACAGTCATTTAACTTCCACAAACCTCTAATTCTTCTAAAGGTTGATTTAACTGGTTAACTGGTATTTGTGAAAAATAAAATGATGTAGAGTATACCTTATACTATAATGTATACAGAACATAATATGGGAATTTTAAAGAATACTGAAAAATATATAACTCCTATAACTGTGCTCCAATAATATATTCAAAAATATATTTGTAAAACTTCCAAATTATCAAGGTTATCAAAGCTTTTAATACTGTCAAATCTAAACAAATAAGTAAATTGAATAAGTATACTGTATAAGCAGTATGTAACTGTACAAGCACGTATAAGTAAAACTGACTGCATGTGTAGAGGAGTATAAGTTATTTAAGCAGTCTGTAGATGCAATATGTTAAAGTCTATCAAAATGTGGGATAAACAAGCAGACAGCTCACAACTGCTGAGGCAAGAAAACAAAATTAAACATGTAAAAGACACTTAATTGTGTTACCATCAGTCTGCCTGACAGACTCAGGCCCACAACAGGAAATTATTTGGGATCGCAGCCATATAATCACTCCTAGGAACAAACATACACCTACACACAATGGTACACACACAATTATGGTGTGCTAAATATGAAAAGAGAACGTTTTGTTTACCTGTGTCTAAATGCATCCGCATACAATTGCATGCTGTGAACAAAACCGCCATGGGGAAGGGGAATCAATGCAATGTTTTGGGGCAAAAAAAAGGGCTTCTGTTACGAGGTAGTGCAGTGGTTAAAGATCTGAGCTGGTAACCTAAAGGTCACATGAAGAGTTGCTGAGCTTCCCTTTCACCATTCAGCACACCTAACCCCTGGCTGTGCTGGGAGAACTGTCCTCGCATTAAAAATGCTTTGGATAAAAAAACATCTCTTAAATGTCAAACACCCATATTGAGCACAAATCCCCAGTGCCTAAAACAGCTGGGTGCCAGTGTGTGGATATCTATCAGATAAAACAGTACACACACCACAAACACACCAAGAGCATTATAACACCATGAAGACAGTTTTAGCATGGTTTCTCAAGTTATATTGCTTATAAAAAATGGTAAACAAAAAAATTATAGTGTAAAAACTTGAAGATGTATTTTTTAAAACTTGCTATAACTTGTTGATTCTTTACTATATTTTATTGTATTGTTTGCACAGTGTTCAGCGCTTTGAGAAACTATATCAAATAAAGTTTATTAGTACATTAGGTTTATTATTATTTTTATTAGTATAATTGATAAAAAGATGGTTATTTAAAGGTTTTATTTATCTATTTATTTCATGCAACCTTTATTTCACTTCAAGATGTCATCTAATTTCTTAAGCAGTTTAAGTAACTCATTTTGAATCAGAGGAATCCTCACCTACCCAGAGATGATTCTCTGCCAGATATTAAATTGGCTAACAAATCTTATTGTACTAATACTTTGTAAACTGAACAGTTCTGATTGCATCTGAATCAGCAACTCACTGATTCAAATGGTCTGATCAGAGAGGGTCTACAGTTAATGACTCACTTGACTTGAATAATCTTGTCAAAGCGAGTCTCCAGTTAAAGACATACTGATTCAGATGAACTTTGGATCATGACTGAAAGGACAAGATCTCAGACACAAGTGGCCAAAATGAGTATCCTTTTCAGGGTGGCAGGGCGCACCCTTATAGATAGGGTGAAGAGTTCTGTCACCCGGGAGGAGCTCGGAGTAGAGCCGCTGCTCCTCCACATCTAGAGAAGTCAGCTGAGGTGGCTCTGGCATCTGTTTCGGATGCCTCCTGGATGCCTACCTAGGGTTCCAGGTATGTCCCACTGGGAGGAGGCCTCGGAGAAGACCCAGGACATGCTGAAGGGACTATGGCCCCGTTTACACTAGTGCGTTTTCGTTTTAAAAATGCATAAGTTTTGCTACGGTTACGCCATCCGTCCACACTACGCCGGAGTTTTTGAGCCGCGAAAACAAAGCGTTTTGGAAACGCTGGAGAGGCCGTTTTCATTCTAAAACGCTGCTGCTCCATCTCAGTGTGGATGGAGGAAAATAGACCTTTGAAAACGGAGGCGTGGCTGCTAGACACAGAAATGGGAACGTTGGGAGAACCAATGTCTGTTTTAGTCGCTATTGTGCAGTTAAACTCTGCCTTTTTTACTACAACAGCTGCATATATTCGCAAGAGGCAAGCTACTGTTCCAGCACTCGCTAATCGCTCGCGTTTCCAGCCGCTTAAGCCCCATTTAGAACGCCGGTTTTGGGTTACACAGGGAAGAACCAGCAAGACAAATGCTTCCTGTTTATACTTTAACACGCATGCCCAGAGTGTGCGAATGGTCACGTGATATACATTTCACGGGGGGAGTGTGGAGGGACATCTGTTCAGAAACTCTGGGTGAAACGCTAGTGTGGACATGGATCGTTTTCATGCTAAAACGCTGTTTTAAAACTAAAACGCACTAGTGTAAACGGGGCCTATGTCTCTCGGTTAGTCTAGGAACACCTCGGGATCCCCCGGAGGAGCTGGGGGAAGTGGCTGGGGAGAGGGAAGTCTGGGGTTCTCTCCTAAGACTGCTGCCCCTGTGACTCGGCCCCGGAAAAACGGTTGAAAATGAATGAATGAATGAATGAATGAATGAATGAATGATTCAGATGAACTGGTCAGAGACAGTCTCCAGTTAACAACTTAATGATTCAAATGATCCAGTCAGAGTGAGTGTTC
>CAIGQQ010038995.1:1476984-1489758 GCA_903798035.1 Danio albolineatus
TGAACTGTGCAGTGCTGTAGCTGTTAAATTAGGCGGTGGAGGTGGTAAACAAATTCAATGTATCTAAATTATATTTTAATTCAATTAAAATGATATACAATTAAATGTATTTATATATAAAATATCTTACAAAGAAATATACACAGTTGAAGTCAGAATTATTAGCCCCCGTATTTATTTTTTCCCCAATTTCTGTTTAACATAGAGAAGATTTTTTCAACACATTTCTAAAGATAATAGTTTTAATTACTCATTTCTAATCACTAATTTATTTTATCTTTGCCATGATGACAGTAAATAATATTTTACTAGATATTTTTCAAGACTTCAATACAGCTTAAAGTGACATTTAAAGGCTTAATTAGGTTAACTACAGTAGGCTGGTTAGGTTAATTAGACAAGCTATTGTATAAAGATGGTTTGTTCTGTAGACTATCCAAAAATATCTAGCTTAAAGTGGCTAATAATTTTGACGTTAAAATGGTTCTTAAAAAATTAAAAGCTGCTTTTATTCTTGCTAAAAATAAAACAAACAGGACTTTCTCCAGAAGAAAAAATATTATCAGACATACTGTGAAACTTTCCTTGCTCTGTTAAACATCTTTTGGGAAATATTTAAAAAAGAAAAATTTAAAGGGGGGCAAATAATTCTGACTTCAACTGTATTTTATGTATGTTCTCATGGGTGATGTCAAATCAAATTTTAGTTTTTTGTTCTCTGAATAACAGTTGTCAGAATTGCATTTAAATAAGTGACCCTGCAGCACAAAACCAGTCTTTTAGTGCATGGGTACATTTTTGGAATAGTCAGAAATATTAGCAAAAAACATTAGCATGTTAACTAAAGATCTTGATCCATGAAGACATTTAGCACATTTATTTCCAGAAATCTATCAAACTAATGTTTGATTATTAATATGCATCGCTAAGAATGGATTTTGGACATCTTTAAATGTAAATTTCTCAGTATTTATTTTTTTTTTTTTACACTAAGATTTCACTCTCAAATAGTTGAACAAATAACGGCTTATAACATTCATTCATTCAATGTACTTCGACTTAGTCCCTTATTTATCAAGGGTCTCAACACCAATGAACCATCAACTATTCCTGCATATGTTTTACATAGTGGATGCCTTTCCAGCTGCAACCCAGTACTGAAAAAGGCCACATAACAACAATCATCAAACATCATACATCAATGGAAATCTTATTTATTCAGCTTTCAGATGCTGTATAAATCTTAACTGATGCAAGGTTACATGCTTAGATTTGTATTTCATTTAAATTAAAACATTGTCAACCCTAATATCATACATTTAGATCATCAGTAAAACCATGCAAACAGCACCTTACTATTTGGTTTTACCATAATAGTTCTATGAAAAGCACTAGCCTGATACAATACATTAGGTATAAATACAAATGCACACATTCTGTAGCTGAATCCTGTCAATTACCACAGCTACACATCATTACTCCCTAATACATTAATACAGTCTGATGTGATTGGTCTACTGGAAAAAACATTCATATGCATACTGATTCTGAATTTCGGCCTAAGGGGCTTTCTCAGCACTTGTAAACAAGAATATGATGACGTTGGTTTGACCGTATTCAAGCTCAAGCCCTCTGGAAGTGATTGCAAAGTGAATCTGCTTTCGCAATGCAGAAAACAGCATCTTCTCAACATGTCAACAACACAAACTAAACTGATCCTCAACTACACTCACAACTGAGCGTTTGAGGGTCAAAACAGACACAGTTCTTATACAGACAGAGAAGAGCATAGGCTAGTATTATTTAAGCTTGTTATAAACCTATGTAGAATTGTGAAAGAAGCAAAAATTTGGAGTTAACGAGGACTCGTTTCATGGAGATGAATCGATACTTTCTTTTAGGAGACCAACATTAAAATCTGTTATATGGAAGTATATGCAAATGTTATATATAACATACAATTTTACATTTGGATTTTACATGTATGCCATATATTCAACATATATTTAAAATGATTGCAAAAATGACCGCTTTCCTATATATTTTTTTAACCCTTGGAAATTCAAATATGTACATGTACAGTACTGTATTTTAAAATATACATATATATGATTAAACAGCCAGAAATACAACGTATGACAAATGTTTATTTTATGCCAAAAAAAAAAAATTGCATATTAAGCAAAGATCTTGATCCATGATAACATTTAGTTCATTTATTTCCAGAAATCTATCAAAGCTAAATTTTTGATTGTTAATATACATTGCTATCAATAGAATTTGCACAACTGTTTTCTCAGTTTTTAGATTTTTTTTTTAACCCTCAGATTTCAGACTTTCATTATTCAAATTATTGCAACAATGACCACTTTTATATATATTTTTTAACCACTGGAATTACAAATATGTACACACATACGCACGCACACACACACACACACACACACGCACGCACACAGTATATATAAAATTTTTATTTGTAAAAGTGTGAAATGTTGCACTATAGAATAACTGTACAAAAGTAGTTTATAATTTAATTTAATAATTTATTCTGGTGATTTTAAAGATGCATTTTCTGCTTTATTACTCCAGTCTTCGGAGTCACATGATCCTTCAAAATTCACTCTTATATTAATTATTTTACTTTATTTATTTATTTATTTATTATTATTATTATTATTATTCATTCATTTTTTTTTTTAGCTTAGTCCATTTATTCATCTGGGCTGGCCACAGCGGAATGAACCGGCAACTTACCCAGCATATGTTTTACGCAGCAGATACCCTTCCAGCTACAACCCATCACTGGGAAACATCCATACATATTCGTTCACACAGGGAGAACATGCAAACTCCACAAAGAAATGCTGAGGCTCTGTGGCTCGAACCAGGGACCTTCTTGCTGTGAGGTGATTGTGCTACTCACTGCGCCACCATGACACCCTATTATTATTATTATTATTATTATTATTATTATTATTATCATTATTATTATTATCAATATTATAATTATTATGATTCATATTAATAGTAATAAGAGCAATAATGACTTGAGTAATAATTTCATTTGAAACATACAATTAGTAATAATTCAATGTTTAATAGATAAGTATTTAATAATTTAATACATTTTTTTTGCATTTATTAAATGCTGCTTTGATGAACAGAATAATTTTCTTTAAAAAAAAAAAAGAAAAAAAAAGAACTGGCCCCAAATTTTGACCAGTAGTGTATACTGTATATGAACACATATATACCATTGCTAATATATGTATTTTTTGCAGACATTTTCCACTGACTGTAACATTTCATGCCTGTTTTAAAAACGCTGTTACATTTAGCATCTAAATTATAGCAGCTTTGAGACTAAATCAGGAGTCTTCAATCGGTCAGTTTGTTTGACAAACATCTAATTAATTTGCATTGCCTGTTTAATTAATCCTTTACAGTATGCCCAAGCATTTCTGTGTGATTCATGGAATTGTCATTCTAATTATAGTCCTCTCTTCTCCACCACGCCAGTTAAAACATAACAGCAGCTAATCCCACTCATGTTCAGTGTTTGCACATCCATCTACATTGACAGTAATAGGTTTAGAAGTGAATGCTCAGAACATGATTTCAATTCCACGACTCTCATTGTGCAAGTATTCATCATAGATTTCCTCATCTTTGCCTTGGAGCATCTCGTTTGCCAGACGATACTAATCAATGATGTCACTGTTGACCTTTAAAATGCCACAGAGTTTGCGGCTGAGGCTTCTCCTTCTGGCCTCACACGCACAAACAAACATGCACAAAATACTTCAGAAGTAGAGAGCAGGACCGATCACCATTTTGGAGGCCATCATACTCAGCACAGACTGACAGAGATGTAATTGCTTTGTTTATTAGAATGTCAGAGTGGATGTCAACATACTGTGCGATTTAGCCGATAAGGTGGATATCAAAATCCCTGTATTGCCTGAAAGCAAACATTAATCACCGAATGATAAGGAGTTAATGGGATTCACAGGTGACAGTGTGGACACCTTCTAGCAGCCATGCTGAAACGAGACCAATATCAGCTCATAACAGACCCACACACGCACACACATAAGGCACACTCAATAAATCTTATTACATTGCAGATAAACTTTAACGATGGAGAGCAGAACTTGTATTAAGGACCACCTTTAGAAAACGCAATGGAGGGAAACGCACAATAAAAACCGCCAATGAACAAGCAAAACATGACCCGCTGACATTCACATTGTACTGGAAGAGTAAGTTTTGCGCTGGGAGCCCTTTATGCGCTATAATTCTCTACATGGTGTTCATACTGTGCCTAAATGTGCTAGAAACACTCTTCAAAATATAGGTTCTGAAAGAGGTGCTTTCTCTTAAATGACCCACTTTCTTCCATAAAGAACATTAGTGCTGGATCCCAATTCGCATACTTATAATACACCCTTTGTTGTGAAGGAAAAGTATGTACTTTTGAGTGTGTAACAGAAGAGTATAGCTGCGCCCCAAATTGCATACTTATGCACTATCCTATGCCATTTTGTAGTATAAATAGTATAGACAGGGGCGCTGCTAGCAATTTTGGGCCCCATGAAAAAATATGAGGATGGGCCCCCTACTACCAAGCAAGCTATCCAAACTCTTTGTCTGCAATGTAGTTATACTGACCTATGCATTTTATTATTGATTTTGTCTACTACTATCAGTATTTAGTAAGAGAACGTCCATGACTGTAGCTAGCAGATGATTTATTGTTCAAATGTAAATGTTCTACAAAAAAAAAGGAACAGAAATCAAATATTCACTGAAAACTTTACATTTCTAAACACACAAAACACCAATGTGTAACTATTTAAATAACTGTACTGCAATAGTGTCTCAAACAATGTGTAATATACTGGAACAGTGACAAAAATCAATAAGACACAAAATTATATTACAATGAGACCCATAAATAAGCCGAGACCCATAAATGATGCTGAGTGCATCATCCGGGTCATTAAAGTGCACTTATTATTTGTAGAGTTTTCAGTGTGAACACGCTACTTACACTATTTATACGAAAAAATGGCATAGAATAGTGCATAAGTATGCGATTTGGTACGCAGCTGATGTAAACCTCGAGGACATCGCTGCTTTGACAGTTTACCTGACGATAACACTCAACAAAGCATCAACTCTCTTCCCGCTACTGACAGACTGAACCATACAGCGAAAGGAGGGGGTGCAATTTGACAGTGACAGACACGAGAGGCAGATATAAGCCATATTTTTTATTTTTAACTTCTAATAAATTGTTTTACTTGTAATTTAGAGATACATTCATAATTTATATTACATTATAGTACTGTTATTAATTATAAAGCAGATCTCTGTGGGCCCCTAGAGTACATGGGCCCTTAGAATCGTCCTAACTTTCCCCCCCCTTAGCGGCGCCCCTGCGTATAGGCAGTGTGTTCACACTGAAAACTTTAAAAATAATAAGTGCACTTTAATTACCCGGATGATGCACTCATTGCACCGGTAATATGAAGTGTGAAATGATGGACACTTCGCACACTCAACGACCGCAGCTTTGCGCACGTAACGGAAGGGGCGGAGCTATCAGGCACACATGTTGGATAACTTTATTTATTTTGGACTGTGAGAGCAAAATTCTTCTACAAGAGTGATTATAGCACCTCCTGATGGTGAATGCGGTTAAACTCATGGCAGGTATTATTTGGTAGTTTGGTCATTTATTTCATTAATTTGGCAACCGTCAAACGTCATCAGGGAAATGGTTTGAACTTCCGCTTAGTAAAAAAGCCATTAGTGTTCCATTTGGGACGACACTACATACATATACTGTGCTGTTGAGTGTGTAAGTGCATAAGTACATCGTGCATAAGTGCATAGTGTATAGTGTGTCATTTGGGACGCAGCTTTAGCTTTGGGACATACTACTTACTCGCCAACAGATGGTTATGTTGCTTAGTTACGTGCCGTGTCAATCATCTCGACACATCACCCCAGGGGCATAGCGGACATTTTAAATGTGGGGGGGACAGCTGTATGAGATCCAAAGGTTTGCATTCATAAAATTATTAATCATCTACAGGGGCGTTGCTAGACAAAAAGCTCTACTGGCTCCCCTAAAATTAATTATTTATATATATATATATTCATTTCCCAGAGATGGGTTGCGGCTGGAAGGGCATCCGCTGCATAAAAAATATGCTGGATAAGTTGGCGGATCATTCCGCTGTGGCGACCCCGGATTAATAAAGGGACTAAGCCGAAAAGAAAATGAATGAATGAATATATATTCATTTATTCATTCATTCATTTTCTTTTCAGCTTTGTCCCTTTATTAATCTGGGGTGGCCACAGCGGAATAAACCACCAACTTATCCATCCTATGTTTTACGCAGCGGATACACTTCCAGCTGCAACTCATCTCTCTAGCTCAACTCAACTCGCAACTGAAGTGATGCTAAGATCATTTAGGAAATCTTTTGCATCAATAATAGTTTCATTAGAATTTGATTCTATAGACAACTCTATGGAATACAAAAAAGATGTTTATAGAATTATCTGTTGTCTTAGACTCGACACATGGCCGAGTTTTATCATCATCCCTCCTTTTTGCTTCATACAAAAGAAATCTATCAGGAGCCATGCTTAGTCTAAATAAAATCCCCATCATATTATTTACTAATTTACTAACTTTAGTTTTGTCCACTTGCAAAACTCACTGCATGTTGACACATCCAAATAAAAGGCTGTTACGCCGGTTTCACTAAGCATGAGCAGCGCATACTTTTTTGGAGTGTATGTACCGGGATTCAAACTGGGAGCAGAGCGTCAGCGTCAAGCAGGAGCAGTGCTTGAGGCGCGCGAGTATGGTTATCAGTGAGCATGCGCCCCAGGCACGTTCCCCAGTAAATGGGATCTAGCAACGCCTCTGAATCATCTGTTTCTAAATGGTCTTTCTCTAAAAGTGAGGGGGACGTGTGTGTCTCCGTCCCCCCCCGGTTGCTACGCCCCTGCATCACCCACATTTCTTTCATATTTAAGTACCTACAGTATTGGAGAAGCAGTCGCAGGATAATCTGCCTTTTGCAAGTCTTTTATGCAGAGAGATCTGCTTAGGAGATCTTTGGGTAATTATGCATTCAGAAGTTAATGTGAAAACATATCTTGATATAAGTTCACATTGTTGTCGCTGATGAAATTAAAAACGGAAACTGTGAATATTGTCCTGTTGGCTAGATCTTTACTAGTCATTTACATAAATTAACTGAAGCCTCTCTACTTGACGGTTGGTCTCATGTGTCCGCCATGGTTGTAGTTTATTTACACTTTTTACTCAACTTTGTAGTTCTAATCAAATTCACTTCCAACACGCAATGTATTGTGGGCAATGGAGTATGGAAACGGTGCTTTTGAAAACCCTATTGGTTGGGATTAGGAAAGGCAGTGGATGGGGGAATCAGTTGGTCAGTCAGACAATCAGTCAACAGCGGCCTCTGCTGGATTTAGGCAAGAAGAACGGACCCGCATGGCACCAGCAAGATAAATTTGAGATCTGAAAAAGCGTACACAGCGGGGAATGTATCAATAATGAGCCTGGGTTGCATATGCTGCCGCACCATTAATAAATATCTTTTAACAAACAATGCCATAAATTTGCTCAGTTTTGTTTAAAAATAAATAAATAAATACTAAACCTTTACATTACATCTTCAGTGTGGTTTTTATGACTCAAGACCAATGTGGATAAAACATGTCCACTAGCTAAAAATGATATAAAACAGATTTACAAGAGCAAGAGGGTCAAAGAGAATGGCCTGTCCACAGGAATGTGTGTGTTTTTGCGTTTATATATTGCTTACATGTTGATCAGTTTACAGATTTCACACTCTGTTTCTGTCCAGATGGAGCTGTGCAGTGCCAGTGTAGGTGCCAATGACAAACATCTTCCCAGTGCGGAACTATCATAATGAGACAGACACAAATGATGATGTTGGTGTTCTGATACTGAAAGCTCTTGAACAGATTGTTCAGATTGCCAGTGATTGATTGGAGGATGGTGAAAGCTAACAGTAATTATGCATGGGTAATTTTTTGAATGTGATTCCATTTCTTTATCTGAGGAAAAGGAAAACATGAGTTTGAAACCCCTGATTTAGATGAAGACATAAAGACATTTAGGCTCAATCCCAATTCCTCCCCTTACCCCTACCCCTCGTTTTGTGCGTTCACGTCAAGGGGTAGTGGTGTCCCAATTCTCTTTAGCTTGAAGGCGTATGGGCTAAGGGCAAGGGGTATACACCCCTTCGAATGAAGATTTTTCAGGACCACACTTAAAACGGAAGGGGTTAGAAATTTTCCCAGAAGGCACCTGCTTCAGCGGCAGGATAGCTGAAACCAGAAGTAAGGAGATCCACAAATTAGTATTTTTTGTCATTATTACGAATTTTTAGGACAAACAAACATATGTTTTAATATATTCATGACCGCGTTCGTCTTTTACTGTCATGCTTTAAAAAAAAAAAAAAAACTAAATTTCGCGATCTATAATCCATAATCATAACTCCAGTACAGCCGTCCCAGAACATTCTGACACACGATGACACTGGAATACCCTGTCAGTAATGTCTAGTGTCTGGGAATGAGCTTTTACAGTGTCTGCTATAATGTTAATGCTGTTTTCGTGTGTCTATATAGATGAGTACGGCCACTGTGTAAATACACAGTACAGTTACGATCTTATTGCCACATTAGATCGTTATGATTACATTATATATGCATTCAGTGATTTCTAGAAGATAAACACCAAAAAAATAACACAACTGGAATAACTACAGCCGTCGTGATCGTCTGATCTTATATGAAGCAAGAGATCGCGATGACATATGATGACGTGTGCAGGTGTTGAAGTGCTGTCCCAATTCTTAGGGGTAAGTTTTGAAGCCCTTCCCCTTAACCCTCGGTTGTAAGGGCCAAGGGGAAGGGCCAAGGGGTAGGGGTACAAAATAGAATTGGGATTGTGCCTTACAGTGTCCTTTGACACCAGCGATCTAAATGTTGCATCAACATAAATCCTTAAATGGATAGTTAACCCAAAAATGAAAATTTCCCCACTATATTTACTCACACCAAATTGGCTTCTGATTTTCTATGATTTTTTTTCTCCTGTTGAAGACGGAAAAAAAAAGATACTCTGAAAAATGTTAGAAACCAGCAGCCATTGACAAACATAGAAGGAGCAAAAATGCTATACAATAGAAACTGCTGTCTCCCAACTTCTTTCTTTACAACATCTTACTTTGGGTTCAACAAAAGAAAGAAAGAATCAAACAGATTTGGAACAAAATGAGTGTGTATATAATTTCATTTCTGGTTGATCTACCACTTTAATGAGTATAGAAATCCCTGTCAAACAGCACAGTATACCCTTCACTGATTACCCAAGCTAGCACTAAAGTACATTTTATAACACCCCGAACAGAATCATCTCCCGTGTGTTCCTGAGAATATGGAGAGATCAGAAATAAGACTGTCGGCTTCTTTGATGGTGTCTTAAGTCTTTCACATGGACTGATGATCAGCCCACTCAAGCCATAAGCCATCAGACCATCATTTCTCAGCGAGTGTAGGGGAGGAGACTAACCTTCACAAACTGCTTTCCTTTTCTCTTTTCTCTTCCCTAAGCCTCTCTCTCCCTCTCCCTCTCGTCCTTGTTCTCACGTTAGTGTTATGATTGACAGCCTCTACGATGGGTTTTTAATGATGTCTCATAGCACATTAGGCTGATGGCTGTTAGATTGGGACAATGTGACCTCCTCTCCTCTTTTCAGCACCTGAACTCTTTATACGTAAAACACATATGCTCCTGTACACACAAACACAGGCGCACAAAACCAACTCATCAAAACACATCGCACACCCCATTTCACCCCAAATGAGCGGAATCTATATTTGACCGAAATGATTTGCTTCCCATTCTAATCTTAATGACAATCCGTTTTCTTGGAAGGCGCCAACGTTTCTCTTTCTAACCTAATTATAAATCTGATTCTTTCCCCTCCGTCAGGTTTGGTGGTCCAGAGCGCTCTGTCAAGTGTTTGCCACTCATTGCCTTTGACTGTGACATTGACTCATTTGTACTGTTAGCTATCAAATGCTGATTCCTGTACAGACCAGGGTTAGTTTACTCATCGGAGCTCTAAAACGAGTAGAACAAACCCAATTTAGCTAATGAACTCCTCAACCGGTTTTCAAATTAGGGCAGAACTTTACCTCTTTCACGCAAGGAGGCTTATGATGGCTTTAAACAGACAACTAATGCCTTTGGTTCAAATTCCCTTGCGCTGAAACTTTTATAGTTTAGATTGAAGTTTTAGTGTTTACACTGTGTATCTTTAGCTTATTTTAATGGTGTAATGACTACATTGTGGTTTAAGTGACTTTTAGTTTGTACTTTGTAGTTCAGTCCTATTCACTTGCTTGTTGCTATTTGGTTGCACATTATGTTCACCTTTGTATGTAATTGCTTATTCCATATTATACGAGTCTCTATTGTGCATTATAAAAGGTTATATTTTGATTCTGGGAGTCTCCAACAACAGGCTGATATGCATGCAAGGTCAAAAACACTTCCATTGGCTTATAATATGCATTTATTTTTACCTCATTATTCCAACGACTCCCATTTGATTTGTTCAGCGATTCATTTTTTTTTCAAACCAGATGAATCGTTTATTCGACTCTTGAGTTGAATAGTTTTAAACACGGTACGCTTTTAGATTTAAACAACAGCTGGATGTTTTCATTTCCTTAGAGCTGTGTCACACACTGCATGGAAGGTCATCTTCAAAAACCCATAAGGGGCTCTTTAACTTTTGGATTTGTTCCTGTTCATTGTGATGTATTCTTGTGTTGTTCGTGTTTATTACAAAGGCATGTGTATTCACTGTGGATTATCTTCGCAGTGTATTTCTTAAAATAAATCTGTTTCTCTTGCTTTTGTCATCCAGGATATATAGTTGGTCTGTGCTGTGAATTAGTTGAAGAGGCTGGTTTTCACCAATGGTATGCTGTTTAAGTGAAGTTTATTTCTAAAATAATTTCGAGAGGATCACGTGCAGATGATTGCTCGCAGCTGGTCCCGCATTATCCAATTTATGATTCACCAATCAGATGTGTCCTAAGCCACTATAAATACCCTAAGTTCCATATCACAGCCATCTTCGTATTGAAGAATCCCCCCTTCCAACCCTACTCCTCCTACTTTCCTAGATGGGTGGCACGGTGGCCCAGTGGTTAGCACTGTTGCCTCACAGCAAGAACATCACTGGTTCTAGTCCTTACCAAGCCAGCTGACGTTTCTGTGTGGAGTTTACACGTTCTCCCCGTGCTCACGTGGGTTTCCCCCGGGTTCCCCGGTTTCCTCCCACCGTCCAAAAACATCCAACTTAAGTTAATTGACTAATACAAATCGGCACCATAGACATGCTCCTAGTAAGTAGTTATCTTTTCATAGCCATCACTGTCTGTTCATTAGCTACCCGAAGGGGAATTCTCGAGATCTACCTGAGCTCAAACTCTCCTCTCGCCTTGCGAACGAGAGGGAGCCCTGGGCTCGAGGATCTTACAGTATGCGCTCAGGGCTCTCTCCCGGGACAGCATGCCAAACAAGCTTTATAATCAATCATCAGCTAAGTGTGAACTCTTGAAACAATATTCTGGTTCAGTAAGGTTTAAGCTCAGTTGATGTCTTTTGTGATGTAGTACTAATAATTATCATAAAATGTATTTTTGAATTATTATTACTGTTATTTAAAACAACATAAACAAAAGAACACTCATTTAAGAAGCATTTGTAATTTTAAAATAAATAAAAATAGCATTTTCTTCAACAGTGTAGGATGTTCATACTATATATTCACAAATTAATTTTTTATTTTAAAGTTGTATTTCATAAAAACACAGGCTGATGAAGAAATATGCGATTTATTTTGTAAAAATGTATGACGTTGCTTCAAAGATTTCAAAAACAAATCAGACACAGTTATGAGTTCAAACTGCATGATTTTCAAAGTAGACTTGTCGCAGATGTTTTCACACTGAATGACTATCTGGGGTAGCATTCCCTCACTGCTGTGTTTACAGTGTAAGATAGTTTGGCGACAGTTTCACACGCATGACTTTACAATAGGAGAAATCGCCGACAACTTTTGTCTCTGTCTGCAAACTACATCTCACAACCAAACAACCGAGAAGTGAATTAGCAATTTCTCCGTAACTATTTTCTTTTCCCACCCTCTTTTGGTATTGTTCAGATGACACTTCAAACAGACACTGGTGCTTCTGACAAATATACAATAGTTTTTCCTTCATTTTTTGGGTCCAAATAGACAAAAAAAGAAGCCTTTTTAACGTCTCCCCCAACCACCCGCTGGCCTGCAGATACCCATAATAGTGAATGCCAAATATCTCACAGGTTTCGGTGATTCTCACAGACCGTGTCTGTGATAGTTCACACTGTGTGATTGTTACTCACGTGAACAAGCACCGATTTGCCTGTGATTTCAGGCATTTGTCTGCGTTTTCTTAAAACCTGTTGGTGAGTCAAAATCGGGGCTAAAATCATGCAGTTTGAATTCAGCATTAGTGGCATGAAAACAGAGTACTTCTTAAAAAATAATGATGAACAGATGATGAACAGTTTGTTTGTTCATGCATGTATCACAGCAGTATATATATATATATATATATATA